>OX454336.1:3001185-3383685 GCA_949716465.1 Chalcosyrphus nemorum
GGGTTGGTTTTTTAGTGTTCCGGACCTTAAAAGGTAAGACGGAACACTTATGGGTTTGATACGGTGTCTGTCTGTCCGTCTGTCCGTCTGTCAGTCTGTCCGTCAGTCTGTCACAGCCCTGTAACTTTTGAACCGATAGACATAGATAGCTGAAACTTTCGCTATGTATACATTATGTGGAAGCCTGCACAAGATGGCGGCAATGAATTTCATTTTAGGAGCCCTTTTTTGGGCACCTTGTATGAAGGGCAAAAAAAAAATATTTTGTTCCCCATCATGTGGCATATCAATTTAAAAAGAATTTTGCAAGGGCTCCATATATGTAAGAAATATTTTTTTCTGGCAAAATTTGTTGAACAAAAAAGCTCGCCAAACATTTGAAAAATGTTGTCCCCCCCCCCCCCCCCCCCTAGCGGCCAGACCATAAATGGTAAAAATATGAAAAAAAAATGGAGATACGTGGAATTTAGTGTAGATTGTAAAAACAATACAAAAATTCCTGTATTTTATATATTTTCTGAGAAAAATTAAAAAAATGGGGCATCTAGTTACCGCACTGTATCTCCCCCAGTTTTCATGTTATCCAAATAATTTTTACAGCAGATCATTTTCATACTACGATTTACTCAAGTTATAAGTTTCATCTAAATCCGCTAAGTAGTTCCCGAGTTACAGATTTTAGAAGAGCGCATGGACTTCCCTATAAGCTCTTATCTTGCTGCTACTGCATTCGATTTCGATTTTTCAAAAACTAAGTCATTTGCACGAATACGAAGGATCGTATATGTTAGTTCTATGCTTTTTTTTTTCAAAAAAATTTTTTTTTTTAGTTTTTAAAACTCTAAATGCTGTATTCCTTCGCATGTCAAGTATTGCCAGTGTTTTGCTTTACTTAAACCATTTAACAAGCAAAGTACGGTTACATTCATTTTTATCCAAAAGCTTGGTACGCCATGTTTTATATTGAAAGTGTAAGCTAAAATGGACTGGAATCTCAGCTCAGTATTACTAGGACATACTCGTACCTACGTACAAGACATTACATTATTCATATCAAAACAAGTATTAGGTGTACCTATGCAGGATATGAATAAATTGCCTTCTATTTAATGACAATATAAAATTTCCGGAACACTATTGCACGAGGCCCTCCTCGCACTTACCCAATTTTTTTTACTGTGTCTCTCGAGAAAAAAAAACTGTAACGCACTCTGCTCGATCGCATATATTTTTCGTTGACCGCACACTGCTCAATTGTCTTTCTATTGTTTTTTTTTTTTTTGTTATTGAAAAAGAAAGAAACACGCACTCTGTCCAAATTATCTCTTTATTGCTTTCCGTTTTCTTTTTCCACACCGAAAAAGAAAGAAAACACTGCAAAAAGTTTTTTTTTGTATTGCTCTTTTTTTCCTTTTTTACCACAGCAAAATGATTTTTTCACGCACTTTTCTCCCGCTGAATAACTGGCTCGATAGGACCGAATGTTCGCTAACTCAGTGGAGAACTTAGTGAAAAGAGTATGTTTATTTTAATTACAACAAAAAATTATTTATTATGACATGAACGAAATATAAATAGGTAAATAGTAAATGAAATAGTTAAAGGAGACGTTTTGCTCGCTCTATTGCTCGATTGATGATGATTCCGCTCGATTAGATTAAGAGTTTTTATTGGTCGCTATTATATGTACAAATTGATTAAAACTAAGCTTATAACTATAATAATAAGAAAGTCGGCTCAACAAAAGGGGCCCAACGGATTTCGCCTAACTGGTTACAAAAATTCTTTTAATAAAAACATTATTAGTGACTACTTAATCTATTGTCTGTGTTGTTTTAAACATATAGTCCATATGCATGTATATACGTCATTGGAAGGTTGAGATATATATAAAAAGGAAAATAAAGGAGAGAAGACAAAGAAAAGGAAATAAAAGGGAAAATTTGTACAGTACCAATCATCCCCGGTAGTGCGTGTTATTGACTCGCTGATAAAACGGAGTAACTTCGTTGTGCATGATGTTTTGGAATCGTCCATCGGTGATCGCTCTTGTGTGCAGGTATTGATGGTTTGGTTCGATGTCTTGCCTTAGGATATCCAAAATGTCGTCATTGGGGTGTGCTGAGGGATTTTGCAGGATCTTTGATGATAAACCAATCATGTAATTCTCTATGGATAATACCCTCGCACTTTGGTAGAGCAATGAGTTGGGGTAATATCGTTGCGTGGCTGGATTACGGTGCAGTCCTGTGCATATTCGAAGGACCTTGCGCTCGAACATTTGGATCTTCTTCATCGTTGTTGGCGAGATGGTAAACCATATAGGACAGCCATATGTAATGACAGGTCTTACGAGTTGTTTGTAAACCAGAAGTTTGGTTTTCACACTAAGACCGTTTCGTTTCCTTAGTAATGGGTGCACTAGGTGTAGCGCAAAGTTGATTCCGCTCGATCTTCCGTGGACTGTATTTATATGCTCCGGTTCTCTCCGTTATCATGTTATGTTGCCTGTGTTGTTACTACTCGCTCTATGTACATCCCGACATCGGATGTTTCCCTTTTACGTGTGTGTGTGTACGTGTTGCTTATTTATGTAACTGGATCGGATGATCTTTTTTATGTATATAGTAAAACGAGTTGCCTGCACTCTGCTGTGACACGTGTTCTATGTACGGGATGATAAGATGTTTATCTTGAAAGTATGCTCGCACTAGCTGCCTGCGCTCTGCAAGGAGAAATGCTCTATGACGATGTTCTCGCACTATATGTTCTGGAACTGCCGCTATGTTCTATAACGCCATCTGGTATGTGGCGTGATGTAAGGCGCCATTTTTCTCATACGGTGGATCCTGAACACTCTTCAAGGAAGTGTTCAAAACAATCCATCAACCTCAATTCGACGCCGTGCTCAGGAGCTTGGTCTTCAAAGAACAACTTTGGCCACAATTTTGCACAAGGATTTGCATTTGTTTCCATTTAAGATTCAGTTGACACAAGAGCTTCTTCAACAAGACCATTTACGCCACCGTACATATACCAATAAGTTGTTACAGCTAGCCCATGACAACCCCGATTTGCATGAAAAAATCATAATGAGTGACGAGGCACATTTTCATTTGAATGGATGAATAAACAGAATATTCGGTTCTGGGCAATGGAAAACCCTCAAATTATTCATCGGTCACCTTTGCATACATTAAAAGTAACAGTCTGGTGTGCAATTCGGTCAGGAGGAATCATTGGACCTTGCTTTTTTGAAAATGAAAACGGCGTAACGGTAACTGTGAATGGTGAGTAAATGAATGTGAACTTTTTAACGCCACAACTGCATGCTTTGGGCTTGATTAACACGTGGTATCAACAAGACGGTGCCACATCGCATACAGCCAGGATTACAATGGAATTACTTCGAGACCTCTTTCCACAACAAGTTATTTCAAAACATATGAAAATGCTACAATCCGCCTCACATAGGAGTTCCACTCGAAAACCTGGACAAAAGTCGATTTTCTAAAAAGTAAAATTTTGAAGTAAATGCATTACATAGCGGACGGCAAACATACATGGATTCATATAATGCAATGCTTTTTTTTTTGTTGTAGAATGTGTGGCGTGACAAAACAAGTTCAAAATGAACTGTTTTTTTTTTTTTGTTGAATTTTTTGTAATTATTGGTTATTTGGTGAGTATTGTTTAGAGAGTGATTGTGAGTGGCTGTGATTACAAACCTTAAATTTTGAAATGGAGAGTTCAATTGCAGGTATGGAATAATGGTTTAAGAGTAGTTGCGGAAATATTAATTTTTTTTGTTTGTTTAAATGACAGTGGGAAAATACTCCTCCATATGTTAATATTTTTGGTATTTTTGTTTTAAAGTCTAAGTGTTTTGTTATACTATACCCTGCCATTCCGCTTTGATTTAAAGATTTATGTTAATTTTGATTATTCTATTAACTAATTCAAAAAGATTTGCTTCCGGACAATTCCGGATAAGTTAATTATGTGCGAATGAAATTTTCACTTAAAAAAAAAACTTAATATACCCTTAGGATAGCGTATAAACACTCGTACGCCATACATTTATTTTTTAATTATTATGTGTGCTACATGTTATTGAATTGTTTTCAGTGAATTGTTCTTAGTGGATTCGGAGAGCAGTTTATTTGTTATTGTTAACAAAAGTGTTTGTGCTATAGGTCAAAAATAGGCGTAAAAACCTAATACAAACAGTTTTTTCTATTAGGATCATCGGGTTCAAGGATTGCAACAAAAAACTATCTGTTCAGTGTTATGGAAGAAAATTGTAGCGGGAATATAAATGAAAAATTAAATTTTCTCAAAAGCTTATATAGCCTAAAGTTTCTAAACTTTTGTACGATTTTAAGAAAAAGTGGGTTGAATCCAGTTCCAAAAAGGATACATTTATAAACAGAATTTTCTAATATCGAGGTGAAACATACATTACTTTTCACAATGGTAGATGGAAAAGTATGTAGTGCTATAACGCAAACCTCATCAACTCAAAAGTGCTTCATATGCGGGTTGACTTCAAAAGATTTCAATAAATTAAGCCTGGAAAGAAAGGAAATCAATGTAACAGCTCTTGAGTTTGGACTCTCAATTTTACAATCTCGTATTAGACTTTTAGAAAGCCTTTTACATATGAAACTTTAGAAATGCTTGTTTCAGAAGACACAAATGCCGCTGATGATAGTTTTTCATCTATCTATGATGAAAATATTGAAGAAAATTATGACTTTGAAGATTCTTTTAATGAAGGGTCATCAGGAGAATACACCGATTTATCATTAATTTCTTATTTTTTCAAATTAATTTACTTAAAACTGAATGAAATGTATCTGAAAATAGTTATTAATTGTAATAAAAATCATTTCCAAAAAAAAAAAAATTGTTTTACTTAGAAAAATAATTTTGTCCAGCTTTTCGATTCGAATACTCCTATGTGCGCCTGGAGCGGATAGTGTTATACCCTATCCTTTTTCCATACAAATGTATATATGTATATAGCTCCTTTTTCCACCAATATACCTATCGTACTTTCTTGAAATGTTTTTTTTTTTTTTTCATTTCTTATAAAATTAGTCCAAAACTTAAATTTTCTCCAAAAGTGGGCGTGATAGTGGGCGGATTTTAATTTTTTTTCAACCCATATTGAAATTTCTTCCTAAGAAGTGGTACTATTTTAATTAAACCGCAGAAAAACAGTTTTTTAAGAAAAACGCCCCTAAAATGTAGGCATGGCTGTACACAATGTACGGGAGATATGTAGATTAAAGGAATATCAAAATATTTGTTTTAAAAAATTTTGTCAAGTTTCATGTAAAATTAATGAAAAAAGTGAATTTTTCGAAAAGTAGGCGTTTCAGTGGGCGGATTTTGAAAATGTTTACACTTGTTCAGTCCCGACATCCAAAGACCTCGCACACAAATTTTCATTGTCCTAGCTCAAAATTTAAGGCCCCAAAACTGGTGACAGACAGACAGGCAGACGGACGGACATGGCTCAATCGAATCGGCTGTTGATACTGATCATTTATATATATACTTTATTGGGTCTGTCTGCAATATTTCTCTATGTAACAAACTATGTATCAAACTTAATATACCCTTAGGACAGGGTTTAAAAATAGTGATGTTGATTGGCCTCCACGGTCGCCTGATTTGACTGCTCCTGACTTCTTTGTGTGGGGATATCTAAAAAGCAAGGTTTATGCAAACAAACAAGAAACGCTTGAGCAACTTAAACAAAATATTCGTGATGAAATTAATGAAATACCGCATGAAATGTGTGAGAATGTAATGAAAAATGTGCTCAAAAGGGCTCGCATTTGTGAGACAAGCAGAGGCACATATTTACCTTATATTGTATTCCATATATAATTGCCCACATTGAATAAAACATTTATCAATATAAGATACATTCTCTTTCATTTAATCAAAAATTATAAACAAACAAAGTAGTATACCTTCCCGGCGGACACCCTTGCTACGTTCCAATATTCCGTGGTTCAGGAGAATAAGGGCCGACCAACCCACTGGAATAGGTCGTGGGAAAACTGATGTTAAATGGGCGCCACGCGTTTTACCTTAGCGTCCTGATCCACCTTCCTGGGAGAATCGCGACCACCAGAAAAGGTTCGCGTACCATCAATCAAAGTCGATTTAAAAAAAAATACAATTCGATCTTCTTTATTATCACTACTATTATAGGGAAAACCAGTGAAAAATGCTACAATCCGCCTGGAGCGAATCGTATGGTACCCTATCCCTATCTTATTTGGTAGTGTCAGTGGGCGGTGGAAAATGTATTCACAAAATTTTCTATTTTGCTCTATAAACTAATATTTTTACTCGAAAATTAATTTTTGAAGTAAACGCCCCTAAAAAGTGGGCGTGGTCATATGTAAAGTATAGACGATTTGTAGATTAAGTGGATATCTACATATTTGCTTAAGTAGGTTTTTTCGAGTTTCATATGAAAATAGTGAAAAAAGTTAATTTTTATGAAAAGTGGGCAGATTTTAAAAATGTTAACATTTGTATTGCTTACTTCTACAAAGACCTCGTATACAAAATTTCATCAATTTAAGGCCCAAAAACTGGTGACATACGGACGGACGGACATGGCTTAATCGACTCGGCTATTGATGCTGATCATTTATATATATACTTTGTTGGGTCTATCTTTAATATTTCTCTATGTTACAAACTATGTGTCAAACTTAATATACCCTTAGGATAGAGTATAAACAAAAGATAAAGAAAAAAAAAAAGAAATAAAAATCGTTATAACCCCGGAGTCGAACCTACAACCCAAAAGCGCCGCAACGTTGCCACCCCTTTGCTTACACTTAGGCTCACACGACCAATATCTAACTGGGGATTAGATTTACTTAACTTTATGTTCTAAATTCAACTGCGATTAACTAATATTGATAACTTAGATTCTAATAAATGAAATGATAGTTCATTGCAAATTATAATTACGAAAAGTAAAAAAAAAAAAAACAAAAGTGATAAGTAATAATAAAGTTTGTATAAAATGGTACCAGAACCAATCTAACGCAAATAATAAGTAAAATTAAAAAAAATAAAAATAAAAAAACAAAGACTCAGCCTGGGACTCGATCCTGGACTCCACGGCGGCAAGTCGATGGCTTATGCTCTAGGCCACCGGTCACCCGTCAAATATCTCGCCAAAATCGTAGTTGGTTTCGCTTGCGAGTCTTCTTTGTTCTCGCACCACTCCAACTAACTCGACTCCTCCTCCTCAATTATGCCCTTTTGCTAAGGAACGTTTTCTCTCTAGATGACGTAAATCTATCATACGTTTGTATAAAACTACTCAGCCACTTATAAAACGTTATAAACTGCACTGGACACATAGGCTACTCCTCCACTCGAGGAAAATCACAATGTAATTGATTAATGTAATTAATAATATTACATCTTTAGCTACTTTATATATATGTAAAAAAAAAAAACACGCTTGGGCAAAAAAAAATACTATTTTTTTTTTGTTCCTCTAACAACCGCTCTCTACAAAATCTCTGAGTCCACTGCCTCCCTACTTGATCACGCGTTTACTTGGTCCCACTAGTTGACCAAGCATTTACTTGTTCCCACGGTATCTATATGTCCTTCCTGACCTCTAGCTTTTGAAAGCTCCTTCGGCTCCAATCAGCAATATTATAAAAAAAGAAGAGCCACCGTTGGGATTCGACCTGGGATCTTTAAGGCTCAGGGTCCCTATACAACTCAACCAGACCAACTCACACTTAAAGAAAACGTTGGCAAACTTATTATATGGGTATGTAGTGCTGATGTTTTGGTCTTATTTTGTTTTAAATTTTTGATGAGGTGAAAACTTCTTGAACCATAACACTCCCCCTTTTCTTCCAGAAGTTTTCACCAGTTATGCAACTCTTGCCTCATTCTGGTCATATGCCAGCAGATTTCCTATCTAACCCTTGCAGCTCGTATGTCCACCCAGATACTTTGCGTAGGACCTTGAAGGGTCCTATGAAGCTAGGTGCTAACTTGGCAGTGAAATACTTTGCTGCATCCGATAATACAAAATTCCTTCGCAGAACTAGATCGTGCGGAAAAAATTAAAGTTCCCGGCGCCGCAGGTTATACTGCCGGGCTGAGACTTGAGCCGCTTGTTGCAATCTAGACAGCACATCGTTGATAACGGTACCCAACGACTTATGCCAAGCAAGGTCTTCGGAACGCTCTTCGAGGAAACCCTCAGGTGGCGTTTCTTCCTTTGACCGGCATATCACGGCCAAACAAAACAAAAAAGGGACTCGTTTTAACGACTTCATGCGACGATGTGCGAATTGCACAGGCCACCTTTGGCAGGAGAATATACCAACTTCTGTGGTTGTCTGCTACATATGCCCTCAGCTTGGTTTTAAGAGTCTGGTTCACTCTTTCAGCCGGGTTGGATTGAGGGTGAAAAAAAGCCGTAAAATTGAGTGTCACTTCATATGTTTCCGCCAGTTTCAAAAATGCTTGACTCTTAAATTGTACCCCATTGTCACAGACTATCCATCGAGGTACCCCAAAAACCAGGAACACCTGATCCTCCATTATGGTAGCTACTGCTTTTGCCGTAGCCGAGCGCAATGGGAAAAAGAGGGGAAACTTCGAAAAGTAGTTTACCACCGTTAGGATATAACAGTACCCCTTGGTTGACCGAGGCAGCGGCCCTACCAAATCGATGCATAATATCTCCCACGGCTTGGTTACATTTCACCTTGAGAGCATCAGTCCTGTAGGTCCCTGCAAATCAGGCTTAACCATCTGGCACACGGTGCATCGTCGCACATATGAAGCTACCTCCTTTTTCATCTTCGGCCAGTAATATTGTGCGGACAATTTGTCAACGGTTTTTCGAATCCCGCCGTGGCCTCCAAGCACGTCATTATGATACTCCTTCTCTTCCTCCGATTTTGTGCCTGGCAACCTAGGTCGAACGTGTTTATAAAGTACCCCTCCCCTCTCAAGGCGCCAATTTGGATACTTATCCGGAGCTTCGGACACGGACTTTACCATTTTCTGGTACCACGCATCTTGTACCGATAAGAGATCAATGGTATACTCCGGTACCGACCGGGATAATGAATCGGGTACCAAATGCTCCTTTCCCTTACGATGTATAATTTTAAAATCATACTGCTGCAGTTTAACAGCCCACCTGGCCAACCTACCTTGTGGGTCTCTTAAGTTATTAAGCCATACCAGAGAATGATGGTCTGTGACCACTGTAAAATGGCTCCCCTCTAAGTACGGCCTAAGTTTCTCCACTGCCCATAATACTGCTAGACACTCACGTTCTGAGGTAGAAAAATTACGCTCTGACTTGGACAAAGTTCTGCTTAAGTAACACACACTTTCCCCTTCATCATCACCTTCTTGCGTCAGTACTGCTCCTATACCATACCCTGATGCATCAGTATGAACAACAAACGGTTTGTCGAAATTTGGTCAAGCAAGGATCGGGGCACTGACTAATTTTTCTTTTAGGATCCGAAAAGAATCCTCGCAAGCACTGCTCCACTCGAACTTCCTTTTCTTTTTTAACAGAGCCGTAATTGGGGCCAACAAATTAGAAAAACTCAGCACAAAACGACGATACCACGATATGGGAAATCGACCATGCTTTTTACCTTTTCTGGGTCAACTAGGAGCCCTTTGTGGTTGACAATGTAGCCCAAATACCTTAGCTCGGGTTTGCAAAATTCACACTTTTCCTTACTGAGCACCAGGCCAGCCCCCCTCAACCTTCCCAAAACCTCTCGTAATACAGACAGATGTGCTTCGAAAGTATCCGTCACGATGATTACATCATCTAAATAGACGAATACATTAGGTTCGAGGTTGCTCCTAGTACCCTATCTATAAAGCGCTGCCAGGTTGCTGGTGCATTATGGAGACCAAATGGCATCCGAGTAAATTGGAAGAGTCCCTTGCCTGGTACTGTGAAAGCAGTGAACTGTTTTGAAGTTTCCGCTAATGGTATCTGCCAATAAGCGGATTTAATATCCAGGGACGAAAGAAATTTCGCATTACGTAGTTTATCCAGCGTGGCTGACACATACGGGATAGGATAAGCATCACGTTCAGTTACCCTATTTAGTTTTCTAAAATCAACACAAAAACGAAAACTCCCATCTTTTTTCTTCACTAGTAGGATCGGGGGTGACCAAACACTGGTCGACGGTTCAATAACCCCTGCTTCCAACATAGCTTCCACCTCCGAATTGATACTCGCTTGTACTACAGGGGAAACTGGGTAGTACCTCTGTTTGATTGTCTCTGAGTTGGTTTTTATAGTATGTTCCACCAAATTAGTGCGCCCTAATTCTGTACCCATTTGTGCAAAAACTGTTTGAACTAAACTCTCTAGCGCTGATTATCGGACGCTGAGAGCTGACCATGGTTCTCGATGGAATAAACCACATCCCCGAAATTCTATATTCGGTTTTTTAGGTCAGGAACAATTGAAAAAGCTTCCCAGAAATCGGCACCCAGAATAAGGTTACGTGGTAATTTGGGAATTACCAGTAGCTCGATTATTCTAATCGGGTTCTCTACATTGATCGGAATTTGGATGACCCCTGACACCTCCACGCTCTCTCCATTTGCAACCGAAACCGCCCCCTTAAACCCCTTTAACACTAAATTAAAAACCTTAAGTTGATCCCACCTTGGACCACCAAGGATAGAGCTAGAGGCCCCGGAATCAGGCAGCCTCAACATCTTCAAGCCATATATGTTGACTTCCAGATACGGTGGCCTATCACTTCCATTCTGGATCAGCAGATAATCGGCTGAAAGAATACTATCTACTCGGACTCCCTCGTTTTTCCTAATTGTTCCCCCAACCTCTCCTCTACCTCTAACGTCGGAGTTATTTCTTAAATTTGCGGCCAATCTAGGTCTGCAACTCACGTCCCGCAGCTGGTTGAGTTGTGCGACCGTTTCCCGCAGATAATCACTCGGGACACTCGTGGTTGCGGACACCTAGCGGCTATATGACCTTGCCTCTGACAACGGAAACATGTTACTGGCCTATGAGCTGTTGGAGAACTGCTAGCTATTGCGGATAGACTCGTTTCATCGTCTACCTCCACGTAGGACAAGTCAGGTTCTAGAAGATGTACTTGGTTTCTCGAAGGAGGTGGAATATAACTTTCGACCAAATATCTGGTGGCTTCGAGTTTCCGACCTATCTCCACAAGTTGATCTAGAGAAGTGATATTTATTAAGGCCAATTGCGTTTGGTAAAATGGAAATAAATTTTTCCGAATCATACCCAGTTTCATGCCATCAGGACAAGCTACGCTAAGTCTTGAGAACAGCCCAATCATCACGCTGACATACATTCTTATCTTTTCGGAACGTCCCTGTGTGCGATGTCGGATCTTCTCCCACAACCGGTCGTCATATCCTGGTGGCAGAAATTCCGCTCTGAGTTTCTCTACTAAATCCCTCCGATTCCGAAATGATGGCTTATTTGCCCTAAACCATACTGTAGCTTTCCCTTCAAACAAGCCGGTTGCTGAATTATAAAGCACTGCTTCTCTACAATTCCTTGCTTTTCTAAGCTCTTCTATCCTTTCTAAGAAACTAGATATCGATTGCCCAGATTCATCATTAAATTAAGGTCCCCACTTCATAACTGGCACACACTTTGCGGAAAACAAAAATGGAGAAGAAGTCGCTTGTGGCTGGTGCGATCTATCAGGCGAATTTGGTTGTGCGTTAGTGGATTGCGCTTGACTACTCCCAGCTTGAGGCTGTAAATCAATTAAATTCAATTGCGAGACGTCTGGAAGTTGCGCTTTGCTATCTATTGCTTGACCCTGCTTAGGTTCTAATGTTTCCTGTGGTTTATTGGAGACCTCCCAATCTACAACAGTAGTCTTAAGGTCGACTTCAGCTAACAACTCAACTACCTTGATCCTGCAATCAAAGACAAAATCCTGCCCATCCTTTTCTAACGCTACCATCCTACCCAGTCGTCTAACCAACCACTGTGATTTAGCTACTATTTTCTTATATTCCCCACATCGATCATCGCCCGAAAACGCCCTGACTAATGTCTCGATCTCCTCTAACGTTGTGGTAACCGCAGACCGATCCTCATCGAAGGTATATGGGTAATCGGTCAAAAGGAAGCTAGCGTCTCTCTTAAGAGCTGTTCTTAACATCTTCCTCATGTCAACAACGGTGGATGCACTCAATCCCCTAATCTTCAACTCATACTGTAATTCCTCTGAACTAAGCCTATTAATTTCCATGATTAGTATCTGAGATTTTCCTTCCCAGATGTACAAGATTACTACACTAGTTAAATATGTACACGCAATAGACAAAAAAATAACGTTGAAACAAACTTCAATGTTCGGTGATTGAAACGTGAACGATGGCTAGGAATATTTTATATATTTATATATAAATATATTTTTTATATTTATATACAACCGTATTTAACAAATTTAGTTTTTTTTTTGATTGTATTTGTTACTAAATGGCCCCATGTTGGGCGCCAAAATGTTACGTTCCAATATTCCGCGGTTCAGGACAATAAGGGCCGACCAACCCAATGGAAAAGGTCTTGGGAAAATTGATGTTAAATAGGCGCCACGCGATTTACCTTAGCGTCCTGATCCACCTACCTGAGAGAATCGCGACCACCAGAAAAGGTTCGCGTACCGTCAATCAAAGTCGATTTAAAAAGAATACAATTCGATCTTCTTTATTATCACTACTATTATAGGGAAGAACTAAAGATAAAGAAAAAAAAAAAGAAATAAAATCGTTATAACCCCGGAGTCGAACCTACAACCCAAAAGCGCCGCAACGTTGCCACCCCTTTGCTTACACTTAGGCTCACACGACCAATATCTAACTGGGGATTAGATTTACTTAACTTTATGTTCTAAATTCAACTGCGATTAACTAATATTGATAACTTAGATTCTAATAAATGAAATGATAGTTCATTGCAAATTATAATTACGAAAAGTAAAAAAAAAAAACAAAAGTGATAAGTAATAATAAAGTTTGTATAAAATGGTACCAGAACCAATCTAACGCAAATAATAAGTAAAATTAAAAAAAATAAAAATAAAAAAACAAAGACTCAGCCTGGGACTCGATCCTGGACTCCACGGCGGCAAGTCGATGGCTTATGCTCTAGGCCACCGGTCACCCGTCAAATATCTCGCCAAAATCGTAGTTGGTTTCGCTTGCGAGTCTTCTTTGTTCTCGCACCACTCCAACTAACTCGACTCCTCCTCCTCAATTATGCCCTTTTGCTAAGGAACGTTTTCTCTCTAGATGACGTAAATCTATCATACGTTTGTATAAAACTACTCAGCCACTTATAAAACGTTATAAACTGCACTGGACACATAGGCTACTCCTCCACTCGAGGAAAATCACAATGTAATTGATTAATGTAATTAATAATATTACATCTTTAGCTACTTTATATATATGTAAAAAAAAAAAACACGCTTGGGCAAAAAAAAATACTATTTTTTTTTTGTTCCTCTAACAACCGCTCTCTACAAAATCTCTGAGTCCACTGCCTCCCTACTTGATCACGCGTTTACTTGGTCCCACTAGTTGACCAAGCATTTACTTGTTCCCACGGTATCTATATGTCCTTCCTGACCTCTAGCTTTTGAAAGCTCCTTCGGCTCCAATCAGCAATATTATAAAAAAAGAAGAGCCACTGTTGGGATTCGACCTGGGATCTTTAAGGCTCAGGGTCCCTATACTCAACCAGCCCAACTCACACTTAAAGAAAACGTTGGCAAACTTATTTGCCTGTAGATTTCTTTACCCTACAAATGTTCCATACTTTGTATATGGCCATGCCCATGTTTTAGGGTATAGTACTCGTACATATATAATTATACTAATAAAAACATTTTAGGAACAAAATTAAATATACATATGTTGAAAAATTTTCAAAATCCGTCCACTACCACGCCCACTTTTTGAGAAGACTCAGGTTTGGGAATAATTTTAAGAGATTTGAAAATAAAAACATATGAAAATGCTACAATCCGTCTGGTGCGGATCGTTTGATACCCTATCCTTTTTCCAAACAAATGTATACAGCTCCTTTTTACACCAATATACTGTACTTTCTTGAAATAATTTTTTTGTTTTTAGTTTCTTACAAAATTGTGGGCATGGTTGTGGGCGGAGTTTAAAATTTGTTCAACATATATTAAATTTTGTTCCTAAGAAGTGATATTATTCTTATTAAACCACAGGAAAACAGTCTTTTAAGGAAAAACGCTCCTAAAAAGTAGGCGTGGCTATATATAATGTATGGGCAATTTGTAGAGTAAGTAAATAGCTATATAATTGCCCTTAGAAGTTTTGTCAAGTTTCATGTAAAATTACTGAAAAAAGTGAATTTTTCGAAAAGTGGGCGTGTCAGTGGGCGGAATTTGAAAATGTTTACACTTGTTCTGTCGCGATATCCAAAGACCTTGCATACAAAGTTTCATTGTCCTAGCTCAAAATTTAAGGCCCAAAAACTGGTGACAGACAGACGGACAGACGGACGGACATGGCTCAATCGAATCGGCTATTGATACGGATCATTTATATATATACTTTATTGGGTCTGTCTGCAATATTTCTCTATGTAACCAACTATGTATCAAACTTAATATACCCTTAGGATACAGCCGTCATATCTTCTATACATAATGTACGGCCACGCCCACATTTTAGGGGCGTTTTCATAAAAAAAAACTGATTTTCAACAGTTTCGTTAAAATAATTGCACTTTTTAGAAACAAGATGCAGTATATGTTGAAATTTTTTTGAAATCCGCCCACTACCACACCCTCTTATTGAGAAAATTTGTTTTTGGTGTAATTTTATAATATAATATAAAATATATTACTTGCTTAAGCAAGTAAGTATATTTTTGAAAGAAAGGCTATGTATATAAGGAAGGGATAGGGTATCACACGATCCGATACTGACGGATTGTAGCCTAAACGGGTAAATGGATTGTGATCAAACTTCATATCTAGCGTGCTTGGGGTAATTCCTGGAGGTGAAAATGGAACTTTTGTTCTTACCTAAGGCCAATTAAGGTACTTTACTTAAGGCCGATTTAACAAAAAACTGATTTACAGGGAAGCGGCTCCAATTTTTTTTTAGTTTCATATTTCGTCTAGTCCAGCACAGTGCTATAAGATGTGGTGCCACATTTCTAGCTAAACGCGTTAATAACGATACTTTACTTATAGCCAAATCAGTGAAAAATTGATTTGCTGAAAATCAGCTGTATTGATTTTGCTTAAATATTAAATTGAATCAAGCTAAGATACAAAATGACTTACAACATTTTTCCAAAAATTTGTTATAACGGCACTTAAGGCCAATTTGGTTAAAAGCCGGTTTGCTAAAAAGGGGTCAAAAGATTTTTTTTCAATTTTTTAGTGTGTATTAAACTGGGATAATTCTATAAGGTGACGCTCCACATTTTTGGTAAAAAGTGATAATAACCGTATTTTTCTTATGTTCAAGCAGTTTAAGCCAATTTGCTCGAAAACGACCCTGACGATTTTCCTTAAATTTTATATTTATGCTAGTCGTGTGAAGTCTAAAAAAAATAGCGTAGCACGTTTTTGATCAAAATTATTTATAACGGTACTCTTCTTATAGTCAACATAACTAGAAATTGGTTTACTCGAATATGGCTCTAAAGATTTTTATTAAATTTCATATTTGAGTTAGGCTAGGTTAATACCATAAAGACAACAATGGTCAAAAAGCTGTGGTAATTCTTTGTTACGTTTTTTTTTCCTATTCGGCAATTAACTGTTAACTGCATTGCTCATGAGTACGTTAGTTTATTATTCTCACTTAATTTTGTCTGACCATTTTTGTTTGCCAAAAAATGGCTTTTACAGCAACTTATGTTGATCGTACGTACAAAAGTTGCTTGTCATAACTTTTAATAAATTTTTCAGGGATAGAAATTTTATTAAAAAAAAAAAATTATTGAGTAAAAATTTTGAGAAAAATACATTTTAAGTAAAAAAATGGAACAACAAATTTTCATAATTTTGAGTTTAAGAAGCCATAACTTTTTTGTAGCTGCAAAACCTTTTTTGTACCTATAATAGTTTAGAAGTTAAAGCGTTTAAAGTAGCTGCATTTCGAAATGAGAGGTCACATACTTTGGTGGGCTATAACTTGAAATGGGGTGAGAATAGACCCCTCCCTGCCATAAAATGTTTTGTTCGGGGGAACTTCAGGAATCTCACCTTAAAGGATTATACTGCTTCACTGGGACACCCTATATACGGCAAATATTGAATTCGTGCAAAAATTCGATCTCGAGATATGAATAGATTCTGACATTACGATGATAGAGAAGTTCAAAAAAGTGGGTCTGCCGATTCTGTCTGTCTGTCTATCAGTCTGCCTGCTGTGTGCCTCAGGCTACAGCCTGAACGGGTGGACGGGTGGACGGACTTCGATCCAACTTCATATCTAGCGTCTGTGGAATAATCATTAGAGGCGAATCTGAATCTGTTGTCTTAGCGCTATTATTAAAGGTACTTTACTTATGGCCAATTTCACAAAAATTAGATTTTTACGAAAACGGCTCCAACGATTTTGACTAAATCTCATATTCGATTAAGATTGAAAGATTCCAATCAGATGGTATGTAATATTTCTTACCAAAATTTACTAAAACTTTACTATTTTTTTTTTTAAAAAGGCTGATTTGCGCAAAGTGGCTACAACGATTGTGTTCAAATTCTACACTGTGACTTTTGTGACATTTTGGCCAAAAGTTGTTTTTACGATACTTATGGCCAATTTGGCTAAAAGACGATTTTCGTGAAAATAGATCAAACGATTCTATTAAAGTTCTCACATTAGATTAAAAATCGCAAATGCTATAAAATTACTTGAACAAAATTTGGCCAAAAGTGGTAATAACGGTACTTTTCCAAGAATTTAGGGGTCATAGCAAAACAGCTCTTACTAATTTCTTTAAATTTCATATTTAAACTAGTTTATTTAGGTTCTAAAAAATGGCATACCATGTTTTTTTCGTGAAAATTGTTAATAAGGGTACTTTGCTTATAGCCAATTTAAAAATAAATAAATATTAGGCCGCAAGCAGCACAAAGAGGGCCAGGACTAGCTTCTCACAACTGTACGCATTGTGCGTGGTATATATTTCTGTAAGTGCAGAAGGGACCTACAGTTTTATGCCGTATCCGAAGGGAGAGTGGTTTTGAGAAGCTTTCTCAAGACAGTTATACTCTTGAATGTTTGTCAGACACTCGGAAGAGGTGAGGCCGTGAAAAAACTTTTGATGGTATTTTTCTGGATTCGAACTTGGAACCCCTTGCGCAGTAGTCCGATGCACTAACCACTGAGCCACGGCACCCACATATAGCCAATTTAACAAAATGTTATTTTTCTCGTAATAAGCTCCAACGAATTCGATAAAATTTGATATTTGAATTAATTTTATAGTCCCATAAAATGGCGATCCATGTTTTTGGTCACTATTGTTAATAACTGTACTTTACTTAAAGCCAACTTAAGATAATTGAATTTTTTAGAAAACTAGTATAACGATTTTCTTTAAATTTGTAGACGACATTCGTAACGTCCTAAAAGATTATATTGCACATTTTTTTGCCACAAGTGCAATAACGGAACCCCTCGGGGGCAACAACGCCTGCGCGCCATCTTGTTCGTAGTTCTGCAACGCGTTTGAGCTCTCTCCAGCTCATTCCCAAAGAGCTCGATTCCTCCTCGACTGTTCTGCGCTACGTTTGCCTAGGGCGCCCCGCTGTTCTGCCTGCTTGGGTGAGCGGATTCCACTGCATAGCGTATTTCGCAGTGGAATTGTCTTCGCGCCGTAGGGTGTGTCCAATCCCCTGCCACTTTCTCCTTCGTATTGTAATGTTTATAGGTTCCTGGCCCGTTCTCGTATAAAGCTGTTCGTTCGGTTAGGCCAAAAGATCCTCAGGATGACTCGTAAGCATTTGTTTACAAGGACTTGCAGCCGGCGTGTGCTAATGGTGTCCACTTTCCAAGTACTGCACCCATAAAGCAGTACCGATTCTACGTTGGAGCGAAACAGTCGTAGCTTGGTTCTTAAGCTGATAACATTGCTTTTCCAGATGGTGGACAGCATGCCGAACGCAGCTTTGGCCTTCCCGATTCTGCTGCACACATCCAGTTCGGTGCCACCACGTCAACTTTCTCGACTTCCTGTCCGGCAATGTTAAGTTGGGCGCTGGTGTTAGAAGTGCTCAGGGCTTTTGTTTTGGCTGTGTTAATTTTGAGCCCTACTTTGTTTGCCTCAGCTTCTAGATTTTGGACCATAAGATGAAGGTCCATTATCCGATGTGAAAGTAGACAAACATCGTCAGCGTACTCTAGGGGTTTAAAGTGAAATGTCATAGTCCAGTGAATTTCATGGTTTCCTTCCGTCAATGCTGCACGGAGAACATTACTGATAACCACTAAAAATAACAGCGGTGACAGCATTTATCCTTGACGAACTCCGCTTTGGACTTCAAATTCTTCTGACAGCTTGCCCTTGTGCAAGACGGAGGCAGGAGGATCCAGCACGCAAGCCACGTCGAGAGAATCTAAATGCTCCCTGATCCTTTCCAGAATTATTCTTGCAGTTATTTTGGCTACGGCTGGCAGAACACAAATCCCTCTCCAGTTTCCACAATCCATCAGGTTTCCCTTTTTCGGAAGTTTGATGATCTTCCCTCTTTTCCACTCCTGCGGAACTCTTCGCTATCCCAAGCTCTCCGTATTAGCGGATGCAGCAAATCTGCCGATATATTTGGCGCCGCTTGAAATAGTTCGGCAGGGATGCCGATACCAACCGCTTTGTTTTTCTTGAGGGACCTGATCGCTGTTATGATTTCATTCTTACTGGGAGGTGCCGTGCGGATTCGGGAATTTGTTGCTTCGGAATGCTCGTTCAAATTTGAGAACATATTGACATCGCCAAAGTGGTTAAATACTGTGGCGAAATGTTCTCTCCATCTAACGAGCTGATCCCCATCAGAAATCAGAAGGCTGCCATCTAGAGTTTTCACCGGGTGTTGTTTGGAGCTCCGACACCCAGTGAGCTCCTTGGTGATACTATTATAAATCCTACTGTCGCATCTGCGCACTACTTCTTCAGCCATTGAAGCCAGTGTGACGATGTATTGACGTTTGTCACGCCGCACACTACACTGCACTTCTTTCTTCCTCGCACGATATTGGGTTTTTAGCTCGGTTTTCTCCACTGCTGAGGCGTTACATCCGCCTTTATTGCTGTACGCTCTTCAATCCGTCTCCAGGTATCTGCTGAAAGCCATGTGCGGTGGTGTATCTGCCTCTTACCGACGTAGATGCGTGCCCTGTTGCAAAAGCATTTTACACAGCATTCCAGTGGTCATCCATGCTCCTCTGAAATGATCTGCTGATAACTTCTGCTTGTAAAGCAAGTTGGTCCCTGAACCTTACTTAGAGCCAACTTAATAAAATGTCCTTTTCATATAAATGAATATTTTTTTTTAGATTCAAGTGTTTAATATTTTTACTTTTTTTAAAAGAAATATCACAGAAAATATGAATCCACATTTGGAAATAAGAAACGACACTTTAGACATATACATATGTATGTATCCATTTCGTTTTAAAACAACTTTCGTAAGAAAAGAATAAATAGACCCTGTATATGTGTCTATGTTGTCTGTATTGCATGGGAAGCTTTGAGTATGAATTAGTGTTGAAGTACTTATAGAAAAATCTCATAACCGAAGTTCAAATTCCCTTTCCTCCCATTTAAAAAAAAACATGTTTTCATATTTATAATATTTTTTTATATTTATTAATAAACATTTTTGTATGAACTGAATGCAATGAGTTAGAATGGGGACCTGCGTGGCGATTGATCGGGAAACTACTGACTGTCCAAAACATGGATTGGACCAGTAACGCAACAATCAAGTTCGTAATGTAGTGCTTGCTTTACCTCCTCGTGGTCGTCCCCGGGCAACTACATGTATAAACCCTTATACACAGGCAAGTGCGAGCGTGTCTAGGGTCTTATGCCTAGACTAGGTAACCTGGGCCAGCAATTCGCGTTACAGAAATCTACAAAAGCTACAGAAACCGACACTATGCCTCGGATAAGGACTGACAGCACGTTGACGACCTTTGGATATCGTACCCGGACAAAGATTGGTTTCTGGAACGTGAAGACGCTCCTTGACTCTCAGAGTTCAGGACCTCAGAACGCCAGATTCCTTCAACTAGAGCATGAGTTCATGCGATATAAGCTGGACATATTGGGAGTAAGCGAGATAAGATGGTTAGATGCGGGTGAGTACCAATCCCCAGCGCGTAACACTGTACTACTCTACTCCGGAAGACCAACTGGAAGCCCCCGTGGATATGGAGTTGGACTGCTGTTAACACCTACGCCACGCAGAGGCCTAATTTCCTGGCAGCCACACGGTGACAGGATTTTAACGGCCAGATTCCGGACGAGAGTACGTCGCGTCACCATTATACAGTGTTACGCACCCACGGAATGTTCGTCTGAGGAAGAAAAGGAGACCTTCTACAACCAGTTAGGAGCTGTTTATGATGCAACACCCAACGGCGACATTGTTATTGTGATGGGGGAATTGAATGCCAAGGTAGACAGCGAGAACGAAGGGCTCAAACATGTTATGGGACGGCACGGATTAGGCAACCGCAATGACAACGGCGAAAAATTTGTTGACTCTGCAACGCAAATCATCTTGTCGTAGGTGGCACCATGTTTGAGCACAAGACCTGCCATAAAATCAGTTGGGTGTCAACTGACAGGCAAGCAACCTCAAACCAAATTGACCATTTTGCCATCAGTCGCCGTTTTAGAAGTAGTCTTCTAGACGTCCGAAACAGGCGAGGAGCGGACATGGGGTTGGTACGAGATCACCATCTTATGATAGCTACTGTCCAATTACGCACTGCTGCCGTTCGAAGACCTAACGACACAAGAACACCCAGGTTCAACGTAAACCGACTGAGAGTTCCCACAGTGCGCCAAGAACTAAGGGACCATCTCTCACGTGGAGTGGAAACAATCAGCAGCTCACTGTCGCAGGGAAACCATAGGGCGTGGCTTTCCGAGGATACCTGGAGAAGGATCAACGAACGCAAACAGCTAAAATCTCGAATTGCAGCAGCTCCAGCAGCAGGGAGGATCGAGCTAGAGTCCATGTATCGCATGAAGATGAGAGAAGTGCAGCATAGCGTGAGACGAGACAAGCGCAATTACATCAACGCGCTGGCCACGCAAGCAGAAGAAGCAGCAACAAGGTGCGACAGCAGAACCGTTTACAGAATCACCAAAGAGCTCATAGGTGGCCGAAACTCTACTCAACACCCAGTGAAAGGCTTAGACGGTTCGTTGCTAGTATCGGATGAGGATCAACTGAAAAGAAGGAAGGAGCATTTGGTTTCGGTTCTAAACCGAGTATTCGCCACCAATATGCACCCAAGTCAAACTGAAGTGTCCGTAGAAAGAAATTCCCGAATTCGCACCACAACCCCCAGTAAGGAAGAGATTATTACAAGGCAGTAGGAATTGACGGCATACCCGCGGAACTTTTTCAAGCTGCGCCAACAGAATCGGCTGAGCTACTGTTCCCACTTGTCGGTAAAACATGAGAAGCCGAGAGTTTTCCGGATGAGTGGAAGAAGGGAATGGTCGTCAAGCTTCCTAAAAAAGAAAATCTTATGCAGTGCGAAAACTGGAGAGGTATCTGCGTGCTGCCTGCTGTGGCCAAGATAATAGCTAAAATAATCTTGGAGCGAATCAAAGACCAGCTTGAGGACACACTCGACGCCGAACGAGCAGGTTTCCGATCTGGATCATCCTGTGTCGACCACATCAACACCTTGCGGATCATCATCGAGCAGTGTGTTGAATATCGATCACCACTTCACCTGCTGTTCATCGATTTTGAAAAGGCGTTTCATAGTGTCAATCGGGAATTTATTTGGCGTGCGTTGCGCAGGAGAGGCATTCCGGATAAATTAATAGCAATTATTAAGGCTACATATGATGGGTCCACATGTCACGTCTTGCACAGAGGGAGGCTGTCTGAGGAATTCGAAGTCCAAAGTGGGGTTCGACAAGGCTGCATACTTTCACCAATACTGTTCTTATTGGTGATTAGCGATGTGCTGAATGCAGCCTTATCAACAGGAAATGGAGGAATTCGATGGACTCTTACATCTGAACTCAAGCACCTCACTACGCTGATGATGTATGCCTTCTGTCTCACAAAATAATGGACCTTCACCAAATGACAACCAATGTGGAGAGGGAAGCAGGCGTCGTTGGGCTGAAAATCAACTCGGCAAAAACAAAACTTATCTGCCTGAGACCGAGCTCATCAACTCATTGCTGGACAAATAGTTAAGAAAGTAGAGAGTTTCTAATACCTTGGGAGTATTGTCTCAACCGATGGCGGAACCGACGTAGATATAGCCAGCCGAATAGGTAAAGCAAAATCTGCGTTTGGAATGCTATCTACAGTTTGGCAAAGTAATTCAATTAGCCTTAACACCAAGCTACGACTGTTCCGTTCCAACGTTGAATCCGTGCTGCTTTATGGATGTGGTACCTGGAGAGTGACCGTCACTATCACTAGGAAGCTGCAAACGTTTGTCAATAGGTGCCTACGCTACATCTTAAGGATATTCTGGCCAACGAACAGCTTTATCAGAGAACGGGCCATGAACCTATAGGCACAACCATACGACGACGAAAGTGGCAGTGGATTGGTCACACTCTTCGAAAAGGTGACAGATCCATAGCTAGCCAAGCGATGCAATGGAACCCACTTACCCAGGATGGTAGGATACGCGCCGGTCCTAGGAGTACGTGGCGTAGAACAGTGGAGAAGGAAGCACGGCAACTGGGAAAGAGTTGGGGAGAGCTGAGGCATATATCCAGAAACCGCACACGATGGCGCGTAGGCGTTGTAGAGGCCGTAGGACCCACAAGGGGACACAGGATTTAAATAAAATAAATATAAAATAATGAGTTAGAATCTTAATGCTTTTAAATTAAAGAAAAAAAGAAATGAGTTTAAATTCTGTTGAAGTTAAAATTTCCACAAAAAGAGATTTTTCCTATGATCCCCTTAACACTGAACTATCTCTTATGAATTGGTATGGTACTCTCTTTCTCACTTACACCCTCTGATAAGCACCAGATCAGCAGAAGTTGATATTCGCAAAAAAAGATATCATTCCCCCAACACTGAAAAAACTGCACACAAAGAACCCACTTACTTGGGTAACAAAAGGAGGAAAAAAATTTTTTTTAATTAAAGAAAGGATAAAAACTCTCTTGAAGAAAAATTGCAAGAACTGGAGAAAATATTCTCTTTTATGAAATGCTATGGTATAGTAATAGTAGTACAGTGTTGCCGTTTTGGTCCAATTCTACCAAATGTGGTCCATTTCACAAAAAAATAATAAATATGGTCCAATGGTCCATTTAAGTTCATATTGGTCCATTTTCAACGCAAACAAAACATTCATAAATACCTGCAATGTAACTCGCCTACTGACACGCCCACTTTTTAGAAAAAAAAAATCACTGTTGTATTTCAATAAAAGTCTTGTAGGGCTAGTGTAATTCATGTTCTTTATTCACGAGTACAAATTAGACTAATTCTAAAAAACTTATCCAAAAGTGAGACCACCACGCTAATATGAATGTGTGATTATGTATTTAAACGTTAATGATAATTCATAGTGCATAATTCATTAGTATGTAAAATGTCAATGATAACTATTATGATGTTAGAGATGGGACATAGTACATCATCTTCCTTCTCTAATTTGTGAAGGAGTTTGTTTTCCGACTTATTCGATCAAAGCTTGTGTTATACTCTCCGCTCGGTTTCTGCATTGATTCGGAATCTTGTTCGACAATGTTGCTATCCGGTAACGGAGATGAGTTGTTGATTAGCATCTCTCAATTTAAGAGAACAGCGATTATCGTTTCTAGAGGCAACAGGTGTTCTCTCTTCCGCATCAGGTCGCCTTATGTGAGGAGAATTCATTGACCTACGTAAGTGAAATGTATTTCTACGTATGATTCTGTTATTTTCATTCTGAAGTAAGTATGATCTAGGGTTTTCATGTTTGGAAACTATTCTAGCAGGTTCCCACTTCCCATTATGTCTATATACTCGTACTACGTTTTCTCCCTCCTTAAGATTGATTTCGCGACGGGGTCGAACCGGATTGTTACGTAGTATATTTTTCTCTTGGCGTTTTTCTAATAATACCTGCAAGTCATTTGGAATTTTCGGTTCAAGATCTTTATCTTTCATCGGTAACTATGTTCTTGATTTACGATTCATAAGCATTTCTGCTGGTGAATACCCAATTCCTGGAATTGGTGTACTCCTATACTCTAAAAGAGCCTGTTCCAAACTACCGGATCGATTCATCTTTCTAAGCATTGATTTGGCAATGTGTACTGCTTTCTCAGCAAGACCATTCGATCTCGGATATTTCGGACTGCTATATATGAAATCAAAGTTTGAATTTTTTGCGAAGTTTCGAAGTTCATATGAATTGAAAGGTTGATTGTCGGCGACAATATTTTGTGGGATACCATGAATCGAAAATATTTTGTTCAAAGCCGTCTTTAACAAATATTTTGTCTCTATTTTGCCAAAAGAACCTAACATTTCCTGGAACTTGTTGTTTATTTGATGTACGTAAATATGTACGTACAAGAGTTTGTAATACAACATCGTTCCTTGTCTCATCTTCAAACATCTTTCTTTTTGGATCACTCATATTAACGCTGTGTATGAGATCTTTTGATGGTGATTCCATATCAACTAAAGGATCATGAATGAAATTACGTGATAGCAAGTCAGCTACATATAAGAACTTACCCGGAACAAACTTAATGTCGAAATCATATCGTGAGAGTTTTAGTTTCATGCGTTGTAAACGAGTCGAGTGAATTTCACCCACATCTTTTTTTACTATAGCTACCAATGGCTTATGATCAGAATTAACGGTAAAGTGGTAACCATAAATGTAATTGTTAAATTTCTCACAAGCGTAAACAACAGCCAATAATTCTTTTTCGATCTGAGCGTACCTTGTTTCAGTGTCAGTCAAGCTCTTAGATGAGTATGCCACCGGCTTACCATCCTGAAATGGACAACATCCTAATCCATTTTGAGAAGCATCAGTTTGAATCAAGGTTGGCTTCTTTGGATCAAATACGTGAAGAATGGAATGTTTTGCAAGAGTATCTTTTATATCTTTGAAAACTTTGCTATGACTCGGAGACCATTGAAATTCATTATTTTTTTTCAACAATTCCCGAAGAGGTGCATTTAAATTCGAAAAGTTAGGTATAAAAGCACGAAGGTAATTAAACATGCCCATTATGCTTTCTAATTGTTCTTTGTCTTGTGGTTCTTGCAGTTTTATAATAGCTTCAACTCGAGTTGGATCGGGACTGATCGTATCACCAGTGAATACATGACCTAAATATCTAACCTTGTTTACGCAAAGTTGCAGTTTATCTTTGTTAAATTTAACGTTTACTTCACGAGCTCTTTTAACTACTCTCTCTACATTTTCATCGTGCTCCTCTTTTGTTTTGCCCCCAACTATGACATCAACAATGTGAACAAATGTTCCAGGTAAACTACCAAAATATTTTTACTTTAACTTTTGAAACTTTTCAGGTGCCGTTTTGATTCCAAAAGGCAAAACATTATATTGATACGACCCAAATGGCGTGCTAAAAACTGTCAATTCTTTTCATTTCATTCTCTCATTGCGTCACAAAAATCATCAAGTGTAGGGATTATAAAGTGCATCACGTTAAGTGCACTGGGATCAAGGCATAATCTCAGAGACCCCTTTGTAGGAATATGATGCCTCTAATTTAGTTTTCACCGTTTTATGTTTACAGTTCATATTTTTTACATCTTTAAATGGTATAACGTTGACATCGGCCCCACTATCCAAATTAAATTTAATCAAACTATTTTCTATCGTAATATTTTCATACCAACTCTTAACCCACTGTCGAACCTGATTAATCGAAGCAATGCTACCACCCGAACTAACACCGAATCAATATATGACTCATCCTCATCATCGTCGTAAGCCCTTTCGTTACTGTTAATATCATTTACAGTCCTAAAACTACATGCTGATGCAAAATGATTGTACTTGCCACATCTCAAACATTTTTGTCCAAAAGCTGGACAGCGGCCTTGAATATGGTTTCTCTTACACTTTTCACACCCGACAACGCTCATATTTCTTGTCGAATTCAACTGTTTTGCCCTTCACTAGTATGATGCTCTCTTTTCTTGGTTACATGCATTGAAAATCTATAATTAGAATAAGATGGAAATCTAGAAACATTATTACTGGTATTGAAATTTATATTAGAATGCTAATTATTTTGCTGCTGATGATTTTTATTTGAAATTACTGCGATTGACGATCCTCGTTCTACTTGCATGCTTGCTTGCCCTGCCATGCGGCAAAGTTCTTTAGCCTTAGTCAGGTCAAGATTATCAGTCTTCAATAGCTGCAGATGAATGTTTTGCTCTAAAATACCCATGACAATTCGATCTCTGATCATATGATCTTTTTGGCAATCAAAATCACAGCTTTCCGCCAATTTGACGATATCAGATAAAAACTGCTCGAACGGTGCTCCTTCCTTTTGGATTCGTAAGAAAAATATATATCACTCGTAGACCACGTTGCTTCTTGGCATAAAATATGTTTCAAATGCTTTTATGACTTCATTACTTTTGTTTGAGGCTAATAACCTCACCTATAGGAAGCGTTTGAAACATCTCAATAGCCTTTTCACCACCACAGGACAGATATGGGACATGTGACATTGTACATCAATCACTTTTTTCAGTTTTTTCATATGAAATTAAAGAAAACATACTTCAGCAAATATGTAGATATTTATTTAATCCACAAATCGGCCATACGTTGTATATGGCCACACCCACTTTTTAGGGGAAGTTTTCTAAAAAAAAAAAAACAGTTTTTATTCGATTTCAATACAATAATATCAATTCTTAGGAGCAGACTTGAGTACATGTTCAAATTATTTTGAAATCCGTCCACAACCACGACCACTTTTTGCAAAAATAATTGTTTCGGTCTGATTTTATAAAAAAAATTTAATACAAATTTATGCAAGCTTTTGGACACATATGTATATCTGTATATAGGAAACGGATAGGGTACCACACGATTCGCTCTAGGCGGAGTGTAGCATTTCCATATGTAAAAAATTGGGCAAGTGCGAGGAGGGCCTCGTGCAATACTGTTCCGGACATTTTATATTATCATTAAATAGAAGGCAATTTATCCATATCCTGCATAGATACACCTAGCACTGGTTTTGATATGAACAATGTAATATCTAACCAGCTCTATCTAGTCGTAAAATTAAAAGTACGTAGCTGACATTCCAGTCCATTTTAACATAAACTTTCGATATAAAACATGTATTGAATTCGTGCAAAAATTGGAACTCGAGATGTTAAACAATTCTGAAATTGAGTTAATAGAGAAGCTAGTTATAATGTGTCTGCTGATTCTGTTTGTCTGTAGGTATGACGAGGGAATAAATTTACTTGAAACTTCATATTAGGGAGCTATTGCGTGGCCCTAAAGGGGACATTGAAACAATCTACACAAAATTCTACGTATCTCCAATTTTTTTCATATTTTTACCATTTATGGTCTGGCCGCTAGGGGGGGGGGGGGCAACATTTTTCAAATGTTTGGCAAGCTTTTTTATTAGACAAATTTTGTCAGAAAAAATATTTCTTACATATACATATGTATGCAGCCCTGGCAAAATTCTCTTAAATTTGATATGCCACATGATGGGAAACTAAATAATTTGTTTTTGCCCTTCATACAAGGTGCCAAAAAAGGGCCCCCAAAATGAAATTTATTCCCTCCATCTTGTGCGGGCTTCCACATAATGTATACATAGCGAAAGTTTCAGCTCTCTTTGTCTAACGGTTCAAAAGTGTGAAAAGTGTGTTCAAGAGGGCTGTGACAGACTGACAAACAGACGGACAGACAGACACCGTATCAAACCCATAAGTGTTCCGTCTTTCCCTTTAAGGTCCGGAACACTAAAAACATATTTTGCTGTGGCAAATGCTGATTTTTTGATGCCACATAGCTTGTGAAATATAAAAGTATTGCAGACAGACGAAGTATATATGTATGTATATAAATGATCAGTTTCAATAGCCGATTCGATTGGGCAATGTCCGTCCAACTGACTGTCTGTCCGACTGTCTGTCACCAGTGTTTGGACCGTAAATTTTGAGCTATTACAATGAAATTTTGTACACGTTATCTTTGAACGACAGAAGAAGTGTAAATGTTTTCAAAATCCGGCCACTTTCAAGCCAACTTTTGAAAAATGCATTTTTTTTAAGTTTACATTTAACTTTATAAAACTTACTTAAGCAAATATGTGGACATTCTTTTACCCTGCATATCTCCCATACAATGTGTAGGCCCACTCCTACGTTTTATGTGCGTTTTCTTGAAAAAACTGTTTTTCGATGATTTCGTTAAAACAATAGGCGTGTTTTTTTCGTATCCTATATAGGCTTAAAAACGTAATTGCAAATAAAACGCCTATCGGGGCTTAGGAATTTCAATATCGCAGTTTGGAAGCACTTTGTACTGACATTTAATCATTTTAATTTCCGCAATCCCAAAACCTCCTCCTTTGCCCATGTTTTCCGTTTTCTTATAACAATAAATCGTAAATAAATGTTGTATTTTAGGTTTTACTTACATTTTCTCTTCAGAACACATTTTTTCTTGATTTACTTTTTTTTTTGTATGAATGACTGCTGTCTGTTCAATCATTTTTGACATTTTCGATACCATTTTTCGACACAATCGAAATAAAAAAATTTGGGAGCACAGTTTTTCTTGCGGCTAAGGAAATAAGGCTCGATAATTATCCAGATTTCGTTATTCTATAAAGGTTGAGTTATTAGTGTATTTAATAGGGATATATATTAAGCCTATATGGAATACGAAAAAACACGCCTAATATTCAACATAACAATTCTTAGGTACGAAATACATAAAATATTGAAAAATTTTACAAATCTGCCCACTAGCACGCCCACTTATTGAGTGTCTTAGAGTAATTTCTTAAGATATTTAAAAAACCTTTCTTCAGCAAGTATATTGGTGGAAGAAGAAGATATATACGAGTATGTATATATAAAAAGGGAATAGGGTATCATTCAATCCGCTCCAGACGGATTGTAGCATGTTTTACTATAGCGGAGGACGTTCTAGGCTTGACAAATTTACCGCAATATTATAAGTCTACATGATCCTAGATTTTGATCGACTCTAGATGATCGTTAAGCAAAATTGCAACGTATGCTGTAATGCTAGAAACGGGACTGGAAGATAACAACTTTTTCTCACTAAACTTACGTTATATAATGAAGACGCTCTTTGCATACGACGAAGTAAGATTACCACGCCAGCTATCACAATTGGTGAATTGGCGGATGGTCGAATTAGCGGATTGGCGGATATTCGCATTTTCGGATTGGAGGATAGGCGAATTGGCGGATGGTCGAATTAGTGAATGTTCCAATTTTCGGTTTGACGGATGGTCGAATTGGCGGGTCTAATTAGCAGATTGGCGGATGGTCGAATTTTTAGATTGGCGGATGGTCGAAGTGGTGGATGTTTGAATCAGTCGATTGTCGAATCGGCGAGGAGTCGGATGATCGCATGTTCGGATTGGCGAATGGTCGAATTTTTAGATTGGCGGATGGTCAAATTGATGGTTTGGCAGATGGTTGAGTTTTCGGAGTGTCGAATTGGCGGATGGTTAAATTGTCGGATGGTTAAATTGGCGAATAGGGAGATGGCTGAATTGGCGGATGGTCATATTGAAAATCCTTTAATTGTATATAAAAGGGGGCGGTAAAAAGAAGGGCGCCGAGAAGGTTACTCCGCCACTGATTTGTCCATCTTATACCCTTACGCTCATCTCAGAACAGAAGCATGGTAGGTATTTTTATACCCTATCCTAAGGATATATTAAGTTCGACACATAGCTTGTAAAATATAGAAATATTGCACTATGAAGTATATAAATATGTATATAAATAATCAGCATCAAAAGCCGATTCGATTGACCCATGTCCGCCCGTCCGCACTTTTTAGAAACAAGATGCAGTATATGTTGAAATTTTTTTTGAAATCCGCCCACTACCACACCCTCTTATTGAGAAAATTTGTTTTTGGAGTAATCTAATATATAAAAATCTCGTGTCACAATGTTCGTTCCCATACTCCTCCGAAACGGCTTGACCGATTCTTATGAAATTTTTTATGCATATTCAGTAAGTCAATCGGCTACTATCTATTTTTCAAACCTCTAAATGATAAGGGGTGTCCACCTTTTTTTTTATTTTTTGATAATTTTTTTTTTTTTAATTTTTTTATTATGTGGCATTAAAAAATACATACAACCCTAAATTTTCACTTTTCTTTCACCAACCCCTGCTTTTTAATAGTCATTTTCATAATTTTATCATTTTTCATCCCGCTCGATAACATTCAGTGTTTGGACTTTGCTGCAATTGCAGTAGATCTACTGCGATTTTGAAAAATATTTAAAATCTGCTGCGCCACTGCGCTTGACTTGAAATCTACTGCGATTTTTGAATGTGAAACCGGTTCAAAATGTGATGTTTTCTAGATGAAAAACGTAACACAATCTAGAAAAAACGAAAATTGATGGAAAATTTCATTTAAGAACTGAATTTAACTGAAAATTAATCAGTTATGAAACATTTTATAAAAAAAATAATTTCGTGCAAAGATTTGTGATTAAATTTACTTTGTTTTAACCTTATTTTATCGTAAAAAATATGTGTGTATAAATCTAAACCCCATTATTGTTGTATTTTTTGCAACAAAAACAAATCTGCTTCGGAAAATACAGTTTTGCTGCACTTTTTGTAAGAATCTACTGCTAAATTTTATTATTGGAGCCCGAACCCTGGAGTGCACTTAACCAGGCATAGGTTTATTGAGCTGACACTATGTAAGATGGCGGGGATAACCTCTTTCTCTTGGAACTAGGTACTTGCCTGGATTAATGAAAGAGTTTAGTTTTTTTTTTTTTTTTGTCTGTAGCATTAACAGATTAATATTATGTAATGAATTAATGATATAAATAATTATTACTTTTAATACATTGAAAAAATTAATGTTTGGTGTTTTGATATTTTTATATTCCCTCATCGTTCAACGCGCTCCACATCCTTATACACTTCCAATAAGTTAGTTATTTTTTTCTACACTAGAAATTCTCTAGAAATTATTTACATGGCAAAACAACGTTTGCCGGGTCAGCTAGTTTTATGTATAAAAGTTGCTTAAGCAATTAGGTATATTGGGTAAAAAAGGAGCTATGTATATAAGGAATGGATAGGGTATCACACGATCCGATGCAGACGGATTGATGCATGTATCCTAAACGGGTAAATGGATTTTGATCAAACTTTATATCTAGCGTCTGTGGGGTAATTCCTAGAGGTGAAAATGAAACTTTTGTTCTTACTTAAGGTCAATTAAGGTACTTTAATTAAGGCCAATTTAACAAAAAAACAGATTTACAGGGAAGCGGTTCCAATTTTTTTTTAGTTTCATTCGTCTAGTCTAGCACAATGCCATAAGATGTGGTGCCACATTTCTAGCTAAACGCATTAATAACGGTCCTTTACTTATAGCCAAATCAGTTAAAAACTGATTTGCTGAAAATCAGCTGCATTGATTTAGCTTAAACTTTATATTGAATAAAGCTAAGATACATGTTACAAAATGGCTTACAACATTTTTTCAAAAATTTGTTATAACGGCACTTAAGGCTAATTTGGTTAAAAGCCGGTTTGCTAAAAGGTGGTCAAAAGATTTCATTCAAATTTGTAGTGTGTATAAAACTGGGATAATTCTATAAGGCGACGTTCAACACTTTTTGGTTAAAAGTGATAATAACGGTATTTTTCTTCTCAAGCAGTTTAAGGCAATTTGCTCGAAAACGGTTTTAACAATTTTCCTTAAATTTTATATTTACGCTAGTCTTGTGAAGTCTAAAAAAAATAGCGTAGCACGTTATTGATCAAAATTATTCATAACGGTACTTTTCGTATAGTCAACATAACTAAAAATTGGTTTACTCGAATATGGCTCTAAAGATTTTTATTAAATTTCATATTTGAGTTAGGCTAGGTTAATACCATAAAGACAACAATGGTCAAAAAGCTGTGGTAATTCTTTGTTACGCTTGTTTTTCCTATTCGGCAATTAACTGTTAACTGCATTGCTCATAGGTACGTTAGTTTATTATTATACCCTATCCTAAGGGTATATTTAGTTTGATACATAGTTTGTAACATAGAGAAATATTACAGATAGACCCAATAAAGTATATATATAAATGATCAGCATCACTAGCCGAGTCGATTGAGCTATGTCCGTCCGTCCGTCCTTCTGTCCGTCCGTCCGTCTGTGTGTCACCAGTTCTTGGGCCTTATATTTTGAGCTAGGTTGATAAAATTTTGTATACTAGGTCTTTGGAAAAGTAAGCAATACAAGTGTAAAAATTTTTAAAATCCGCCCACAGACACGACCACTTTTCAAAAAAATCACTTTTTCTCACTATTTTCATATGAAACTCGAAAAAACTTACTTGAGCAAATATGTAGGTATCCACTAAATCTACAAATCGTCTATACATTGTATATGGCCACGCCCACTTTTTAGGGGCGTTTACTTCAAAAATTAATTTTCGAGTAAAAATATTAGTTTATAGGGCAAAATAGAAAATTTTGTGAATACATTTTCCACCGCCCACTGACACGACCAAATAAGATAGGGATAGGGTATCATACGATCCGCTCCAGGTGGATTGTAGCATTTTTTCACTGGTTCTCACTTAATTTTGTTTGACTATTTTTGTCTGCCAAAAAATGGCTTTTACTGCAATTTCTGTTGATCGTACGTAAAAAGGTTGCATAACATAACTTTAAGGAAATTTTTCAGGGATAAACATTTAATTAAAAAAACATTTATTGAGTAAAAATTTTGAGAAAAATGCATTTTAAGTAAAAAAATTGGGCAAGTGCGAGGAGGGCCTCGTGCAATAGTATTCCGGACATTTTATATTGTCATTAAATAGAAGGCAATTTATTCATATCCTGCATAGGAACACCTAATACTGGTTTTGATATGAATAATGTAATGTCTTGTACGTAGGTATATCATAGTAATACTGAGCTGAGATTCCAGTCCATTTTAACTTACTCTTTCAATATAAAACATGGCGTACCAAGCTTTTGGATAAAAATGAATGTAACCGTACTTTGCTTGTTAAATGGTTTAAGTAAAGCAAAACACTGGCAATATTAATATATATATGTATATATATATATATATTATACAGCATTTAGAGTTTTAAAAATTTAAGAAAAAAATATTTTTGAAAAAAAAATTAGTTTTCTAAACTTATTTAGTTTTCAAAAGCAGCATAGAGCTAGCATATACAATCCATTCGTGCAAATGACTTAGCTTTTGAAAAATCGAGATCGAATGAGGTAGCAACAAGAGAAGAGATGAGATTGTAGGAAAATCCATGCGCTCTTCTAAAATCTGTAACTTGGGAACTACTTGGCTTATTTGGATGAAACTTGAAACTTGAGCAAATCGTAGTATCAAAAAGATCTGATGTAAAAATATTTGGAGAACATAAAAACTGGGGGAGATACAGTGTGGTACCTAGATATCCCATTTTTTTAATTTTTCTCAGAAAATATATAAGATACCGGAATTTTCGTATTGTTTTTACAATTTACACAAAATTCTACGTATCTCCAATTTTTTTCATATTTTTACCATTTTTTTACCGATAGGGGGTAAATGTTTGGCAAGCTTTTTTGTTCAACCGATTTTGTTAGAAAAAAGTATTTCTTACATATATGGAGCCCTTGCTAAATTCTCTTTAATTTGATATGCCACATGATGGGAAACAAAATAATTTTTTTTTGCCCTTCTACAAGGTGCCCAAAAAAGGGCTCCCAAAAAGAAATTCATTGCCGCCATCTTGTGCAGGCTTCCACATAATGTATACATATCGAAAGTTTCAGCTCTCTATGTCTAACGGTTCAAAAGTTATAGGGCTGTGACAAACTGACGGACAAATGGACAAACAGACACAGTATCAAACCCATAAGTGTTCCGTCTTACCTTTTAAGGTCCGGAACACTAAAAATGGAACAACAAATTTTCATAATTTTGAGTTTAAGAAGCCATAACTTTTTTGTAGCTGCACAGATGTAGCCAAAGTGTTTAGGACTGGCATGGGCTACTAAATTGTCTTTCCAAAATGTACAAAACCTTTTTGTACCTATAATAGTTTAGGAGTTATAGCGTTTAAAGTGGCTACACCTCCAAAGTAGAGGTCACCTAATTTGGTGGGCTATAACTTGAAATGGGGTGAGAATAGACCCCCCCCCCCCCCTACCATATAATTTTTTGTTCGGCGGAACTTCAGGAATCTCCCCTTAAAGGATTATACTGCTTAACTTGGACACCCTGTATACAGCAAATATTGAATTCGTGCAAAAATTCGATCTCGAGATATGAATAGATTCTGACATTACGATGATGTGTGATGTGTGATGTGTGATGATAGAGAAGTTCAAAAAAGTGGGTCTGCCGATTCTGTCTGTCTGTCTATCAGTCTGCCTGCTGTGTGTGCCTCAGGCTACAACCTGAACGGGTGGACGGACTACGATCAAACTTCATATCTAGCGCCTGTGGAATAATCATTAGAGGCGAATCTGAATCTTAGCGCTATTATTAAAGGTACTTTACTTATGGCCAATTTCACAAAAATTAGATTTTTACGAAAACGGCTCCAACGATTTTGACTAAATCTCATATTCGATTAAGATTGAAAGATTCCAATCAGATGGTATGTAATATTTCTTACCAAAATTTACTAAAACTTTACTATTTTTTTTTTTAAAAAGGCTGATTTGCGCAAAGTGGCTACAACGATTGTGTTCAAATTCTACACTGTGACTTTTGTGACATTTTGGCCAAAAGTTGTTTTTACGATACTTATGGCCAATTTGGCTAAAAGACGATTTTCGTGAAAATAGATCAAACGATTCTATTAAAGTTCTCACATTAGATTAAAAATCGCAAATGCTATAAAATTACTTGAACAAAATTTGGCCAAAAGTGGTAATAACGGTACTTTTCCAAGAATTTAGGGGTCATAGCAAAACAGCTCTTACTAATTTCTTTAAATTTCATATTTAAACTAGTTTATTTAGGTTCTAAAAAATGGCATACCATGTTTTTTTCGTGAAAATTGTTAATAAGGGTACTTTGCTAATAGCCAACTAAAAAATAAATAAATATAAGGCCGTACGCAAGACAAAGAGGGCCAGGACTAGCTTCTCACAACTGTACGCATTGTGCGTGGTATATATTTCTGTACGTGCAAAAGCGACCTACAGTTTTATGCCGTATCCGAAGGGAGAGTGGTTCTGAGAAGCTTTCTCAAGACAGTTATACTCTTGAATGTTTGTCAGACACTCGGAAGAGGTGAGGCCGTGAAAAAACTTTTGATGGTAATTTTCTGGATTCGAACTTGGAACCCCTTGCGCAGTAGTCCGACGCACTAACCACTGAGCCACGGCACCCACATATAGCCAATTTAACAAAATGTTATTTTTCTCGTAATAAGCTCCAACGAATTCGATAAAATTTGACATTTAAATTAATTTTATAGTCCCATAAAATGGCGATCCATGTTTTTGGTCACTATTGTTAATAACGGTACTTTACTTAAAGCCAACTTAAGATAATTGAATTTTTTAGAAAACTAGTATAACGATTTTCTTTAAATTTGTAGACGACATTCGTATCGTCCTAAAAGATTATATTGCACATTTTTTTGCCACAAGTGCAATAACGGAACCCCTCGGGGGCAACAACGCCTGCGCGCCATCTTGTTCGTAGTTCTGCAACGCGTTTGAGCTCTCTCCAGCTCATTCCCAAAGAGCTCGATTCCTCCTCGACTGTTCTGCGCTACGTTTGCCTAGGGCGTCCCGCTGTTCTGCCTGCTTGGGTGAGCGGATTCCACTGCATAGCGTATTTCGCAGTGGAATTGTCTTCGCGCCGTAGGGTGTGTCCAATCCCCTGCCACTTTCTCCTTCGTATTGTAATGTTTATAGGTTCCTGGCCCGTTCTCGTATAAAGCTGTTCATTCGGTTAGGCCAAAAGATCCTCAGGATGACTCGTAAGCATTTGTTTACAAGGACTTGCAGCCGGCGTGTGCTAATGGTGTCCACTTTCCAAGTACTGCACCCATAAAGCAGTACCGATTCTACGTTGGAGCGAAACAGTCGTAGCTTGGTTCTTAAGCTGATAACATTGCTTTTCCAGATGGTGGACAGCATGCCGAACGCAGCTTTGGCCTTCCCGATTCTGCTGCACACATCCAGTTCGGTGCCACCACGTCAACTTTCTCGACTTCCTGTCCGGCAATGTTAAGTTGGGCGCTGGTGTTAGAAGTGCTCAGGGCTTTTGTTTTGGCTGTGTTAATTTTGAGCCCTACTTTGTTTGCCTCAGCTTCTAGATTTTGGACCATAAGATGAAGGTCCATTATCCGATGTGAAAGTAGACAAACATCGTCAGCGTACTCTAGGGGTTTAAAGTGAAATGTCATAGTCCAGTGAATTTCATGGTTTCCTTCCGTCAATGCTGCACGGAGAACATTACTGATAACCACTAAAAATAACAGCGGTGACAGCATTTATCCTTGACGAACTCCGCTTTGGACTTCAAATTCTTCTGACAGCTTGCCCTTGTGCAAGACGGAGGCAGGAGGATCCAGCACGCAAGCCACGTCGAGAGAATCTAAATGCTCCCTGATCCTTTCCAGAATTATTCTTGCAGTTATTTTGGCTACGGCTGGCAGAACACAAATCCCTCTCCAGTTTCCACAATCCATCAGGTTTCCCTTTTTCGGAAGTTTGATGATCTTCCCTCTTTTCCACTCCTGCGGAACTCTTCGCTATCCCAAGCTCTCCGTATTAGCGGATGCAGCAAATCTGCCGATATATTTGGCGCCGCTTGAAATAGTTCGGCAGGGATGCCGATACCAACCGCTTTGTTTTTCTTGAGGGACCTGATCGCTGTTATGATTTCATTCTTACTGGGAGGTGCCGTGCGGATTCGGGAATTTGTTGCTTCGGAATGCTCGTTCAAATTTGAGAACATATTGACATCGCCAAAGTGGTTAAATACTGTGGCGAAATGTTCTCTCCATCTAACGAGCTGATCCCCATCAGAAATCAGAAGGCTGCCATCTAGAGTTTTCACCGGGTGTTGTTTGGAGCTCCGACACCCAGTGAGCTCCTTGGTGATACTATTATAAATCCTACTGTCGCATCTGCGCACTACTTCTTCAGCCATTGAAGCCAGTGTGACGATGTATTGACGTTTGTCACGCCGCACACTACACTGCACTTCTTTCTTCCTCGCACGATATTGGGTTTTTAGCTCGGTTTTCTCCACTGCTGAGGCGTTACATCCGCCTTTATTGCTGTACGCTCTTCAATCCGTCTCCAGGTATCTGCTGAAAGCCATGTGCGGTGGTGTATCTGCCTCTTACCGACGTAGATGCGTGCCCTGTTGCAAAAGCATTTTACACAGCATTCCAGTGGTCATCCATGCTCCTCTGAAATGATCTGCTGATAACTTCTGCTTGTAAAGCAAGTTGGTCCCTGAACCTTACTTAGAGCCAACTTAATAAAATGTCCTTTTCATATAAACGAATATTTTTTTTTAGATTCAAGTGTTTAATATTTTTACTTTTTTTAAAAGAAATATCACAGAAAATATGAATCCACATTTGGAAATAAGAAACGACACTTTAGACATATACATATGTATGTATCCATTTCGTTTTAAAACAACTTTCGTAAGAAAAGAATAAATAGACCCTGTATATGTGTCTATGTTGTCTGTATTGCATGGGAAGCTTTGAGTATGAATTAGTGTTGAAGTACTTATAGAAAAATCTCATAACCGAAGTTCAAATTCCCTTTCCTCCCATTTAAAAAAAAAAATGTTTTCATATTTATAATATTTTTTTATATTTATTAATAAACATTTTTGTATGAACTGAATGCAATGAGTTAGAATGGGGACCTGCGTGGCGATTGATCGGGAAACTACTGACTGTCCAAAACATGGATTGGACCAGTAACGCAACAATCAAGTTCGTAATGTAGTGCTTGCTTTACCTCCTCGTGGTCGTCCCCGGGCAACTACATGTATAAACCCTTATACACAGGCAAGTGCGAGCGTGTCTAGGGTCTTATGCCTAGACTAGGTAACCTGGGCCAGCAATTCGCGTTACAGAAATCTACAAAAGCTACAGAAACCGACACTATGCCTCGGATAAGGACTGACAGCACGTTGACGACCTTTGGATATCGTACCCGGACAAAGATTGGTTTCTGGAACGTGAAGACGCTCCTTGACTCTCAGAGTTCAGGACCTCAGAACGCCAGATTCCTTCAACTAGAGCATGAGTTCATGCGATATAAGCTGGACATATTGGGAGTAAGCGAGATAAGATGGTTAGATGCGGGTGAGTACCAATCCCCAGCGCGTAACACTGTACTACTCTACTCCGGAAGACCAACTGGAAGCCCCCGTGGATATGGAGTTGGACTGCTGTTAACACCTACGCCACGCAGAGGCCTAATTTCCTGGCAGCCACACGGTGACAGGATTTTAACGGCCAGATTCCGGACGAGAGTACGTCGCGTCACCATTATACAGTGTTACGCACCCACGGAATGTTCGTCTGAGGAAGAAAAGGAGACCTTCTACAACCAGTTAGGAGCTGTTTATGATGCAACACCCAACGGCGACATTGTTATTGTGATGGGGGAATTGAATGCCAAGGTAGACAGCGAGAACGAAGGGCTCAAACATGTTATGGGACGGCACGGATTAGGCAACCGCAATGACAACGGCGAAAAATTTGTTGACTCTGCAACGCAAATCATCTTGTCGTAGGTGGCACCATGTTTGAGCACAAGACCTGCCATAAAATCAGTTGGGTGTCAACTGACAGGCAAGCAACCTCAAACCAAATTGACCATTTTGCCATCAGTCGCCGTTTTAGAAGTAGTCTTCTAGACGTCCGAAACAGGCGAGGAGCGGACATGGGGTTGGTACGAGATCACCATCTTATGATAGCTACTGTCCAATTACGCACTGCTGCCGTTCGAAGACCTAACGACACAAGAACACCCAGGTTCAACGTAAACCGACTGAGAGTTCCCACAGTGCGCCAAGAACTAAGGGACCATCTCTCACGTGGAGTGGAAACAATCAGCAGCTCACTGTCGCAGGGAAACCATAGGGCGTGGCTTTCCGAGGATACCTGGAGAAGGATCAACGAACGCAAACAGCTAAAATCTCGAATTGCAGCAGCTCCAGCAGCAGGGAGGATCGAGCTAGAGTCCATGTATCGCATGAAGATGAGAGAAGTGCAGCATAGCGTGAGACGTGACAAGCGCAATTACATCAACGCGCTGGCCACGCAAGCAGAAGAAGCAGCAACAAGGTGCGACAGCAGAACCGTTTACAGAATCACCAAAGAGCTCATAGGTGGCCGAAACTCTACTCAACACCCAGTGAAAGGCTTAGACGGTTCGTTGCTAGTATCGGATGAGGATCAACTGAAAAGAAGGAAGGAGAATTTGGCTTCGGTTCTAAACCGAGTATTCGCCAGCAATATGCACCCAAGTCAAACTGAAGTGTCCGTAGAAAGAAATTCCCGAATTCGCACCACAACCCCCAGTAAGGAAGAGATTATTACTGCTATCAAAGCACTGAAAACCAACAAGGCAGTAGGAATTGACGGCATACCCGCGGAACTTTTTCAAGCTGCGCCAACAGAATCGGCTGAGCTACTGTTCCCACTTGTCGGTAAAACATGAGAAGCCGAGAGTTTTCCGGATGAGTGGAAGAAGGGAATGATCGTCAAGCTTCCTAAAAAAGGAAATCTTATGCAGTGCGAAAACTGGAGAGGTATCTGCGTGCTGCCTGCTGTGGCCAAGATAATAGCTAAAATAATCTTGGAGCGAATCAAAGACCAGCTTCAGGACACTCGACGCCGAACGAGCAGGTTTCCGATCTGAATCATCCTGTGTCGACCACATCAACACCTTGCGGATCATCATCGAGCAGTGTGTTGAATATCGATCACCACTTCACCTGCTGTTCATCGAGGGAGGGAGGCTGTCTGAGGAATTCGAAGTCCAAAGTGGGGTTCGACAAGGCTGCATACTTTCACCAATACTGTTCTTATTGGTGATTAGCGATGTGCTGAATGCAGCCTTATCAACAGGAAATGGAGGAATTCGACGGACTCTTACATCTGAACTCAAGCACCTCACTACGCTGATGATGTATGCCTTCTGTCTCACAAAATAATGGACCTTCACCAAATGACAACCAATGTGGAGAGGGAAGCAGGCGTCGTTGGGCTGAAAATCAATTCGGCAAAAACAAAACTTATCTGCCTGAGACCGAACTCATCAACTCATTGCTGGACAAATAGTTAAGAAAGTAGAGAGTTTCTAATACCTTGGGAGTATTGTCTCAACCGATGGCGGAACCGACGTAGATATAGCCTGCCGAATAGGTAAAGCAAAATCTGCGTTTGGAATGCTATCCACAGTTTGGCAAAGTAATTCAATTAGCCTAAACACCAAGCTACGACTGTTCCGTTCCAACGTTGCATCCGTGCTGCTTTATGGATGTGGTACCTGGAGAGTGACCGTCACTATCACTAGGAAGCTGCAAACGTTTGTCAATAGGTGCCTACGCTACATCTTAAGGATATTCTGGCCAACGAACAGCTTTATCAGAGAACGGGCCATGAACCTATAGGCACAACCATACGACGACGAAAGTGGCAGTGGATTGGTCACACTCTTCGAAAAGGTGACAGATCCATAGCTAGCCAAGCGATGCAATGGAACCCACTTACCCAGGATGGTAGGATACGCGCCGGTCCTAGGAGTACGTGGCGTAGAACAGTGGAGAAGGAAGCACGGCAACTGGGAAAGAGTTGGGGAGAGCTGAGGCATATATCCAGAAACCGCACACGATGGCGCGTAGGCGTTGTAGAGGCCGTAGGACCCACAAGGGGACACAGGATTTAAATAAAATAAATATAAAATAATGAGTTAGAATCTTAATGCTTTTAAATTAAAGAAAAAAAGAAATGAGTTTAAATTCTGTTGAAGTTAAAATTTCCACAAAAAGAGATTTTTCCTATGATCCCCTTAACACTGAACTATCTCTTATGAATTGGTATGGTACTCTCTTTCTCACTTACACCCTCTGATAAGCACCAGATCAGCAGAAGTTGATATTCGCAAAAAAAGATATCATTCCCCCAACACTGAAAAAACTGCACACAAAGAACCCACTTACTTGGGTAACAAAAGGAGGAAAAAAATTTTTTTTAATTAAAGAAAGGATAAAAACTCTCTTGAAGAAAAATTGCAAGAACTGGAGAAAATATTCTCTTTTATGAAATGCTATGGTATAGTAATAGTAGTACAGTGTTGCCGTTTTGGTCCAATTCTACCAAATGTGGTCCATTTCACAAAAAAATAATAAATATGGTCCAATGGTCCATTTAAGTTCATATTGGTCCATTTTCAACGCAAACAAAACATTCATAAATACCTGCAATGTAACTCGCCTACTACTACATCATCTTCCTTCTCTAATTTGTGAAGGAGTTTGTTTTCCGACTTATTCGATCAAAGCTTGTGTTATACTCTCCGCTCGGTTTCTGCACTGATTCGGAATCTTGTTCGACAATGTTGCTATCCGGTAAAGGAGATGAGTTGTTGATTAGCATCTCTCAATTTAAGAGAACAGCGATTATCGTTTCTAGAGGCAACAGGTGTTCTCTCTTCCGCATCAGGTCGCCTTATGTGAGGAGAATTCATTGACCTACGTAAGTGAAATGTATTTCTACGAATAATTCTGTTTTTCATTCTGAAGTAAGTATGATCTAGGGTTTTCATGTTTGGAAACTATTCTAGCAGGTTCCCACTTCCCATTATGTCTATATACTCGTACTACGTTTTCTCCCTCCTTAAGATTGATTTCGCGACGGGGTCGAACCGGATTGTTACGTAGTATATCTTTCTCTTGGCGTTTTTCTAATAATACCTGCAAGTCATTTGGAATTTTCGGTTCAAGATCTTTATCTTTCATCGGTAACTATGTTCTTGATTTACGATTCATAAGCATTTCTGCTGGTGAATACCCAATTCCTGGAATTGGTGTACTCCTATACTCTAAAAGAGCCTGTTCCAAACTACCGGATCGATTCATCTTTCTAAGCATTGATTTGGCAATGTGTACTGCTTTCTCAGCAAGACCATTCGATCTGGGATATTTCGGACTGCTATATATGAAATCAAAGTTTGAATTTTTTGCGAAGTTTCGAAGTTCATATGAATTGAAAGGTTGATTGTCGGCGACAATATTTTGTGGGATACCATGAATTGAAAATATTTTGTTCAAAATTTTAACAATGCCTGATGCAGTTTTGTCTGCGATTGAGTGAAGTTCTATCCACTTGGAATAGTAATCCATTCCCACCAAATAAGATTTCTCCCCGTTGTCGAGACAATCCATTCCAAGTTTTTGGAAAGGTCGTTTAGGCACAGGATGTGGGATTAATGACTGCTTTTTATTTTCCGGTCTAAATATTTCACATTTTCGACATCTAAAAATCATCGCTTCGATATCCCTATTCATATAAGGCCAATAAAGCGTGGTCTTTGTTAAACCCATATGAGACTAATGAAGTACATTTAGCGTTTCGTTGATTAAATTGTGTGGTACAAAAACTCGGTTCTCATAAAAAAACAAGCCGTCTTCTACAAATATTTTGTAAACCTAACATTTTCTGGAACTTGTTGTTTATTTGATGGCCAGGCATCTTCGTAAATATGTACGTACAAGAGTTTGTAATACAACATCGTTCCTTGTCTCATCTTCAAACATCTTTCTTTTTGGATCACTCATATTAACGTTGTGTATGAGATCTTTTGATGGTGATTCCATATCAACTAAAGGATCATGAATGAAATTACGTGATAGCAAGTCAGCTACATATAAGAACTTACCCGGAACAAACTTAATGTCGAAATCATATCGTGAGAGTTTTAGTTTCATGCGTTGTAAACGAGTCGAGTGAATTTCACCCACATCTTTTTTTACTATAGCTACCAATGGCTTATGATCAGAATTAACGGTAAAGTGGCAACCATAAATGTAATTGTTAAATTTCTCACAAGCGTAAACAACAGCCAATAATTCTTTTTCGATCTGAGCGTACCTTGTTTCAGTGTCAGTCAAGCTCTTAGATGAGTATGCCACCGGCTTACCATCCTGAAATGGACAACATCCTAATCCATTTTGAGAAGCATCAGTCTGAATCAAGGTTGGCTTCTTTGGATCAAATACGTGAAGAATGGAATGTTTTGCAAGAGTAACTTTTATATCTTTGAAAACTTTGCTATCATTATTTTTTTTTCAACAATTCCCGAAGAGGTGCATTTAAATTCGAAAAGTTAGGTATAAAAGCACGAAGGTAATTGAATATGCCCATTATGCTTTCTAATTGTTCTTTGTCTTGTGGTTCTTGCAGTTTTATAATAGCTTCAACTCGAGTTGGATCGGGACTGATCGTATCACCAGTGAATACATGACCTAAATATCTAACCTTGTTTACGCAAAGTTGCAGTTTATCTTTGTTAAATTTAACGTTTACTTCATGAGCTCTTTTAACTACTCTCTCTACATTTTCATCGTGCTCCTCTTTTGTTTTGCCCCCAACTATGACATCAACAATGTGAACAAATGTTCCAGGTAAACTACCAAAATATTTTTACTTTAACTTTTGAAACTTTTCAGGTGCCGTTTTGATTCCAAAAGGCAAAACATTATATTGATACGACCCAAATGGCGTGCTAAAAACTGTCAATTCTTTTCATTTCATTTAATACTTCAGTTCTCTCATTGCGTCACAAAAATCATCAAGTGTAGGGATTATAAAGTGCTCATCTTTCAAATTCACGTTAAGTGCACTGGGATCAAGGCATAATCTCAGAGACCCGTTGGCCTTTTCTACAACTACTAGCTGGTGTGACCAGGCAGAGGGTTGATAACGCTTGCTGATTATTCAGCGACATTCCATAGTTTCAAGTGCTTCCTTAACCTTTAGTCTGATACCAATTGGTATTCGCCTGGGAGGTTTACTTACGGAAACACTGTTTGGTTTTAGCTCTAATGTTTATGGATAAACTTAGTAATATTGCCCACTTCATGCACCCTATGAATTAACCCTAAGTGTATACATGAACTAAGCCCTAGTAATGGTTTTGAATTACTGCTGACACCATAAAATCTGCCTCAATTATTTTATTTTTATATTGAGCGCGAAGCCGAACTAACCCCTTTGTAGGAATATGATGCCTCTAATTTAGTTTTCATCGTTTTATGTTTACAGTTCATATTTTTTACATCTTTAAATGGTATAACGTTGACATCGGCCCCACTATCCAAATTAAATTTAATCAAACTATTTTCTATCGTAATATTTTCATACCAACTCTTAACCCACTGTCGAACCTGATTAATCGAAGCAATGCTACCACCCGAACTAACACCGAATCAATATATGACTCATCCTCATCATCGTCGTAAGCCCTTTCGTTACTGTTAATATCATTTACAGTCCTAAAACTACATGCTGATGCAAAATGATTGTACTTGCCACATCTCAAACATTTTTGTCCAAAAGCTGGACAGCGGCCTTGAATATGGTTTCTCTTACACTTTTCACACCCGACAACGCTCATATTTCTTGTCGAATTCAACTGTTTTGCCCTTCACTAGTATGATGCTCTCTTTTCTTGGTTACATGCATTGAAAATCTATAATTAGAATAAGATGGAAATCTAGAAACATTATTACTGGTATTGAAATTTATATTAGAATGCTTATTATTTTGCTGCTGATGATTTTTATTTGAAATTACTGCGATTGACGATCCTCGTTCTACTTGCATGCTTGCTTGCCCTGCCATGCGGCAAAGTTCTTTAGCCTTAGTCAGGTCAAGATTATCAGTCTTCAATAGCTGCAGATGAATGTTTTGCTCTAAAATACCCATGACAATTCGATCTCTGATCATATCATCTTTTTAGCAATCAAAATCACAGCTTTCCGCCAATTTGACGATATCAGATAAAAACTGCTCGAACGGTTCTCCTTCTTTTTGGATTCGTAAGAAAAATATACATCACTCGTAGACCACGTTGCTTCTTGGCATAAAATATGTTTCAAATGCTTTTATGACTTCATTACTTTTGTTTGAGGCTAATAACCTCAACTACAGGAAGCGTTTGAAACATCTCAATAGCCTTTTCACCACCACAGGACAGATATGGGACATGTGACATTGTACATCAATCACTTTTTTCAGTTTTTTCATATGAAATTAAAGAAAACATACTTCAGCAAATATGTAGATATTTATTTAATCCACAAATCGGCCATACGTTGTATATGGCCACACCCACTTCTTAGGGGAAGTTTTCTAAAAAAAAAAAAAAAACAGTTTTTATTCGATTTCAATACAATAATATCAATTCTTAGGAGCAGACTTGAGTACATGTTCAAATTATTTTGAAATCCGTCCACAACCACGACCACTTTTTGCAAAAATAATTGTTTCGGTCTGATTTTATAAAAAAAATTTAATACAAATTTATGCAAGCTTTTGGACACATATGTATATCTGTATATAGGAAACGGATAGGGTACCACACGATTCGCTCTAGGCGGAGTGTAGCATTTCCATATGTAAAAAATTGGGCAAGTGCGAGGAGGGCCTCGTGCAATACTGTTCCGGACATTTTATATTATCATTAAATAGAAGGCAATTTATCCATATCCTGCATAGATACACCTAGCACTGGTTTTGATATGAACAATGTAATATCTAACCAGCTCTATCTAGTCGTAAAATTAAAAGTACGTAGCTGACATTCCAGTCCATTTTAACATAAACTTTCGATATAAAACATGTATTGAATTCGTGCAAAAATTGGAACTCGAGATGTTAAACAATTCTGAAATTGAGTTAATAGAGAAGCTAGTTATAATGTGTCTGCTGATTCTGTTTGTCTGTAGGTATGACGAGGGAATAAATTTACTTGAAACTTCATATTAGGGAGCTATTGCGTGGCCCTAAAGGGGACATTGAAACAATCTACACAAAATTCTACGTATCTCCAATTTTTTTCATATTTTTACCATTTATGGTCTGGCCGCTAGGGGGGGGGGGCAACATTTTTCAAATGTTTGGCAAGCTTTTTTATTAGACAAATTTTGTCAGAAAAAATATTTCTTACATATACATATGTATGCAGCCCTGGCAAAATTCTCTTAAATTTGATATGCCACATGATGGGAAACTAAATAATTTGTTTTTGCCCTTCATACAAGGTGCCAAAAAAGGGCCCCCATCTTGTGCGGGCTTCCACATAATGTATACATAGCGAAAGTTTCAGCTCTCTTTGTCTAACGGTTCAAAAGTGTGAAAAGTGTGTTCAAGAGGGCTGTGACAGACTGACAAACAGACGGACAAACAGACGGACAGACAGACACCGTATCAAACCCATAAGTGTTCCGTCTTTCCCTTTAAGGTACGGAACACTAAAAACATATTTTGCTGTGGCAAATGCTGATTTTTTGATGCCACATAGCTTGTGAAATATAAAAGTATTGCAGACAGACGAAGTATATATGTATGTATATAAATGATCAGTTTCAATAGCCGATTCGATTGGGCAATGTCCGTCCAACTGACTGTCTGTCCAACTGTCTGTCACCAGTGTTTGGACCGTAAATTTTGAGCTATTACAATGAAATTTTGTACACGTTATCTTTGAACGACAGAAGAAGTGTAAATGTTTTCAAAATCCGGCCACTTTCAAGCCAACTTTTGAAAAATGCATTTTTTTTAAGTTTACATTTAACTTTATAAAACTTACTTAAGCAAATATGTGGACATTCTTTTACCCTGCATATCTCCCATACAATGTGTAGGCCCACTCCTACGTTTTATGTGCGTTTTCTTGAAAAAACTGTTTTTCGATGATTTCGTTAAAACAATAGGCGTGTTTTTTTCGTATCCTATATAGGCTTAAAAACGTAATTGCAAATAAAACGCCTATCGGGGCTTAGGAATTTCAATATCGCAGTTTGGAAGCACTTTGTACTGACATTTAATCATTTTAATTTCCGCAATCCCAAAACCTCCTCCTTTGCCCATGTTTTCCGTTTTCTTATAACAATAAATCGTAAATAAATGTTGTATTTTAGGTTTTACTTACATTTTCTCTTCAGAACACATTTTTTCTTGATTTACTTTTTTTTTTGTATGAATGACTGCTCTCTGTTCAATCATTTTTGACATTTTCGATACCATTTTTCGACACAATCGAAATAAAAAAATTTGGGAGCACAGTTTTTCTTGCGGCTAAGGAAATAAGGCTCGATAATTATCCAGATTTCGTTATTCTATAAAGGTTGAGTTATTAGTGTATTTAATATGGAAAATATATTTTAAGCCTATATGGAATACGAAAAAACACGCCTAATATTCAACATAACAATTCTTAGGTACGAAATACATAAAATATTGAAAAATTTTACAAATCTGCCCACTAGCACGCCCACTTATTGAGTGTCTTAGAGTAATTTCTTAAGATATTTAAAAAACCTTTCTTCAGCAAGTATATTGGTGGAAGAAGAAGATATATACGAGTATGTATATATAAAAAGGGAATAGGGTATCATTCAATCCGCTCCAGACGGATTGTAGCATGTTTTACTATAGCGGAGGACGTTCTAGGCTTGACAAATTTACCGCAATATTATAAGTCTACATGATCCTAGATTTTGATCGACTCTAGATGATCGTTAAGCAAAATTGCAACGTATGCTGTAATGCTAGAAACGGGACTGGAAGATAACAACTTTTTCTCACTAAACTTACGTTATATAATGAAGACGCTCTTTGCATACGACGAAGTAAGATTACCACGCCAGCTATCACAATTGGTGAATTGGCGGATGGTCGAATTAGCGGATTGGCGGATATTCGCATTTTCGGATTGGAGGATAGGCGAATTGGCGGATGGTCGAATTAGTGAATGTTCCAATTTTCGGTTTGACGGATGGTCGAATTAGCGGATTGGCGGGTGGTCTAATTAGCAAATTGGCGGATGGTCGAATTTTTATATTGGCGGATGATCGAAGTGGTGGATGTTCGAATCAGCCGATTTTCGAATCGGCGAGGAGTCGGATGATCGCATGTTCGGATTGGCAGATGGTCGAATTTTTGGATTGGCGGATGGTGAAATTGATGGTTTGGCTATGTCCTAGTAATACTGAGCTGACATTCCAGTCCATTTTAATTTGCACTTTCGATATAAAACATTCATTGAATTCGTGCAAAAATTGGAACTCGAAATATTAAACAATTCTGAAATTACGTTGATAGAGAAGCTCGTTATAGTGTGTCTGCCGATTCTGTTTTTCTGTCTGTATGACGAGTGAATCAATTTACGTCAAACTTCATATTAGGGAGCTATTGCGTGACCCCTAAAGGGGACATTGAAATTTTTGTTCTAGCCCTACTCTTAGAGTTCCTTCACGTAGCGCCATTTTCACAAACACGGAGTTTTCTCCAAAATGGTTCCAACGATTTTGATAAGATTTCATATTTCAGTTAGTGTAGGCGTACCAAGCTTTTGGATGAAAATGCATGTGGCGGTACTTTGCTTGTTAAATGGTTTAAGTAAAGCAAAAGAACTGCCAATACTTGACATGCGAAGGAATACAGCATTTAGAGTTTTAAAAATTTACGAAAAAAATATTTTTGAAAAAAAAAAACCAAAATTAAAAAAAATTCTAGTTTTTTTAAACTTATTAAGTTTTGAATAGCAGCATAGAGCTCTCATATACGATCCATTCGTACAAATGACTTAGTTTTTGTAAAATCGAAATCAAATAGGGAGGTCCATGCGCTCTTCTAAAATCTGTAACTCGGGAACTACTTGGCGGATTTGGATGAAACTTGAAATTCGAGCAAATCGTAATATTAGAATGACCTTCTGGAAAAATTAGTTGGATAACATGAAAACTGGGGGAGATACAGTGGGGTAACTAGATACCCTATTTTTTTTTTTTCTCAGAAAAAATATAATATACAGAAATTTTTTTTTTTCACAATCTACACAAAATTCTACGTATCTCCAATTTTTTTCATATTTTTACCATTTATGGTCTGGCCGCTAGGCGGGACATTTTTCAAATGTTTGGCAAGCTTTTGTATTAGAAAATTTTGTCAGAAAAGATATTTCTTACATATATGGATGTCCTTGCAAAATTCTCTTAAATTCGATATGCCACATGATGGGAAACTAAATAATTTGTTTTTGCCCTTCATACAAGGTGCCAAAAAAGGGCTCCCAAAATGAAATTTATTCCCTCCATCTTGTGCGGGCTTCCACATAATGTATACATAGCGAAAGTGTCAGCTTTCTATGTCTAAACGGTTCAAAAGGGCTGACTGACGGACAGACGGACAGACAGACACCGTATCAAACCCATAAGTGTTCCGTCTTTCCTTTTAAGGTCCGGAACACTAAAAACATATTTTGCTACCGCAAAATGCTGATTTTTTGATGACACATAACTTGTAAAATATAAAAGTATTGCAGACAGACCCTATGAAGTATATATGTATGTATGTATATAAATGATCAGTGTTAGATCTCTTTTGATCTAGATAAACAACGGCAACGACTTTTAGTTTTCAAGTGCGGCTTATTCAAAAATTACAGTGCCTTAAATACTAATTAATAAATATAGAAGTATATTAATACAAGTATTTTATTACGTCTGAGCATTGAGACCCAATCCTGCATTTGATATCACAGGTGCCAAAAACCCAGACGTAAGCGGAGTATTTGGTGGGAAAAGAAAATTCTAATGCCGAAATTGACAATTCAGCAGAATACAGTGTGGGAATGGAAATCGTGGGAAAGAAAACCAGTGGGGCTTACAGTATGTATGAGAAGAATGGGATTGAAAAATGGAAAAGTATAGTGAGGCTAACAAAAAAGAATACACATTGATTTTATTATTCTTAGAGATAATTCTAGTTTAAACATCCTCCCGACCTTGAGGTCCTGGAGCTCAAATACAATGTCCTCTGGTTTTGGGTTTTGTTCCTTCTTCGTTCTTGTTTTGAAGACGATAAATATGATGATAATCGTAAGCGCAGCAAGCACTGATAGGTAGCTAACGAAATATTGGTGTACGTCATGATGAGTAATTGGAGGGGGGATTTGGTTAGTTTTTAAATCTGCGATCCCCTTTTGGATGGATGCCAAATCTTCATCACCACGGATCAGGAAGTCGTTGGGCTCAGATGGTTCATAAGATAATCCTGCTGGAGCATTAGTCAAGAACTGGCTTAGGTTCAGTACTGGTACAAAAGATGTAGTAGCTTTCGTTAGGTAAAAGTTGTGGGCATTAATCGTCATTGGAGGTTTCTTAATCGCACAATTTGAAGATAATTTTAGCAGTCCCACACCCTTCAGTTTGGTGTTCAAGATAGTAGGACTACAGGCTATTGAAAACATTTCTTCCTGTTTAAAACCAAATATCCAGTGGTTTGGATTATGTAATTGGAGCCACATTTTTCCCGGCTTAACAGTTCTAAAGATAACTGCATCTCGTGGCTAAGTAAATGAATTGCGCATTGATGTTCCGGTGAATGAGTGTTGAAAATAGGATGCCGCTGTTTGCAAAGATATTTCTCATCACCGATTTGTAAACATTCCTTGTATTCGTCTTTAGACAATGGGAAATATGGATCCCGGTACGGGCTTATTGCAAGAAATGATGTTGATGGCTGAATGAATATGATAGAATCATTGTATTGGACCGGTAGTGGAATGAGCTTGAAGATCTGGAACATTTGACTAGCTAATAGTGGTAGTTGGACGAGAAATAGGATGGCAGTTGCCGTTGCTCGTGTTTTAACTCGAAGTAATTCATATAGTTTCGGTAAATTCTGTTCATCATATCCGGGAAGGGTTACAGTTGGTGGTAGGTGCTTACGTATATTGTCCATTTCTCTTAGAAGCTGTTTTGGCGATAGAAGTAGAGAGCTGATTCTTCCTTGATGAGTATTAGTGATGGTTTCGAGTATAGCTAATTGAGTCCGTTGAAAACTACCCAGTATTTGTGAGATGTATATAGCAATGTAGTTAAATGTTTCTGCTTCAACTGCTGAGAGGTGGGGCTCTTGGATATCGTACTAGGCCTTTGTTAGATGTTCGTTTACTAAATTGAACTGTTCCGTAATTGATGACAATGATTTATTGAGCACATTGACGGTTGATTCTACTATCGACGTTTGATTTTTGTTTAACTGGAGTAGGTATTCTTCGTTTCTGTTAGCTCTGTCAATTGTGTTTTCGATGTATTGTGCATAATCTTGGTCAAGAATACCAAAGAGTTTGTTTGCAATTGTCCCAATGATATCAAAATGTGATCTCTTTTGACGTATAGCAATTCCGTTTCTGTGTTTAAGGATTTCGCTTTGATTGTGATGAACCCTCCAAGTTGAAGCCCGTATTGGCGCTTACCAAGGTGTGTTTCAACTTCCTCTTTTCCGACCGAAGTGGTGTTTTTGACGGGTTTTCATTCTTTGGAGATTGTTGAGCTTCGGATGTTGGTAGGTGTTTTGTTGACGTAGTTTCCTGATCTTCCATAGGTAATGGACATACCTTGTAGATGGATCTTCTTATTTCTCCTGTTGATGTTTTTATATCAACTACCCTAGTCTTCGCATCCTGTCCTGGGATTGTTTTTATTACTCTGCCTAATACCCACTTTAGTGGAGGCAGGTTATCTTTCTTTATCAGTACAAGTGTTCCTGGTTGGATATCTTCTTGTACATGCTTCCATTTATACCGTTGCTGAATTTTTTGCAGGTATTCGCTGCTCCATCTACGCCAAAACTCCCGATGTATTGCTGTTATTCGATTCCATCGATGTGGGTTATGTCGGATGTCTTGAGATCAGGATCAACGATAGTAGTTAATGGTGCACCAGTTAGAAAGTGTCCTGGACTAAGGACTTCCAGATCATTCGGATCCGTTGACATAGGTGTTAACGGTCTTGAATTAAGGACTGCTTCTATTTGTGCAAGTCCTGTGGTAGACTCTTCCTGAGTTAATGACGCACCAGCAAATACTCCCTTAATATGGTGTTTAGCTGATCTTACAGCGGCTTCCCATAATCCTCCAAAATGCGAGGATCGTGAAGGTATTGGTTTCCATTCGATAGATCGTTCGCAACAGTGGTTTCTAATGAACATTTGTCCTTCCCCGGCAAAGAGTTTGGAGTACAGTTCGCTAAGTTCATTTCGGGCTCCCATGAAATTAGTTGCGTTGTCCGAAAATATTTTAGCTGGATATCCACGTCGTGCTACAAATCTTTTGAGTGCTCCAATAAAGGCTTGGGCCGTTAGATCTGTCACAAGTTCCAGGTGCACGGCCTTTGTTGCAAAACATATGAATACTGATACATATGCCTTTGTGGGTTGTTTACCCCGTATTTTGTAATGGATGTACACTGGTCCAAGAAAGTCTACTCCAACATTTATAAAGGGCCTTGATGGTTGAACTCGTTCTGCTGGTAAATTACCCATTAATTGTTGGACACTTCTAGGTTTTGCTCTGAAGCATCGTATACAGTTGTGTACAATAGTTTGAGCAAGCTGTTTGCCTCTCAAAATCCAGTAATTTTGCCTTGATGTCGCCAGTAGAGCTTGCGGGCCTGCATGAAGATTATCGTGATGTAGTTGTGTCATTAATAATCTTGTGAAAATATGTGAACTTGGTATGATCATTTCACTTTTCAGACACATGTCCTTCCTTTCTGAGTGATTTTATCTCTTCAGGAAATGCTTCTTGTTGCAAATACCTTACTTTAGTTATTTTTGCTGCTTTAAGTTCTTGTACCGACAAAACGTTATCCATAAGCCTATAACTTCTGGCTCTCTTTAGGTTGCTAACAAAGCGAATGACTATGCTGTTATTTTATGCAGAGTAGCGAATGAGTTTCTATGGTTGATTCGTTCTAGAAAATGATAGCTTGTATTCTGCGCTGCTAGGACTGTTTTTGTGATTTTAGTTTTTGGTATCTCTTCTTCTCTCAGATTTGGTTGCTCTGGCCAGTTAGATTGGGATTGGTATAGCAAGGGAGGTCCCTTGAACCAAAAATCGGTTTTAAGAAACTGGTCCGGAAATACTCCTCTAGATAATAGATCCGCTGGATTTATTTCTGTATTAATTTATCTCCATTGTCCTTTTTTAGTTTCTTCATGTATAAACGAGATGCGGTGAGCTACAAAGGGTTGTAGTGGTGATTGATACGCTGTAGATTCTACTGCATTCATTGTCAGAATCGACCCGACAATTTTCGTTGTAAATTTCACAGAGGGGTGGTTGTAAATTTAACAATCTAGTTGTGAAAATAACAGCTAAAATTGTAGATTTCACAGCACTTTGCCGTCGAACAGCTGTAGAAACAACAACAATTTGCATGTAAAAAAAATCGCTTTCATAGCACTTAAGCTTAAAGTTCTAATTTATTGGTATGGTGCGAGAAATGGGTGGAAATAGCTTTTACAATCCAATTAGATGGTTCTTGTCCAAGAAATACTTAGTGTGTGTTTAAACACACATTTAGTGTGTGTTTCCATTGGAACTGCAGCATCTCAATCCAGTTTAAATCGCCATAATTCCTGAAGAATGATTTTCGCCAGGATAATTACTGGGCTCAGAAATCCCAGCGGATCAAAGATGTGAGCGGTATCTGCAAGAATTGAACGCTTGGTGAATTTTGAGACCTCTTTCCAGTTAGTTTCGATGATGAATTGATCCGACGATGGAAGCCAGGTTAGCCCAAGGGTCTTAACCGACCCTTCGGATTGGTCGTGCAGTATCGTTTCTGTCACAGTCCTCCTTAGCAATTCGTTTTAGCAATGTTGGTGTATTAGCACACCATTTCCGTAAAGGAAACTGTCCTTGTTTTAGTAGCTGGAGTAGTTCTGTCTTCAACTGACACGCTTCTTGCAAGTCGTCACATCCCGTTAAAACGTCATCCATGTAGATATCGCGTTTGATTATGGAAGCTCCTAGCGAATATTGACTCTTTGTAGTTAGAGCCAAATCTTGAAGACACCTGATCGCTAAGTATGGTGCCGATTTTGTTCCATAAGTTACGGTGTTCAGTTGATATACCTTAACCGGTTGAGTGCGGGACTCTCTCCACATGATGAGCTGGAATTTTTTACTTTCGTCGTCCACTAGTATTTGGCGGTACATTTAAGAGATGTCGGCTATGAATACGTAAGCATGAACTCTGAAGCGCAGTAAAATTGAAAATAAATCGTTTTGTAATGATGGCCCAGCATGCAATACGTCGTTAAGTGATATGTTGCTTGATGTTTTGGCTGACCATCAAAAACCACCCGCAGTTTGGTTGAACTGCTCTCTGGTCGCAAGACGCAATGGTGAGGCAAAAAATAATGCGGCTTGCTAACTGACTTTGCCTTGCCGTTCATCACTGTCATATGGTTGAGTTTAATATATTCTTCCATGAATTGAATATATTGCTGCCGTAGTTCTGGATTCTTATTAAGTTTTCTTTCCATGCTCAGAAATCGTCTCATGGCAAGTTCCTTTGATTCTCCCAAGCTAGCTGGATTGTTAACGAAAGGTAATTTTATGATGTAGCGACCGTTCGATGTTCTATTTGTGGTGTTAATGGAGATCTCTTCCCATCTTCGTTCTTGTGGAGTTAATTGCATTTGTTTCGAGGTTTTGCTAGATGGTGCTTCCTCTATTGCCCATAAACTTTCAACTATCTCCTCCAGAGTACCTGGTTTCGTTACAATGCCACAAACCAATGTTGAAGACTGTTTTTGAAGTGTAGTCTTTCCCATCACAACCCATCCAAGTAGTGTGTTTTGAAGTGATGGTAAGTCCTGCTGAACTTTTATTTGTCCAATTGAAATTAGCTCGGGGAATAATTCTGCTCCAATTAACAGGTCGATTTCCTGAGGTTGGTTGAATGCGTTGTCGGCAAGTTAGATATTCTTCGGTAAATTCCAATTGCTAATGTTGATGAATTGACTGGGTTGACGTGAAGTCATAGTGTCAAGAACGTATACTTCCAAATTCGTGCCAAATCCAGTAACTCGTGATTGAAGGCACAAATTTACCTTCTTGCTGATTTTAAGACTGTTGTTTCCAATTCCGGAAACCTCCAGTAGTTCTTCTTTCGGCATGAGCTTCAATTTGTTGGCTAATTTCCAAATTATAAAACTCATCTGTGAGCCTGAGTCTAACAGTGCCCGTGCCTTGATAGGGCTGTTAGTTTTATTTAGAACGTTGACAATAGCTGTTCCTTAAAGTACATAGTTAGAAGCCGCTTTGTCTGGATTGACTGCTGACAGACTGGTTCTATTGTCAATCTTTGGACTTTGAGCAGTAGTTTGGTGTTGGAACTCCGGTGCTTGGATGTGAAGCAAGGTATGGTGAAATTTAGTGCATTTAGTGCAATGCCCAGAAGTACAATTTGAGGTCTGATGACCGAATCGCAGGCAATTAATGCACCTGTTGAGCATTTTTATTTGATTAAACCTTTCATTTGGAGATAGGATGGCTCTGTTGATCGCAAACAGAACATCTGTTCCTTTCTTTTTAGCAGTTCATCAACAAATAACAAAAATGAATGTGTTTCAAAGATATTAGTGATTTTATTATTCAAAATGAATTTTTTACAGTTTGATAATAAACCAAAGACCAAAATATATATAATATTTTAATTCATGTTAAAAAAAAATTATTACATTAAGGAACAGAAAAGGCCACTTTTTAAGTGTTCGATGAAATAGCAGTTTTAGAAAAGAAATGCGAAACCGTTAGTTGTTTCTATTATTTTCTGCTTGCAATCTGACTTACTTCAATATTTTGTGGTACATATATCCACCATTTTTTGTTACAGCCTTGCACCGGCGTGGCATAGAATCAATTAAATTTTGACATCTTTCCAGCGGAATAGCCTACCACGTTCTTGTGCGACCTTCCGCAAGTCCTTAATATTTTTCGGTTTTGCTATTTTTACGGCTTTTTTTACGTCAGTCCAAAGATTCTCGATTGGATTTAAATCCAAAGATTGAGCTGGCCATGACATACAATGGACTTTATTCTCTTCAAACCATTTCTTGGTCGCTTTTGCCGTGTGGTTTGGATCGTTATCCTGCATAAATACCCACTTAATAGGCATTTCCCCCTCAGCATACGGTAGCATAACATTTTTAAGTATATCGATATAAACAAATTGAGTCATTTTCTCTCTTATCCAAAATATTGGCCCAACTCCATTATAAGAGAAACTTCCCGAAATCATCAATCGGCCATCGTCTTTGGCTGGTATTCTGTATTAGCCGGTCTTCTGACATATTTTCTGGTTCCACTAGAGCCGAAGATTTCAATCTTCGACTCATAAGTCCAGAGAATATTTCTCCATTTGAACATTGGACATTCACTGTGTTCTCGGGCGAATTACATCCGTTGGACTCTATGTTTCTTTCCCAGAAGGGGGACTTTTCTCGGACTTTTTGCTTTTAATTTGGCCTCTATAAATCTCTTTCTTACCATTACAGCACTAATATCCAGATTTAGACCCTCCTTAATCTTCCAGGATGAGATAAAAGGATCGCGCTTTGTTGCTCTCAGAATTTGAATATCTTCCCGGGCAGTTGTTTTTCGGGGTTTCCCCCTTTTCTCCTCTTTTTTTTGCCATGTAATAGCATTCCTAATCATTTTCGGTGAACAATCTAACTCCTCCTTAATATATTTGTACGTTTTCCCCTCATTTCTAAGTTTTTTTTATTAAATTTCTCTTTTCTTCGGAACAGTGTTCTTTTCGACCCATTTTTACAATTAAAAGAACGTTCTTTTCCCCTTATTATTTGGAAATAATATAACAAATGAACTTACCTTTAAATAAATAAATCAAAGTATTAAAAAAAAGAAACACAAGGTCTGAATACAACGGAGATCTGACTATACTGCTATTTCACCGAACAGCTGATTTTGATGTTTAAAGGCTTGATAATTTTTCCCATCCAAAAAGTGTTGCCAAATTTCATTATTTCTTCATGAATATGTTATCGGGGCCAATTAAAATATTTCCAGAATAAAAGATTTCTGATAGCAAGATAAATACGACTTATAACTTAAAACGCATAGGATGAAAGAACTGCTATTTTATGGAACACAGCTGTATGTATATCTGTATATAGGAAAGGGAAAGGGTATCATTCAATCCGCTCCAGACGAATTGAAGCATATTTTACTATAGCGGGGAACGTTCTAGGCTTGACAAAATTACCACAATATTATAAGTCTACATGATCCTAGATTTTGATCGTTGCAAAATTGCAACGTATGCTGTAATACTAGAAACGGGACTGGAAGATAACAACTTTTTCTCACTAAACTAACATTTACGTTATATAATAAAGACGCTCTTTGCATACGACGAAGTAAGATTAACACGCTAGCTATCACAATTGGTGAATGGTGAATCGTCGAATTAGCGGATTGGCGGATATTCGCATTTTCGGATTGGAGGATAGGCGAATTGGCGGATGGTCGAATTTTTAGATTAGCGGATGATCGAAGTGGTGGATGTTCGAATCAGCCGATTTTCGAATCGGCGGGGAGTCGGATGATCGCATGTTCGGATTGGCAGATGGTCGAATTTTTGGATTGGCGGATGGTCAAATTGATGGTTTGGCAGATGGTTGAGACTTCGGAGTGTCGAATTGGCGGATGTTAAATTGTCGGATGGTTGAATTGGCGAATAGGGAGATGTCTGAATCGGCGGATGGTCGTATTGAAAATCCTTTAATTGTATATAAAAGGGGACGGTAAGGAGAATGGCGCCGAGAAGGTTAATCCGCCACTGATTTTTCAATCTTATACCCTTACGCTCATCTCAGAACAGAAGCATGGTAGGTATTTGTATACCCTATAATAAGGGTATATTAAGTTCGACACATAGCTTGTAAAATATAGAAATATTGCAGACAGACCCTATGAGTTATATAAATATGTATATAAATAATCAGAATCAAAAGCCGATTCGATTGAGCCATGTCCGCCCGTCCGTCTGTCCGTCTGACACCAGTCTTTGAGCCTTAAATTTTGTGCTAGGACAAGGAAATTTTGTATACGAAGTCTTTGGATATCGGGACAGAACAAGTGTAAACATTTTCAAAATCCTACTGACACGCCCACTTTTTGAAAATTTCGAAATTTTGTATGAAACTCGGAATAACCTACTTAAGCAAATATGTAGATTTCTTTACCCTACAAATCTTCCATACCTTGTATATGGCCATGCCCATGTTTTAGGGGAATATATAATAATACTAATAAAAACTTCTTTGAAACAAAATTAAATATAAGTATGTTGAACAATTTTCAAAATCCATCCATTGCCATCCCCACTTTTAGTACAATTAATCTAATTCTAACTTCTTAAATACTGAAAATGGGAAATGTGTAGTTACAAACACTAGTCCTTGAAGGAAAAAAAGAAAAACAAGCCCAGTGACGTTTTTTTTTTAAAAAAAACAGCTATGTTTGTATGTGTACTCGGGTTATATGTGATGATTTTAAGAGGAGTAACGTAATAAACATTAGCTTTTGTGACTTAGCCGGCTATAAAAAATTATTTTGGCCGAACCCATAGAGATCCCAACTTCAAATTTGGAATGGAGATAGAGGACGAAAAAATACCATTTTTTGAATTATTCAAGGATATATGTAAAAAGCATATTCTGGAATATACTTCGTCCTTGAAAACAAATTACTCTATTTTTTTGAAAGTTCCTTTTTCTGAATTCAACAAGGTATATTTTATCAAATTCTGATAAGCAGAACCTATATTTTGAAATATAGAAGAACGCTTAGAATTCGATTTTTTGCCAATTTTTAAAGTTCCGTTACACGCAAACTATATCGAATTCTGCAAAACTTTTTTGCTTTATGACTTGTACCACTCCAATGAGTATTTGTACCAATTTGCAGTCAAATCGGAGGGGGGTCGTTCAGAACGTCGGTCGGTTGCATCTAAATCCGAATTGATGATCAGGGATAAGATCTTTTTCTTCTATAACTGGCTGTAAGCGATTGAGTAATATCCTTTCAAAGATATTAGACATAATCGGCAAAAGCGAAATAGGTCTATATGATTTTTTCTCATTCGGTGGTTTACCGGGTTTTGGGACCATTATAACTTCCGCTACTTTCCACTGACTTGGAACATATTTTAGTTTTAGGGCGGCGTTTACAATGTGCAGAAATTTAGTTAAAGCTTTCTTGGGCAATTCTTTGAGAAGCTCTCCTGTAATTAAGTCGTATCCAGGGGCTTTTCTAGGTTTAAATTTCTTTATTTCTTGCCTAAGTTCAGTTAACGTTACACTTGCTAATGTGTAGTTGTCAGATGTTATATCCGATGCATTGATATTTTCAATGAGCGGTTGACCATCAAACGGCTTAAACGTTTCTTCAAGGTGGGCTGCAAATAATTCTGCTTTCTCCTTATCATCTCTAGCCCATTCCCCATTATTTGTTGCGATTGGCGGAGAGGGGATTTGCGGTTGTTTTATGCCTTTGACCACTTTCCAGAGTGAATAATTGGAGTCCTTTTCCGCTGTAAGATTTTCGAGATACATTTCTATTGTATGGTTTTTAAAATCCTTTATGGTTTTCTTTAACAAGTTGCTCAAATGATTTACTTTCGCTTTATGCTGCGGACAGCGAGTTTGTTGCCATCTTTTCCGCGCTTTCCTTTTCTCTTCTACCATTTCTGTTATTTCTGGAGAATATTTAAGTGCGTATTTCTCTTTCGTTTGCCTTAGTGCTGGAGTATTATTCCACGCGGCACACTGTATTATATCAACGAAGCGATCGGCTTCAATTTCAAGCTCATAAGGCGTCTTGAGTGATGCATTTAGTTCTGTATTTTCTTCTATATATTTTCTGAGGCATTCCCAATTAGTTCTACCGTTAGTTAATCTGGCTGGTACTTCCTTTCTAATCAGGGTTTCGCTCATTGTCAAAATTACTGGCGAATGATCCGACGACAAGTCATAACTCTCTTCAATTTGCGTGCAAATGCGAAGCATACCTTTCACGACGAAGAAATCTATCAGGTCGGGTATTTTGTTGCTGTTTGTTGGCCAGTAAGTTGGCTTACCGGACTATTAAAAATCACAACCATATCCCATGCCCGCTTCGAAAAGCACTCTGCCTTTTTGTGAGGTACATCTCGAACCCCAAAAGGTGTGTTTGGCGTTAAAGTCACCACCGATTACAAAACGTGGCTCAAGTGAGTTAAAAATGTTAATGAAATTAATTTTTTTTAGGCACGATTCTATTTAAACAATAAATAGACGAGATATTAAAAGCATAATGTCTATTTCTTACGCGTACAGTGCAAACTTGCATAGAATTAAGCTTGACTTTTGGTTCTGGTGTATGTTCGATAGTGCCTTTTATGAAAAGCGACGAACCACCTCTTGCCCTTTCCGATGGATGGAAAGCGTGATACCCACAATAGCCTTTAATGTTAGCATACAATTGTTTCGTCATATGAGTTTCAGATATTAAACATATGTATATCAATATTGTTTTCGCGTATAAATATTTCAAGCTCGTCGAGTCTTTGCAGGAGCCCATTGGCATTCCAATTAAGTATTTTGAGCATCTTTTTCATATTCTTCGTGGTATCTGGGTGCGACGAACATTATTTTCCAGTTTAACTAATATATCGAAAATAAGTTTGTTCGTTTTAGTTTGCTCTTCGAGCTTGGCAAGAATAATTGAAAAGACCTGAGATACTGGGTCTTGCGCACTATTATTTTTACTGCATTTTACTTTCGTGGCTTGAGCGCAAGTTCGTACATTGCTGTCAGGTGACTTTTCTTTTGTGATTTTAGCGGTTTTAGGCTTTACTTCACTACCCGATTTCAAGGCCGTAGTATTCGAAGCCGTAGTTTGACCGTATGATGATTTTTCTTTCGCAATTTTTTCTTTAATAATTATTGGCTTGATCTTATTCGATTGATCCGAAACCCGATGATGTGATTTCGTAAACTTATCACGCCTTTTTTGTAACTCTTTACCTACTTCGCAGTCTCGATAATTAGCCGGGTGGTTTCCCTTGCAGTTAATACAAGCTGGTGGTGTTTGCTTGTTCATGCCACAATCTTTGGATAAGTGTTTGCCAGCACATTTAACACATCGCGGATCTTACAAGATAAACATTTTATCATCCCATACATAGAACACGTGTCACAGCAGAGCGCAGGCAACCCGTTTTACTATATACATTAAAAAAATCATCCGATCCAGTTACATAAAGCAACACAGTGTACACACACGTAAAAGGGAAAAATCCGATGTCGGGATCAGCGTTACCTTTCGGCCCCTTTAGGGGCAAATCGACCCTTTTTTTGATGACACAGACCCTTGGACCCCCCTTTTCGAAAATCATCGATTTTTGACCCTTTTTGAAATATATGACCCTTTTTGGACCCTTTTTACTAATTTTTACAGAATTTACATATTAATTTCTATTTTAACCATGTATTTGTTTCAATAATGTACATTTACTCACCCCCTGAACATTTATGTAGTGAGTGTTTTTATTTCGTATTCCTACCTACTTCATTGATATTCATATTTCTCATATTTGGGACGATTTCCCTTTGTTCCTTTTCTTTGATGTTCTGTGCATTACATTGTGCATTGTTCTATCGGCATTACTTGTTTTGGAAGCTAAGGAATTAGAAAAGTGTCTTCCTACCCAAGTTTAATACAGAAGGTAAGGGACTCGATTACAAATGTAAATACAGTCAAAATTGCTTATAAAGACATCGGTTATAACAACCAAATATTTCGGTCCTCCCTTGAAGGTCGTTATAACCGATTTTGATTGAATTGGAATCAGAACTTTATTTTTCTTGTTCTTTTTTATATTTGTATAATTACTTTTTACCAAAAGGAACTGATTTAGTTATTTTTTATTAATATATAAGCTTAACTTTGTTATTAACAAATGAATTACATTAAAATAAGGAAAACATTACTTGATTCACCAAATTTGGTTCTTCGATTTTATATCGGACCCTTTTCCTTCGGCAGCGACCCTTTTTAGGACCCTTCCCGATATTTTTCAGAGGTAACACTGGTCGGGATGTACATAGAGCGAGCAGTAACAACGCAGGCAACATAACATGATTACGGAGAGAACCGGAGCATATAAATACAGTCCACGGAAGATCGAGCGGAATCATCATCAATCGAGCAATAGAGCGAGCAACACGTCTCCTTTACCTATTTCATTTATTATATTTCGTTCATGTCATAATAAATATTTTTTTTTTGTAATTAAAATAAACATACCTTTTCACTAAGTTCTTCACTGAATTAGCGAACAAACAGCAGTAATGTTTTCAGCCGATCTTGCAGTACGTTGTGGCCCATGCTTGGCCTATCACCTACAGACCATCTTTCTTCGAAATGATTCACTACACGATAAATAGTGCGTTTTGTTGGCACGTTTAACGTAACTTTCTCATCGTCACAGTAATCGATGATTGATTTTGATAAAATGTTTTAACGATTAAAACACGTTGGTTTATCGAATATTTTTCCATAATAAATTTGCCACGTGTCTACTTCACGACTGCCAAATATGAACTGTCTAGACTAATGTTTACCACGTGGGTGCCGTGGCTCAGTGGTTAGTGCGTTGGACTACTGCGCAAGCGGTTCCGAGTTCGAATCCAGGAAATTACCACCAAAGTAATTGGTGACAAACATCCAAGAGTATTTACTGTCATGAGAAAGCTTCTCAAAAACCCCCCTGCCCTTCGGATACGGCATAAAACTGTAGGTCCCTTCTGTACGTTCAGAAATGTATACCACGCACAATACGTACAGCTGTGAGAAGCTAGGCCTTGGCCCTCTATGGGCTGCTTACGGCCTAATATTTATTTATTTTTTAATGTTTACCAAAATGGCGGCAAAACAAAGAAGTATACGTTCCCGGCGGACACCCTGTATATATTTGCTTAAGTAGGTTATTCCGAGTTTCATACAAAATTTCAAAATTTTACACTGGTTCTGTCCCGATATCCAAAAACTTCGTATACAAAATTTTCTTGTCCTACCTCAAAATTTAAGGCCCAAAAACTGATGACTTTTTTGCTGATCGTTTATATACATATGTTCAGTTATGGACAAAAGAATAAGACCACCTAGTACAGTTTTATATTTCATTGAAAAACTCAAATTTTATCTGTATGTTGATTATTCTTTTTTTAATTTTACTTTTCTTTGAATGAAGAACAACAAAAATAATACATAAAAAATTAAAAAATTATCTGATTTTTATAAAAAAGACGGGAGACTGCAAGAACAAAAACTCTTCCAAAGAAGTCCCAGAGAGCTAACAATTCTTACTAAGAAGCACCGAAAGAATCGTATCCAATTCGCTAAATAACGTCTGGATTTGATAGGCACAGAAAACGAGAAAAAATGGGGAAATATTCGTTGGTCCGATGAATAGAAAATATGTTTGGTGAGATTGGATGGTTAAAGGTGGGTCAGGCATCCAAATAATGCAGCACATCAGCTCCAGTACATGAGCAAAAACCGTCAAACAAGGACCAAGGACCAGTATTTATAGTATTTATACTCCAAAATATTGGAACAGGTGAGAGATGCACCAAAAAAGTGGAAAGATGGCTGGAAGAACATAACATTGATCCCATGATCTGGCCCACCCAATCTTCAGACCTCAGTCCGCTGGAAAATTTGTATGCAATCGTGAAAAAGCCCCTTGATGGCCAAAAACTCGGAAATAAAGAAGAGTTGTGAGCAAAATCCAAATACCTTTGTACTCCATACCAACAAGTACTTGCCACCAGCGTTACCTCTGAAAATTTTCGGAAATGGTCCTGAAAAGGGTCCCTGCCGAATATAAAATTGAAGAACCAAATTTAGCGAACAAAATAATACTTGCCATATTTACTTTTTTTTTCCTTTTCTTAAAAAAATAATTATCAAAATAAAAAAAGAGCAAGAAATATAAAGTTGTGATTTCAATTCAGTCAAAATCGGTTTTAAAGACATTCAAGGGGCTGTGTTTGCATTCAATTCTTCGGAATAAAATTCCTAAACTTTCTATTCTGTAGGTATGCGAAACAAAAAGCACTTACTACTTGAATGTATGCATCTGTTAAAAGGGCGACTAAATGTACATTTTTTTGGCGTTGGAAGAAATACATCAACACAATTCGGTTAAATGAGAAATGAATGTGTCAATTCTGTGCCAATTCGCAAAAAGGGTCCAAAAAGGGTCTTATAATTCAAATTTCGATGATTTTCTAAAAGGGTCCGATGCATCAAAAAGTGGTCAATTTGCCCCTAAAGGGTCTGAAAGGTAACGCTGCTTGCCACTCACTGGTTCAGTCCACGTCAAGAAGAGCCCGTCCAGTGCTTCAAAATAAAGGATATTACACAAAATACTGAGAATTTTAAAAGAAAATCACAAATTAATAAAGTTTCCCCAAATTTGTATAAAGTGGTATTATTGTTTTGTCCCCTTTCAATACATGTTATTTGAAAAAAAATTGCTATTTTCTATAAAAATCTGACTATTTTCAATTTTTTTATGAATTATTTTTGTTGTTCTTTATTCAAAGAAATGTAAAATTAAGAAAAGAATAATCAAAATACAGATAAAATTTGAGTTTTCAATGAAATTTTAAACTATACATAGGTCCTGCAATATTTCTATATTTTACAAGCTTTGTGTCGAACTTAATATACCCTTAGGATAGGGTATAAGAATACCTACCATTCTTCTGTTCTGAGATGAGCGTAAGGCTATAAGATGGACGAATCAGTGGCGCATTAACCTTCTCGGCGCCCAAAGGCACGCTCAGTGTTTACCGCCCCCTTTTTTTATACAATTAAAGGATTTTCAATACGACCATCAGCCGATTTAACCATCTCCCTATTCGCCAATTTAACCATTCGACAATTTAACCATCCGCCAATTCGACACTCCGAAAATTCAACCATCTGCCAGACCATCAATTTGACCATCCGCCAATCCAAAAATTCGACCATCCGCCAATCCGAACATGCGATCATCCGACTCCCCGTGATTTGACAATCGGCTGATTCGACCACCCACCACTTCGACCATCCGCCAATCTAAAAGTTCGACCATCCGCCAATCTGCTAATTGGACCAACCGCCAATCCGAAAATTCAACCATTCGTCAATTAGACCACCCGCAAATCCACCTTTAGGCCAATTCGACCATCCGTCAAACTGAAAATTCACTAATTCGACCATCCGCCAATTCGCCTATCCTCCAATCCGAAAATGCGATTATCCGCCAATCCGCTATTTCGACCATTCGCCAATACACCAATTGTGATAGCTGACGTGGTAATCTTACTTCGTCGTATGCAAAGAGCGTCTTCAGTACATAACGTAAATGTAGGTTTAGTGAGAAAAAGTTGTTATCTTCCACTCCCGCTTCTAAAGAAATATGTAAGGTAAAAGAATATCCACATATTTGCTTAAGTAAGTTTAACAAGCTTAATGTAAACTTAAAAAAAGTGCATTTTTCCAAAAGTGGGCTTGGCAGTGGGTGGATTTTGAAAACATTTACACTTTTTCTGTCGTTTACAGATAACGTATACAAAATTTCATTGTCAGTCTGACGTCTGACATATATACTTCACAGGGTCTGTCTGCAATGTTTTTATATTTTACAAGCTATGTGTCATCGAAAAAGCAGCATTTTGCGATAGAAACAAAAACGTATGGAAATACTCCTCATAGAGCGAATCGTGTGGTACCCTATTCCCCTTTCCTTAATACAGATATACAAATGTGTGTAGGTATGTACTTTGTATGTTGCCACTTCCAAAAACTTGCATAAATTTGTATTTAAATTTTTTTTTATAAAATCAATCCGAAACAATTATTTTTTCAAAAAGTGGGCGTGGTAGTGGACGGATTTCAAAAATATTTGAACATATACTCATCTCTGCTCCTAGGAATTGATATTATTTCATTGAAATCGAATAAAAACAGTTTTTTTTTTAGAAAACTGCCCCTAAAAAGTGGGTGTGGCCGTATACAACGTAATGCCGATTTGTGGATTAAATAAATATCTACATATTTGCTGAAGTATGTTTTCTCTAATTTCATATAAAATAACTGAAAAAAGTGATTTTGTTTCGAAAAGTGGGCGTGTCAGTAGGCGAGTTGCATTGAAGGTATTTATGAATATTTTGTTGCGTTGAAAATGGACCAATATGAACTTAAATGGACCATTGGACCATATTTATTAATTTTTTGTGAAATGGACCACATTTGGTAGAATTGGACCAAAACGGCAGCCCTATACTACTATTACTATACCATAGCATTTCATAAAAGAGAATACTTTTTCCAGTTCTTGCAATTTATCTTCAAGAGAGTTTTTATTTTTTCTTTAATTAAAAAAAAAACTATTCCTCCTTTTCTTACCCAAGTAAGTGGGTTCTTTGTGTGCACTTTTTCCAGTGTTGGGGGCCATGCAAATGATATCTTTTTTTGCGAATATCAACTTCTGCTGATCTGGTGCTTATCAGAGGGTGTAAGTGAGAAAGAGAGTACTATACCAATTCGTAAGAGATAGTTCAGTGTTGAGGGGATTATAGGAAAAATCTCTTTTTGTGGGAATTTTTACCTCAACAGAATTTAAACTCATTTCTTTTTTCCCTTAATTCAAAAGCATTACGATTCTAACTCATTGCATTCTTTTCATACAAAATTTTTTATTAATGTTATCCGGTTCTAGAAATTAAAATGAATAAGCCAGGTTAATGGAAATTTTTTTTTGTTTTCTTGTTTTTTACTTGCACCTATAGGGCAAGTATTGGATTCGTGAAAAAATTCGAACTCGAGATAACAATGAATTCTGACATTACGATGATAGAGAAGCTCGAAAAAGTGGGTCTGCCGATTCTGTCTGTCTGTCTGTCTGTGTGTATGCACGCTGGACTGCAGCCTAAACGGATGGACTGATTTGCTTCAAACTTCATATCTGAGCTCTGTAGGATCACAATTCGAGGCGAAATCGGTATTTTTGTTCCAGCCCTGTTATCAACGGTACTTTACTTAAGGCCAATTTCACAAACAGACGATTTTCGCGAAAACGGCTCCAACGATTTTGATTAAATTTCATATTCGAGTTAGTCTGGGCAAATGCTATGAGATGGCGTACCACGTTTTTGGCTAAAAATACGTATAAGGGTACTTTTCTTAGTAACCGATTTTAGATATATGGCTATTTCTCGGCTTAAACTCAATGGATTTCCATCAAAAACGAAATGTGGGCAAGATTTAATGATTAATAAAATGTGGCATTTAAATTTATGCAAAATTTTTAAAAATATTTTTTAAAAAATTGATATTTTTTTTTATTAAAAATCTACTCATTCCCAACTAACAGCATAAAGGTGCAAGTACGTACGTTCCAGTCGTGCACTTTATTTTTTAATGGGGGGAAAGGGAATTTGGACTTCGTTTATGAGATTTTCCTTCAAGTACTTCAAAACTAATTCATATTCAAAGTTTCGCATGCAATACAGGCAACATACACACATATACAGTGGGTGCCGTGGCTCAGTGGTTAGTGCGTTGGACTACTGCGCAAGGGGTTCCGAGTTCGAATCCAGGAAAATACCACCAACGTTTTTTTCACGGCCCCACCTCTTGCGAGCGTCTGACAAACATCCAAGAGTATTTACTGTCATGAGAAAGCTTCTCAAAAACCCCCCCTGCCCTTCGGATACGGCATAAAACTGTACGTCCCTTCTGTACGTACAGAAATGTATACCACGCACAATACGTACAGTTGTGAGAAGCTAGGCCTTGGCCCTCTATGGGCTGCTTATGGCCTACTATTTTTTTTATTTATTTTTTACACACATATACAGGGTCTATTCATTCTTTTAATACGAAAGCTGTTTTAAAACGAAATGGATACATACATGCATATGTATACATACATATGGTCAGAACATTATTCGCACATGGCTTAATTTGCAGAGAACAATGAAATAAAACCATGTTTTATTATAAGATTCTGTATTTTAATGCTTTATAAATATTTTTGACTTCATTATGACATAATTATTAAAAAAAAAATTAAAAACTCATCTCTAAGTGGGAAAAAATGAGGAATAAAAAAATAAGTTCAATAAAAGCTAACACAAGGTAAAAAAAATGGAAAAAGTAATAACAAATAATTGACAATACATTAATAACTCGTTTCTCCTCCTTTCGCTTTAATTACAGCCTGCAAACGTTTAGGCATACCATCAACTATTTTTTTTGTGAAATTAGGGGTTATAAGGTCCCATTCTCGCTGGAGAGCTTCTTTGAGCGTTTTTTTGCTACTTATGACCCGATTTTTTATCTTACTCTACCCATAGGTGTTCGATGGGATTGATGTCGGGTGACTGTGGGGTGTTTTTAGCTGTGAATGGGTATTGAAAAGCAGCCACATTTTGACTGTGTGAGCGGTATGCTTCGGGTCGTTGTCTTGTTGAAAGACATAATTTGATGCTAGTCCCATTTTGGTGGCGCTTTGTTGGAGATTCCTTTTCAGGATGTCGATGTAATGATATTGATTCATCGTTGTTTCAATAAACTCCATTTGACCAACTCCGCTTGCAGACATACACCCCCACAACATAATATTGCCTCCACCATGCTTCACTGTTCCTTGAAGGTTAGCTTCTCTGAGCGCTGTATTTGGCTGTCGCCAAACAATTTGTTTCCCGTCGTTGCCAAACAAGTTATACTTACTTTCGTCACTAAAAATGACCGTCTTCCAAAAGTCTGGTCCCTTTCTTTCATGTTCTTTGGCAAATGCAAGTCGTTTTTGCTTGTTGACTTTGGATATAAAAGGTTTGCGACGTGCAATTCTTCCATTAAAATTGTGCGACCTTACTTGTGCCTTACTGTTTCAACAGAGAGTGGTTTATCTATGATTTCCGACATCTCTGCCGTCAATAACTTAACAGGTGTCTTAGGGTTTTTTTTTTTGATTTTACTGACAATATACCTCTCATTGACCTCTGATAATATTTTTTTCTGCCTCTTCCTTTCATATTTTCCAAAGTTCCTTCCTTTCTGAACTTGTGGACAACATCTCTAACAACGGTGAAAGATCACCGGTTTGTCGATAAGTTTTCCCTTCACAAACTAGCTTAAGAATAACTTTTCGTTCTTCTAAAGACGTTTCTTTTTTTTCCTCCCATCAAGTGGTTTTTTAATATTTTTCTCCATATTTTCTTCAAAATATATTCGTCTCAATACGTGTTGAACCTATAATGTCGCTCAGCAGAATGCTTATAATATACCCCAAGCAGTGTACCCAGATTGAGGGGAAAAGCGGCAATCTGTCTTAGAAAAAGGGGAAAATGCGTATTTAAAATATTATTTTTGATATCACAAAATATTGTTATAAAACGTCAGCAACACGTACAAATCTTCGTTCTCAAAGAATGATTTGCTATACCGTCCTTTTAGAAAGATCGCAATTCGTGTCAAGTCCATCCATAATATGTTAATTTCTGTTCGAAGATGGATACCATGAAGACGCGTTGCGATCGGACTTTTTTAATGCTTCGGAACCGATAACTTTCTTATGCGGAACTTATAAAATGCAATATTATTGCACAGTACACGGTATTGCGACTCAGCATGTCTTTTTCAGCAAGGAACCGATACAGAATAAACGGCAGGATGCCAATAACTTTTTCAATAATATTGCATCGTGTAAGGACAACACATTTTCACGCAATATTTTTGGCTAATATCTAGCGCAATAAAATTGCGTGTTGTGGCAGACCCTGCACTATTTTTTGCTGCTTCATGAAATAAATATTTTTTTTAAGCACTTTTTTTTTCAAAACGATTGATTTGAGCTTGTTTTTTGTGTTTTTATAAATGGGGAATATTGCGGGGAAAATCAAAAAAAGAAAAGGGGAAAAAAAGGCAAAATGAGACAAAAAACGGAGAAAGTCATTTAGAAAATCTGGGAACACTGACCCCAAGTGTTTGTGCGAATAATTTTGTGTCTGGTTTTCTCTGAGAATATTTGGAAAAGGAACGCCAACTACCGTTAGGTTTGCTTGGTAAAGTCCTTAACGTGAAATATTACTGCTGAATATATAGGACAAATGTTTAACATAGGAAAAAAAACTTTTTTGGGTCGCACTTTAAAAGAAGGGCACATAAGCAACTGCAAAGTTCTTGTGCGAGTAATTTTGTGACCATGTGTATTTCTAAAATGTCGTTTCTAATTCCCAAATGTGAATTTATATTTTCTGTGATATTTTTCTAATAAAGTAAAAATATTAAACACTAAACTCTAAAAAAATATTCATTTCTATGAAAAGTGCCTTATATTAAGTTGGCTTTAAGTACATAAGGTTCCGTTATTTGCACTTCTGGCAAATGTGCAATATAATCTTTTAGGACGTTACGAATGTCGTCTACAACTTTAAAGAAAATCGTTATAAAATCATTGAGGAGGAAAACGGCGAACTCCGCACCAAGCTTACGGAAATTGAACTGCTCTACCGAGAGCTTAAGAAAGAGGTAGACTTATTAAGGAAAGAAAAAAATGCCTTAAGAAACACGTGTCTACAAAAGGCCCTAGCCTTTGCAACTAGCCCACACCGCTCATCTAGTCATGAATACCATACTGATGAAGAAGAGCTTGCACGGGAAACGAATACGATCGAAAAGAAAAGAGCTAGCGAAAAACGCAAAGCAGGCTCCTCACTTGAAGTCAAGCCACAAAAATATGAAAAAAACAAAGATTTACCAGAAAATCAATATCAAAAGAAATCACGTCCTCCTTAAACATCGTGGTCAAAATCGAACCTATGCGTAAGAACTCCAGATCGATCCCGCAGTGTAAGCGTTGCCAAGGCTTCAACCATACGCAGACTTACTGTCAGAAAGAACCGCGTTGCGTGAAATGCGCAGGTAAACATTTATCGGAAGAGTGTCAAGCAAATAAGCAGACGCCAGCAATTTGTATAAACTGCCAAGGAAAGCATCCAGCGAACTATCGGGGTTGTGAAGTAGCGGAAGAGCTCCAAAAAAGGCGCGATACACTTAAAAATTCCATGCGAAATACGAAACAAAGTATATTCAAAACTGCTACCAAAAAAGCAGGAAAAGTTGAAAAACCGCCAATACTGACTTAAACCCGGTAAATGCAGAAAAACTTAAAACTAACACAGAAAAGGTGACAGAATCAAGATCATCGAACACTGGTGTGCAGTATTATGACCAAGCGGTGACATACATACATGACCGAGAACTCACGGGTATCCAACGCAAAAAACCATCGAAACATAAGCGTAAATACTTCCGGTCGAGTTGTGACATTGGAAAACAATGAAAGGTGCTTGCAAAGCTTGAGGAGCAATGCAAAACTAATAAATTAGTTTTCGAAAGAATAGTTTCTTTTAAAAACAGCATACAGAACACGCGCAATCATAACGGAATATAAAAGAAACGCTTAAAATTCTAACATGGAACGCCAACGGGCTCATACAAAGACTCGACCAGTTAGAAATATTATACGAGAAATAGATATTGATATTTGCCTGGGGTGTGAAACCCATCTGACAAAACTATCGTGCGTCAAGATAAGGGGATACAACGTGTAACGGTTTCCACCCATCGGAAAGGGCCAGAGGCGGATCATCTTTGTTTATAAAAGAATGTATCTAACACTCAGCAGAAGTAAAAATTGAATTAGAATCAATGCAAGTAAGCACGGTTCGCGTTAGAAATACACATTTTGCATTCACTGTTTCGTCTTTAAATTGCCCACTGCGTTGTTAGGTTGAAGAAAGGGATTTAACAAACATCTTTAACTTCCTTAAACCAAATATTATTATTGGTGGCGACTTCAATGCGAAACACCCTATCTGGGGTTCAAGGCACGCCTCTTAGACGGGTAGGGTGCTCTACCGTGCGGGTATGCAAAACGGTTACAATTTTCACTCGACGGGTAAACCAACATATTGGCCGACTGATAGAAATAAGATACCGGATCTGATCGATTTCTCTATTGTTAAAGGAATATCAGGCAACTTTATAAAAGTTGAAGAAAGCTTTGACCTCTCATCTGATCATTCTCCAATCATTTTGACCGTAAGCGAAGCTCTAAATAAAAAAGAAAGAATGGTCAGATTAACCAGCGCGAGAACTAATTGGGATAGCTTCAAAAAACATATAGAAGTAAGTATCGATCTGAGGGTGTCTCTTAAAACGCCGTATGAACTTGAAATAGAAGTTGATCGGTTCGTTGAAATCTTACAAAGTGCCGCGTGGAAAAATACTCCAAAGCAAAAGAAAACGCCGGTCAGTAATGTTCAAACTTATCCCGTGGAAATACAAGAGTTGATTAAGGAAAAGAGAAAAGCCCATAAGAAATGGCAACAAAGTCGGGCTTCACAGCATAAATCACACCTCAATCGTTTGTGCAACTCACTAAAAAAAGGCTAAGACGAATGGGCTAGGCATGATAAAGAAAAAGCACAAATTTTTGCAATGCATTTGAAAGATATTTTTAAGCCATTTGATGGGCAAGCTCTTGTTCAAGATGCGAATACGTCGGATATAGACAATATTGCAATAAGAAATGCAACACTAACCGAACTTAAGGAAGAAATAAAGAAACTCAAGCCCATGAAAGCTCCTGGATACGACTTAATCGAGGAGAGGCTTCTGTTTATTATAATCTTCTACGTGACTATATACCTTGACGTGGTGTAGAAGCTTAGTAAGCAAAGATTCTCGGGATCCTTCCCCAGATGTGTCGTGAAGCTAAAATATAGTCATCCCTACCTTGTCCCACCCCATCTCTTTTTCCTCTCTTTCCAACTCCTGTGCCGGATTCAAGTTGTGTCATGCGACCCGTGCCGCCAATCAGCCTGGCTGGGGGCATCCGGATACCTGGCGCCCTCCGGATTAAGCAGCCGTGCCTGCATACTGCGGATCTCTGTGCAGGTTCACCCCATTATTTTTCCGCAACTCGTGGGATCCACATTATGAAAAAAATAAAAAAACAAAAACACAAAACAAAACCAACAACAAAGAGAAAGTCGCTCCCGCTTCGAACCCTGAAGGCGCGTTCAAATCTTCAAAGCCTTCCACCTCCGTGGTGAACCGTCCGGCCTCTGGCAAGCGGTTAAACACCACCTCTCCAACCCCAGGACCTTAAACTTCGGCGGTGGCAGCTCGGCAAGCTCCGGCAAATCGAACTGTAAAACCCGCTAAAAATATTTACAGGATGAGACGAGAACTCTCGCACCAAAAAATGAGAATCGAGTCCATCCCTGAATTCGCCAGGTCCGACAAGCAGCGCGAATCGCTTGTATGGATTACAAGCAGGCTGGACGCGCTCAAAAAGCAGTCTGGGGACGCCTCAGCTAAGCGGCAACGCTCGGTGGAGGAGCCTCATAACAGGTCGTCAAGGAACACCTGGAAGTAGCAGTGATTGACAGAAGCGACCCTGAAGGTAGGATAACCGCTGAAAGATGGAGGAAGGTTGAAATCGAACTAACCAAAGTCTTTGTCAAATCGCTGAGCGACCACCCTGTCCCCTTGCCGATTTGTAGGACCGCGGGATGGTACCAAGGGCACGTTAAGTTGATCACCTGCGTCCACGGGAGGTCTAAGGACTTCTACAAAATCCTGGTCAGCAACATGAACGTCAGCCGTCTGTGGTCGAGTGCTCGCATCGAGGTGGCTGAAAAGGATCAAATTCCTAGTCGACCGAGATGCCGCACTCGCGTCCCAGCTGAACCAGAGGATCGAAAGGACATCGTGGATCTGATCCGGGTGTTCAACCCAACGCTTCCTACTCACAACTGGAAGGTTGCGAGGGTCGAGGAAGCTCTTCATGACACCAGAGAAGTTATCATAGTTATTAACGATGAATCCCTGGCGCCTCTCTCCGCTACCAAGGGGGTTATCGGCTACCGCATTAAGGCGATTACCCTCAAGGTATACAGCAGCGATCAGGATGCGGATAACAAGATCGTCTCTTCGTCAGTGACTTTGTCATCTGGCAACAACTCCAACAGCGCGGCAGAATCCTCTATGGAGACTGACTGCGGCTCCCTCACCATGCCAGCTGTAACACCTCTAGTTGGGGTCGGTTCCTTACCGGCGAACACGGAGGGTCACAGCATGACATCTAACACTGTTGCTGCCCAGACTCTAGTTAGGACCGACAACTTGTCGCTGAACACGGAGCTGGGTAGTGAACCCAACTGCCCCTCAGGGGTCCCTTCAACGCCAGCCGGACCTGCTGAAGTCGAACTTGAGTCGACCGATGCGGAAATGGTCAGCGACCAAGAGTGCGACAATCTCTCTTTGTTGGATGACGACGACCTGTTGCTATCCGACTCGGACGAGGGAGATCGCACCGTCATATTGAGGTCTGAGGAGGGTAACAGCTACAATGCTGCGCTTCTTCAGATTAACCTCCACCACGGCCTCGGCCGCCCTTGTTCTTCGTCTTTCTCAAGGCGGAGAAGACTTGGTCCTGATCCAAGAGCCCTGGGTCAATGGCAACCGGGTTCGAGGACTCAAGATCCCAATTACAATCGACGACCCATAGGTACTGGGTGGTCTCAGCGTACCTAGGCCACGATCAGACGGGTCCTTTTCCACCGACCGTGATGAGGGATCTGGTTGTAGAGGCACAGAGGACCAACACGTGCCTCATCATTGGGTGTGATGCAAATGCACACCACTCAATTTGGGGTAGCTCAGGTATAAACGATCGAGGTGAGGATCTTTTCAATTTTGTAGTTAGTTCTAATTTGTTAATATGCAATAGAGGTTTTCCAAACCCACCTTTGTCACCCGCAATCGACAAGAGGTGCTTGACATCACACTTGTCTCTGTTAACCTTGCCAATTCGATAACGGACTGGAAGGTGTTAGAGGAGCACTCTTTCTCTGACCACCGTTATCTTCAATTTGGTCTTATCGACCCACAACCAGTCCAGGTTAAGACCAGGAACATTAAACGAACTAATTGGGCTCTGTACAGGGAATCACTAATCAAATTCCTCCCCCCTGAGTTGCCGGTTTCTCTTTGCTCAGCAGAGCTTGATGCTGCGGTGGTAGTGCTGACAGAGGCTCTTAACAAATCTCTGAGCAAAGCCTGTCCTTTTAGCACTCCGCGTGGCAAAATAAAGCCCCCATGGTGGAATGTCAATTTGGGACGCCTTAGAGCCAACTGCCGGCAACTCTTTAACAAAGCTAAAAGCTCCAAAGCTAGCGCAGACTGGGACACTTGCAAGTTGTCCCTCAGCGTCTACAAAAAAACTCTAAGGACAGAGCAGCGCTGCTCCTGGAGACTCTTCTGTGACAATATTAATGAGTCCTTTGGGGCCTCCAGGTTGCGCAAGATTCTATCCAAAGAGCCACCTACACCAAGCTACCTATTAAGACCAGATGGTCAGTGGACCTTCTCTTGCAAAGAGAACATTGATCTTCTGCTGGATGCTCACTTCCCGGGTAGCTCCCCTGTTGTTGATGTTCATCCTTCTGATATCGTTAACCACCAGCTGAGCATCGACCCCTCGAGTATAATTACTCCTGAAAAGATCCGATGGGCAGTATTTAGTTTCAAACCCTACAAATCGCCTGGTCCTGATGGCATCATTCTGGCCGAGCTTCAGCAGTCCTTCGATATTATTCAGCCCTGGCTGTACTCTATCCTGGGGGGCTGCTTGTCTATTTTCCCCGATTATGGACTGAGGTCAATGTAGTCTTCATTCCCAAGACAGGTAGGATCTCTCATACCAGTCCCAAGGATCTCCGACCTATCAGTCTGTCATCTTTTCTACTAAAAACGCTGGAAAGACTGATTGATATCCATCTACGTGGCTCAATTGATCCGCGCCTACTCTCTCCATCCCAACATGCCTACTGCAAAGGAAAGTCGGTGGAGACCGCCCTACACGTATTAACACGTGTTATCGAACGATCTCTACATATCAAAGAATTCTCCCTTGTAACCTTCTTAGATATAGAAGCGGCCTTCAACAACGTCAATCCATGTGCAATAATTCAAGCATTGGACAAACTGGGGGTTAAAGCTGGGTTTAGGGTGTTGATTGATCAAATGCTAACCAGCAGGATCATCAACACATACCAGGGCCCAGCATCGGCTCGTAGAACCGTCAACTGTGGTACTCCCCAGGGATGTGTCTTATCACCCCTTCTCTGGAATATCACAATTAACCACCTGCTGGTTGGCCTCGAGGTCACCGGCTGTTAGGTGGTGGCTTATGCGGATGACGTTGCCTTAATTTTCTCTGGGAAATTCCCAGATACTCTGAGGGACCTAACAGATAACGCCCTCAAACTGCTCACTACTTGGGCCGCCCAATGTGGACTTGGGGTCAATCCTCAAAATACCGAACTAGTCCTCTTCACAAGGAAATATAACATCCCTATTATAGACCCCCCCATGTTAAACGGCACTAAGCTTGTGAACGCGTCAAGAAGGCCAGCATTGCCCTGTACTCATGTAAAAGGGCGATTGGTATAAGGTGGGGACTAAACCTCACGTCACCCTCTGGCTATATACGTCTGTCGTCAGACCTATACTTCTTTATGGCGTGCCTGTCTGGTGGACAGGTCTTCAAAAGACTGTTAACCTCTCTCTACTGGGAAAAGTTCAAAGAGCTGCATATATTTGCATATGTGGAGCCCTGAGAACTGCACCTTCCGCAGCTCTAGGTACCATTCTTCACATACTGCCCCTAAACATCGTCAGCAAACAAATAGCGGCCTCAACCGCAACCCGTTTGTCGGCCTCTTCCCAGTGGCTGTGTCTCAATTACGGCCACTCCTCTGTTCTTAATGAATCTAACCTCATTAATGTAACCACCGACTACAGCCCTGCTAAGCTCAGCTTTGGTCGTAACTTCCGCACATCAACCCCAACTCGTGGAACATGGTCTGATGTGGAGCAGGTGGATGTTGGAAGGATTCACATCTACACTGATGGATCCAAGACCTCAGACGGAGTTGGTGGTGGGGTATACTCCTCTATGCTTAACTTAAGCATCTCCTTCCGCCTCCCTGATCACTGTAGCGTTTTTCAGGTGGAAATTATGGCAATTAAAGAAGCCCTGTCATGGCTGAAGTGTAATGCACTATCTGCATTGGATATTAGCATTTTAACGGACAGTCAGGCAGCCATTGAATCCCTGGAATCACCCACAACCACATCATCGGTCGTAAAAGATTGCCGTTCATCTCTGATGGAGATCTCGGAACAATTTAACATTCACCTATGTTGGGTGCCAGGCCATAGGGATATTCCAGGGAACTGTAAGGCTGAAGTGTGTGTCTTCTATTTGTGATGGCACATAGCTGAACATTGATCGCTAGAAACGTTTTTTCAGTGTTTGCAGATCTGCTCAGTGGCATCCGTCACACTCTTGGCTTTCCCCCAGTAATTTAATCTGGTAGACTCATTGAGGGCGTTCGTCGAACTCCCGTCTGCATGGCCGACGGGGTCAATCGCACGGTTGCAGAAACACTTTGGAGGATTTCCAAAAGTTCTAGTGCTTTTGCGCGAGGTCAGCGACGCTCCCAAAGTCTATCACTTTCAAAATTTCTTGGTTAAGTAACTTGTTAGCTTAGCTTCGGATTTTCGTAAATTTGCTGTTCAGAACACTTCCATAAACGTGGCGTTGCCGAGCAAATTGCCCATTTTTCATTCGTCCGTTGAGTAATAAACATCATTCGAGTTAAAAAGTTTTTTTTTTTATTTTTTATTTTGTTTCGAATTTAACAATACATTTTATTTTTAGTCTAAAAATGGTTGAACATTGTGGTGAATGCAACACTGGCATTTTGTCTGCTGAGTTTGTGAGCTGCGGAGGGTTTTGCTGCAGAAAATTTCACACCCAGTGTGTGAATCTGTCAGAGGCGGCCCTCCGGCTCATAGGATCCACAGATGGTGTTTGCTGCAAGTGCAAGATCTGCAACAATGTGCCATTTTTAGGGTTGATAACGAAGCTTAGTTCATTAACTAATGAATTAAGCTTGGTTAAATCGGAAATACGCGAACTAAAGAAGTGTTTTTCTAGTAATTGTGCCGGTAACATTTCTACGGTTAAATTGAATCCCGCCGTAACTGATATGATCGAACAAGCGGTTACACCAACACGAATTCGTGAAAATTCGCCCGTTGCAAATAACAATGTCGGTGAGAGTTCGAATAAGGTTTCGCGCAAAAAACCTCGGAAAAATACCAAACGCGCAAAGAAAAACAAATCAATTGCAGGGAATGACACGGCAGCCCCCATTTTTGTAGCATCTCCAGTGAGAGAATTACATGCTGGTGGCTTCCGTGTTGACACTACGGAGAGTGCGGTGAAAGATTATTTATCTTCGAAACTCGCCATACCGAGCGGGCAAGTGAGTTGCATTAAATTGGTTAAATCATCGGCTGACTTAACCAATTTACGTTTCGTAAATTTTAAAATTACTTTACCCGAAGAATCCTACGCGAATTAAAAAAATATACAAAAACCGAAAGTGACCCGACAAAAGAAAAAAACAACATTTATTCTTAGCGATCAGAAAACAACAGCAACCTTTATTTTTCCTCTTCTTACTTTTCTTATAGAGCGTATTTGATTACATTGCAATTATGAACTGATGACGACCAGCACAAGTGCATTGAAGGGAAATGACCCAATTATATTTTGCGGTGTGGGGTTCGAATTTCCATTAATGCATTTGTGCTGCGTCGTTTACAATATTCAGACAATGCATCTATGGTCGTATGTCCCATACAAATATATAAATTCTCCCCCCTTTGCTTTAAGATTCTCCTGAATCTTGGGAGTTTCTAATGCTTCTCAGTCTATATCAAGTTTTGGCTTAGGTTTGCTAATATTATTAACGTTTATATTTAATTTATTATTTGCTCTTAATATAATTGTTATTACAATAATGATTACGATTAAGATAATTATTATGGCTGTACTTATAATAGTTATTTTTCTATCATCACAATTATTAATAACATTTTCTTTTTCCTTTCTTACAAACTATAATATCATCATCAATTTGCAGTATTTCTTTTCCTTAAGATAACACTAATATTGTTTTCTGCCTGATTGGGACTCATTCCTAAAGTTGTATTGTACTCGTACCTATTGTTATATACATACATACATATATAGCTTTATAAATTTTCCTATTGGTTGAGATGTCTTTATTTGTTATCGTAAGTAAAATTTCAAGTAACGTGGAATGAAATCTTTCTATGTCCGAATTACCTGTATGGGAATTTGATTTCGTGAAATGTATTTCTACTCCTTCTTCCGTCAAGAACTCTTTTATGTTTTCAGAGTTAAATTCGTTATCACATATAATTTTTTTAGGTTTCCCGAATTTTCTAAATTGTTCCTCTATACATTCTAATTTGCTCGTCCAGATTTTGGATGTTAAACTATATGCATATGCTTTTTTAGTAAGCTTGTCAATAAATGTCATATAAAAGAGTTTGTTAAAATGATATACATCCATATGTAGAATTTCGTTATCTTTGTTCAGAGTTTCTGTTAGGTTGAATTTAGGCCTTATAGGTTTCCTATCATATTTTCCTTCCTGATAAGTTTGACAATTACCTATTATTTTTGAAATTTCCTTTATTAGTTTTGGAAAATAAATATGGTCTTTTAATGTATGATATGTCTCTATTATACCGGAGTGATTACTTTCTTTAACGTGGTAAAGGGATATCTGGTTATGACATTCTGTGATCGATTTTAAATCTTTTGCTCTTTTTGTAAGTTTATAAAACTTTATTTTCTTATCGTGTCTATACATTTCTATTGAAATTTGCTGTATTTTATTGAATTCTACATCTACATTATTCCATCTCTGATTGGAATGTGATCTAACAATTGCTCTTCCCCTGAGTGAACGGTTTCTTCTTCAGATGATTCGTTTATTTCACCTGGAATTCTACTGAGGAAATCGGCAATTTTGTTTTCTTTTCCTTTGATATATTCTATATCAAACTCAAACTCCTGTAGTTTGAGGATCCATCTTTGATTTCGCTGGCTAAATTCTTTTCCATTGTATTTCTTAGTTAAGTATTTTATAGGCATATGGTCAGTGATAATCTTAAATTTTTGCCCCCAAAAATAAGGTCTAAAATATGTAGTAACCAAAACCATGGCTAAAAATTCTTTATCGGTAACGGAGTAATTTCTTTCGTGATCATTTAGTATTCGGGAAGCATAGCACACCGGTTGTCCTTCTTGTTTGAGAACAGCCCCTAATGCAAAATCACTAGCATCGGTGTACAGACAAAATGGTCTTTAAAAGATTTTCCTTTAACTTCTCGAAAGCCTGGATATATTCCGGATCTTTGGGGTTAATTTTACAATTTTTTTTCAAATACTTGACCATTTTGAATGCTATTTTTGAGTAGTCTGTAAAATCCTGTACTACCCAGAAATCACTTTAGTTGCTTTTCTGTTAACGGTAGTGGGTATTTTTGAATAGCCTCTATCTTATTGGGGTTTGGTTTCATCCCTTCAGAAGTTAAAATATATCCTAAGTAGTCAGTGTTTTAAAAACGAAAATTTGCTAATTTGCAATTGTATTTGCTTAAGATTATGTTCAGCCAGTTTTTTGAATATATATTCAAGCGATATTATGTGTTCTTTCAACGAGGTGGAGAAAATAAGTACATATATCGTCAAGATAAACTGTGCAGATGCTACCTATGTATTTTCTCAATATATCATTCATTAAGCGTTGAAATGTCGCTGGGGCATTTTTTAGGCCAAAAGGCATTCTAACATATTCATATAGACCGTTTGGTGTAACAAATGTAGTCTTATGAATATCGTTAGGATGTACCTTTATCTGATGATATCCCTTGGCTAATTCAAGGGTTGAGAAATATTGCGATCTACCTAACTTATCTAATATTGCATCTATGTTTGGTAATGGGTATTTATCATCCACCGTAATCTCGTTTAATGCTCGATAATCGACACATAGTCGAAACTTGGTTTTCCCGTCGCTGTCGGGTTTCTTAGCTACTACTACGATGGGAGAGGCATAACGGCTATTTGATTTCCGAATAATGCCTTGTTTTTCCATATCTCTAATTTTAATTCTAACCTCTTCCTCGTGCTTTGGAGGAAGTCTATAGAGCTTGGCATATATTTGTTGGTCGGTGACTAATTTTATTTCGTGAACCATACTGTCACAATTTGTGAGCTGATCCCCCTCTCTATATAAAAGATTCTTATGTTTTCTAAATAACTCTTGAATTTTCTTTTTCCCCATTGTATTTAAATGGTTTAATTGGTCATTGGTTGAGATGTCTTTATTTGTTATCGTAAGTAAAATTTCAAGTAACGTGGAATGAAATCTTTCTATGTCCGAATTACCTGTATGGGAATTTGATTTCGTGAAATGTATTTCTACTCCTTCTTCCGTCAAGAACTCTTTTATGTTTTCAGAGTTAAATTCGTTATCACATATAATTTTTTTAGGTTTCCCGAATTTTCTAAATTGTTCCTCTATACATTCTAATTTGCTCGTCCAGATTTTGGATGTTAAACTATATGCATATGCTTTTTTAGTAAGCTTGTCAATAAATGTCATATAAAAGAGTTTGTTAAAATGATATACATCCATATGTAGAATTTCGTTATCTTTGTTCAGAGTTTCTGTTAGGTTGAATTTAGGCCTTATAGGTTTCCTATCATATTTTCCTTCCTGATAAGTTTGACAATTACCTATTATTTTTGAAATTTCCTTTATTAGTTTTGGAAAATAAATATGGTCTTTTAATGTATGATATGTCTCTATTATACCGGAGTGATTACTTTCTTTAACGTGGTAAAGGGATATCTGGTTATGACATTCTGTGATCGATTTTAAATCTTTTGCTCTTTTTGTAAGTTTATAAAACTTTATTTTCTTATCGTGTCTATACATTTCTATTGAAATTTGCTGTATTTTATTGAATTCTACATCTACATTATTCCATCTCTGATTGGAATGTGATCTAACAATTGCTCTTCCCCTGAGTGAACGGTTTATTCTTCAGATGATTCGTTTATTTCACCTGGAATTCTACTGAGGAAATCGGCAATTTTGTTTTCTTTTCCTTTGATATATTCTATATCAAACTCAAACTCCTGTAGTTTGAGGATCCATCTTTGATTTCGCTGGCTAAATTCTTTTCCATTGTATTTCTTAGTTAAGTATTTTATAGGCATATGGTCAGTGATAATCTTAAATTTTTGCCCCCAAAAATAAGGTCTAAAATATGTAGTAACCAAAACCATGGCTAAAAATTCTTTATCGGTAACGGAGTAATTTCTTTCGTGATCATTTAGTATTCGGGAAGCATAGCACACCGGTTGTCCTTCTTGTTTGAGAACAGCCCCTAATGCAAAATCACTAGCATCGGTGTACAGACAAAATGGTCTTTAAAAGATTTTCCTTTAACTTCTCGAAAGCCTGGATATATTCCGGATCTTTGGGGTTAATTTTACAATTTTTTTTCAAATACTTGACCATTTTGAATGCTATTTTTGAGTAGTCTGTAAAATCCTGTACTACCCAGAAATCACTTTAGTTGCTTTTCTGTTAACGGTAGTGGGTATTTTTGAATAGCCTCTATCTTATTGGGGTTTGGTTTCATCCCTTCAGAAGTTAAAATATATCCTAAGTAGTCAGTGTTTTAAAAACGAAAATTTGCTAATTTGCAATTGTATTTGCTTAAGATTATGTTCAGCCAGTTTTTTGAATATATATTCAAGCGATATTATGTGTTCTTTCAACGAGGTGGAGAAAATAAGTACATATATCGTCAAGATAAACTGTGCAGATGCTACCTATGTATTTTCTCAATATATCATTCATTAAGCGTTGAAATGTCGCTGGGGCATTTTTTAGGCCAAAAGGCATTCTAACATATTCATATAGACCGTTTGGTGTAACAAATGTAGTCTTATGAATATCGTTAGGATGTACCTTTATCTGATGATATCCCTTGGCTAATTCAAGGGTTGAGAAATATTGCGATCTACCTAACTTATCTAATATTGCATTTATGTTTGGTAATGGGTATTTATCATCCACCGTAATCTCGTTTAATGCTCGATAATCGACACATAGTCGAAACTTGGTTTTCCCGTCGCTGTCGGGTTTCTTAGCTACTACTACGATGGGAGAGGCATAACGGCTATTTGATTTCCGAATAATGCCTTGTTTTTCCATATCTCTAATTTTAATTCTAACCTCTTCCTCGTGCTTTGGAGGAAGTCTATAGAGCTTGGCATATATTTGTTGGTCGGTGACTAATTTTATTTCGTGAACCATACTGTCACAATTTGTGAGCTGATCCCCCTCTCTATATAAAAGATTCTTATGTTTTCTAAATAACTCTTGAATTTTCTTTTTCCCCATTGTATTTAAATGGTTTAATTGGTCATTGGTTGAGATGTCTTTATTTGTTATCGTAAGTAAAATTTCAAGTAACGTGGAATGAAATCTTTCTATGTCCGAATTACCTGTATGGGAATTTGATTTCGTGAAATGTATTTCTACTCCTTCTTCCGTCAAGAACTCTTTTATGTTTTCAGAGTTAAATTCGTTATCACATATAATTTTTTTAGGTTTCCCGAATTTTCTAAATTGTTCCTCTATACATTCTAATTTGCTCGTCCAGATTTTGGATGTTAAACTATATGCATATGCTTTTTTAGTAAGCTTGTCAATAAATGTCATATAAAAGAGTTTGTTAAAATGATATACATCCATATGTAGAATTTCGTTATCTTTGTTCAGAGTTTCTGTTAGGTTGAATTTAGGCCTTATAGGTTTCCTATCATATTTTCCTTCCTGATAAGTTTGACAATTACCTATTATTTTTGAAATTTCCTTTATTAGTTTTGGAAAATAAATATGGTCTTTTAATGTATGATATGTCTCTATTATACCGGAGTGATTACTTTCTTTAACGTGGTAAAGGGATATCTGGTTATGACATTCTGTGATCGATTTTAAATCTTTTGCTCTTTTTGTAAGTTTATAAAACTTTATTTTCTTATCGTGTCTATACATTTCTATTGAAATTTGCTGTATTTTATTGAATTCTACATCTACATTATTCCATCTCTGATTGGAATGTGATCTAACAATTGCTCTTCCCCTGAGTGAACGGTTTCTTCTTCAGATGATTCGTTTATTTCACCTGGAATTCTACTGAGGAAATCGGCAATTTTGTTTTCTTTTCCTTTGATATATTCTATATCAAACTCAAACTCCTGTAGTTTGAGGATCCATCTTTGATTTCGCTGGCTAAATTCTTTTCCATTGTATTTCTTAGTTAAGTATTTTATAGGCATATGGTCAGTGATAATCTTAAATTTTTGCCCCCAAAAATAAGGTCTAAAATATGTAGTAACCAAAACCATGGCTAAAAATTCTTTATCGGTAACGGAGTAATTTCTTTCGTGATCATTTAGTATTCGGGAAGCATAGCACACCGGTTGTCCTTCTTGTTTGAGAACAGCCCCTAATGCAAAATCACTAGCATCGGTGTACAGACAAAATGGTCTTTAAAAGATTTTCCTTTAACTTCTCGAAAGCCTGGATATATTCCGGATCTTTGGGGTTAATTTTACAATTTTTTTTCAAATACTTGACCATTTTGAATGCTATTTTTGAGTAGTCTGTAAAATCCTGTACTACCCAGAAATCACTTTAGTTGCTTTTCTGTTAACGGTAGTGGGTATTTTTGAATAGCCTCTATCTTATTGGGGTTTGGTTTCATCCCTTCAGAAGTTAAAATATATCCTAAGTAGTCAGTGTTTTAAAAACGAAAATTTGCTAATTTGCAATTGTATTTGCTTAAGATTATGTTCAGCCAGTTTTTTGAATATATATTCAAGCGATATTATGTGTTCTTTCAACGAGGTGGAGAAAATAAGTACATATATCGTCAAGATAAACTGTGCAGATGCTACCTATGTATTTTCTCAATATATCATTCATTAAGCGTTGAAATGTCGCTGGGGCATTTTTTAGGCCAAAAGGCATTCTAACATATTCATATAGACCGTTTGGTGTAACAAATGTAGTCTTATGAATATCGTTAGGATGTACCTTTATCTGATGATATCCCTTGGCTAATTCAAGGGTTGAGAAATATTGCGATCTACCTAACTTATCTAATATTGCATCTATGTTTGGTAATGGGTATTTATCATCCACCGTAATCTCGTTTAATGCTCGATAATCGACACATAGTCGAAACTTGGTTTTCCCGTCGCTGTCGGGTTTCTTAGCTACTACTACGATGGGAGAGGCATAACGGCTATTTGATTTCCGAATAATGCCTTGTTTTTCCATATCTCTAATTTTAATTCTAACCTCTTCCTCGTGCTTTGGAAGTCTATAGAGCTTGGCATATATTTGTTGGTCGGTGACTAATTTTATTTCGTGAACCATACTGTCACAATTTGTGAGCTGATCCCCCTCTCTATATAAAAGATTCTTATGTTTTCTAAATAACTCTTGAATTTTCTTTTTCCCCATTGTATTTAAATGGTTTAATTGTACCTCATCATTCCCCTCCAATTCGAAACATTGAATATTGGAATCAGCTTGACATACAATTGGAATTATTGTTTTATTTGTAAGTAGAATTTCCTTTTTTACTATATTTATACTCTCTATTAAGTTGCATAAGACGTCCATCCCCAGTAAGAGACTATACGATTTATCTCCCAGGGATTTGCCGTATGCTTGAATGAAATAGTTGGACTTAAAACCAAATTCTACAAGTACTGGCACTTGGTAGACTTTCATATTCTCGGTAGTTGAATTATTAACGGTTGTAAGATTGATTCTTACTTCACCAAGGGTTTTACATCTAATTTGGAATTTATTACAATCTAATTTGGAAGTGTTAACTATTGTCATTGTCGATCCTGTGTCGATAAGACATATATGTTTTATATTGTCGACACAGAATGCTACTTGTACTTTCTTTCCATCGAGGCTAGATTGAGAAAAACCGGGGGTTCGATGGAATAAATTTCTTCATTGACAAGAGGACTTTGAAAATTTTGGTTGCTTTCGGTTTCATTTCTAGCTATATTATCAACATCCATTGGTTGAGGATGTGACCTACTATACTGAGTTTGTCTTGAAGGGTTAAAACTTCTTCTATGCTATACCGAGTTAATACTATTATGGCTATTGGACGGCTGTTGTTGATTATTTTGAGTGTTTTGCCTACTGTAACGGGTTTGTCCTGAACCCGTAAATTGTTCTCTATTTCTTGGAGAATTATTACCATTATTAGGGTAGTTGTTATATTGTCTTTGTTGGTTTCTTTGACCTGAGTTATTGCTACTACTTTGTTGTTGCAGGTGATGACTAGCTGGTTGAAATCTAAGTTGTCCTACTGTCGGTGGCAACTTAGCATGATTTAAATTTTGAAAATCAATATTTCTGTATTTTTTCTCTTTCTGCCTGACACTATGATTTTCACTATTGAATTGTAAATTCCCTTGATCGAAACCTACATATGAATATAAAATGTTTTTGACTGCCTGTAAATCATACTCATTTCTTATTTCCCTAGCTAAATTCCCTTAGGCTGATTCTCTAACCTTATTCACTATTAACCCATATAAAAGTTTTTTCAGACTTTCCTGATTCTCTTCGTACATTACAATTGTATGAATTTCGGACATTAAATATTCTATCTTATTATTTAAATCTAGAATTGACCTCACCCTTAAATTATTAATTTTCCTGGTGACCTCCTTTTAGTCGATGACTGGTCTGAAGTTCAGGAGCGTTTTAGAATCTTCCCACGTTGTCGTGTTGTTAATTAATAATAGCTCCTTCACCTTCCCACTCAGTTTTCATTGGGCAATTGCGGTCCATGTAGCATGTCTCCTGTCTTCCGGTGTTAAGGCAATGTGGTTCTCGACCATGTTTATAAACTGAGTCAGTTCCTTTCTATCCCCAGAGAGCTCTTGTAAATATGAGATTTCTCTCATGATCACTAAAGCTTGTTTGTTGTTGGTAGGCCTCGAGCCTTTCGAGAACTCGAGCCATGGTGGCTAGAATGTTCACGGTTTCATTGGCCATTTCTTGTTCTTCTATTTCTTCTTGTTGGGGGATATTACGTCCCAAGTCGTGTAGTTCTTGTCGCGATGGAATTTTTTTTTTTTTTTTCGTATTTATCAACTGATTTTTAGTTGATAAATTTGTTTACTTTAGTTTGTTACTTGATTTGTTATAGTTCAGTTTTATTTTTTTTTTATTTATTTAATTGATAAAATTTTTGGTTGTGTTTTATTTCTCCGCTCATCAACTGATTTGTAGTTGATGAATGTTGCACTGATTTTCGTCACTTTTATTGTATTTTATATATTTTTTGTTCTATAATTCACTTTTGACTGGTTTGTAGTCACTCTATTTTTTTTTTTTATTCACTTCCGAATTTACTGGTTTGGTCTCTTTGGATATCCTTCGTTTTAGGATATCCTACCGACTGCGCCAATTTAAAAAAAATATATACAAAAACCGAAAGTCACCCGACAAAAGAAAAAAACAACATTTATTCTTAGCGATCAGAAAACAAAAACAACCTTTATTTTTCCTCTTCTTACTTTTCTTATAGAGCGTATTTGATTACATTGCAATTATGAACTGATGACGACCAGCACAAGTGCATTGAAGGGAAATAACCCAATATGACCCAATTATATTTTCCGGTGTGGGGTTCGAATTTCCATTAATGCATTTGTGCTGCGTCGTTTACAATATTCGGACAATGCCTCTATGGTCGTATGTCCCATACAAATATATAACTCGCGCGCGCTTTGGATCCTTCAAATTGGCCGTCGGGTATTCGTATAAAAAAATTCTTACAAAAAAACGGAGTTGCTTTACCCGTCGCAAAGATCAAAACATAAACAAGCACCTCCGCTAATTATTCTCTCTATTATCAAAATATTGGTGGTATGAGAACAAAATTGAAAGAGATTTATATTGCGCTCTCTGACCACCGGTATGATATTATTGTTTTAACAGAGACTTGGCTACACCCACACATCTTTTCGCCAGAAATCTTTGACCGGTCGTATGTAGTTTACCGGAATGATCCATGCAGATCTAGTGAGGAGCTAGGTGGGGGAGTTTTAATAGCTGTCTCATCTCGTTTTCTCAGCCGGAGGATTGCGTTAGAGCATCAAACGGTTGACGTGGAACGGATGTGTGTGTGTATTAATTTTGCTGATGACGTTCATAATCAATTGTTTATTTTTGTCTCCTACTTTCCGCCTGATAGTGAGACCAGTGTTTCCTCTGAGAATTTTCGGAAATGGTCCTGAAAAGGGTCCCTGCCGAAAGAAAAGGGGCGCATATAAAATTAAAGAACCAAATTTAGCGAACCAAATAATACTTGCCTTATTTACTTTTTTTTTTTACTTTTCTTGAAAAAATAAATATCAAAATAAAAAAGAGCAAGAAATATAAAGTTATGATTTCAATTCAGTCAAAATCGGTTTTAAAGACCTTCAAGGGACCGAAGAATTTAGTCGTTATAAGTGATTTTGACTGTGTTTACATTGAATTCTTCGGAATGGAATTCCTAAACTTTCTATTCTATAGGTATGCGAAACAAAAAGCACTTACTACTTGAATGTATGCATCTGTTCAAAGGGCGAGTAAATGTACATTTTTTTGGCGTTGGAACAAATATGTACATCAACACAAATCGGTTAAATGAGAAATGAATGTGTTAATTCTGAGCCAATTCGCAAAACGGGTCCGAAAAGGGTCGTATATTTCAAAAGGGTCAAATTTCGATGATTTTCGAAAAGGGGGGTCCAAGGGTCCGATGCATTAAAAAATGGTCAATTTGCCCCTAAAGGGTCCGAAAGGTAACGCTGAGTGTGACCAGTGTGTATGTAAAACACATTGATAACATTAGTAGTGTCGTTACTCGTCTTGAAGGCTCTCAATTACCTTGTGTTTTGTGAGACTTCAATATTGGTGATGTTACTTGGAGGAATGTGGATGGTGATGAAGATTTAATCCCTTTTAATGTTAATCATGAATGGGAACATTTGATTATTGACGGGCTTCTATCTTGGGACTTATTTCAAATAAGTAATATTCGGAATAGTTTAAATAGAATTTTAGATCTAATATTTTTAAATAATGAATTTAACTTTAATATCTCTGAAGCCTTGGATCTTATTGATTCCAATAAGATTCATCATAAAGCTTTACTTTAAGAATTTAATTTTTTTATATACGGTAAAAATAATAATAATGTAACTACGTTTTCTTACAACTTTGCGAAAACCAATTTTGTTGCACTGAAGGATTATATAAATAGTTTTGATTGGGATGTTTTATTGGATTCCCCCAATTTAAAAGGTAATTATGATGTATTTAGTGGAAAAATGAATTCTGGTTTTGAATTATTTGTACCTAAAACGCGTCGCAATAGTCGGTATAGAATTCCTTGGTCAAATAAAAGATTGGTTAACTTGCGTAATGTAAAGCGAAAAGCATATTCTATTTATATTTTAAATAAAACTAACTTGAATCGTGAAAATTTTTTGAGATTAAGAAGAGAATATGAGTTCTTAAATAAGTTCTTATATAAACAATATGTCATGTCGGTAGAGTCTTCGGTAAGGAGTAATGGGAAGTCATTTTGGAATTACATTAATTCAAAAAGAAATAACTCAGGCTTGCCTAATGTTATGGAAATTGATAATGTGAGTTCAACTGATTTGAAAGGAACTTGTGACTTATTTGCCAACTTTTTTGATTCGGTTTATAATGGCTCTCAAGGCCGTTCAACGACAAACCATTACGCTAATATTGCCGAGGTTTTGGATATGGGCGTATTGCAGTTCTCTAATGTGGGTGCCGTGGCTCAGTGGTTAGTGCGATGGACTGCTGCGCAAGGGGTTCCAAGTTCAAATCCAGATAAATACCATCAAAAGTTTTTTTCACGGTCCCACCTCTTCCGAGTGTCTGACAAATATTCAAGAGTATAGTTGTCATGAGAAAGCTTCTCAAAAACCCCTCTGCCCTTCGGATACGGCACAAAACTGTAGGTCCCTTCAAAGCTTTATCAAAGCTTTCTTCGATACCAAAATTATTTGGTAATTGGTAAGCATTCTAAAGGATAAGCTTTTTTTCGCGGTTAAGGAAATTATTTCCACTAAACAACATGGCTTCACTCGAGGTAGGTCATGTGCCACTAATTTGGCATTATTAACTAATTATATATTTGACAGTTTAGAGAATCGTTTACAAGTTAGTGTGATCTACACTGATTTTACGAAGGCTTTTGATAGGGTGCATCACACTTTGTTTTTGGCTAAGCTTAAATCATTGGGTTTTCACTCTTCTATGCTGGAGTGGTTTTTCAATTATTTAAGTGACAGAAAGCAGTTGGTAAAGGTTGATAGTTTTACATTTCGGGTAATAAAAGTAACCTCTGGAGTCCCGCAAGGTAGTCATCTGGGCCAATATTCATCTTGCGAAATATTAAATTTCTGTGAAGTTTTAAATTCGCGGATGGCTTGAAGTTATTTTCACGTATAAATTATATAACCGACTGCATTCGTTTTCAGTCGGATATATACCGGTAATCGGAGTGGTGTAAACACAATGTATTGGAGATAAATATTTCAAAATGCAAAATTTTTACAGCTCACCGTATTTCAATGCCGCTTATTTATGATTATTTTATTAACGATTTTATGCTTGTTCGACTTGATGAAGTTACAGATCTCGGAGTAATATTTGACTCTAAACTGAACTTCTCATTGCATTATGATTACACCATTGCCAAATCTAACTCTATGTTAGGATTTCTTAAGCGAATTGGTTTTTCTCATGAATATATGTATATGCTCCCAAGAGATCTCTTCGGGTGAGAAATTTACTTTACTATAGAAGGCACAGAACCAATTATGGTTGTAATGAGCCAGTTACAAGATGCATTTGCACGTTTAATGAGGTTTAAAAACTGCGTTTATGCATTGATTTTTGATTAATACTTATATATTTTATTTGAAGTAGTCTATGAGATGCAAAATCGGTAGATGATCCTTAGTCGTGCAGCAAACATCTGCTGTGTAAAGCGATACTGAGAGTATACACTGAGAGAACGTGCTCTGTGATGGTGAAAAAAAAAAAAAAAAAAAAAAAACTTGGCACTACCCTCCCGACTGAATCCGCAAGGACGGGAATTGGTATGCCAATTGCTACTTGTAATCACATGCTCAAACTAGATGCTATAAGGAAAGCCAATGCTCGCTGGGCTCATTGTCCTTTTAGGATCTCGAGGGAGCTCTGGCCTAACCTTAACCAGAAACGTTCAAAAGAACTGTTAACTCTAAAGCGTCCAGACTTGAGCACCATTATTGGTGCCCTTACGGGACACTGCCTATTCGACCTGCACGCTAGACGTCTGGGCCTCCCATCTAACGACTTCTGTCGGAGTTGCAGGGACGAGGAGGAAGAGAAAACGATTCCTTATCTTCTCTGCAGCTACCCTGCCTCCACCTGGGGTCCTTCTTCTTTGACGACTTCTGTGACCTGACTGGTGTACCCATCAGGCATCTTCTACGCTTTATCTAAAGCTCCGGTTGGTTCTCCTGATTCAGCGGAAGAACCTCCTCTAAGTGTAATTGTCTGTGCAATTGTCTGGTAGTCTCATTGTAGTGTCGTAGTTTTAATATTTAGCTGGGGTTTTTTACAGATCCGGTGGTATCACAATGGGCCTTTTAGGCCTAAGTTAGCTGGTGCCCATCTGTATCTGGGTGCCAGCTGCCACGCCAACCACCACCTTATTATAAACGCCGCGCTTAGACTTGAATATATTCCCAGTCGATGGAAATGATAATGGAAGTGATAATGGTTCTTAAGTCCGGTAAACCACCAAATGAAAAATCTTCTTATAGACCAATTTCACTTCTTCCAATTATATCCACAGTATTCGATAGAACATTGATTAGACGAATACAGCCGATAATAGAATAAAAACATCTCATCCCGGATCATCAATTCGGATTCAAATGTAAGCATTCTACAGTTGAACAAATACATAAAATAACAGATGTAATCGAAAGATCTCTTTAAGAAAAAAAGATTTTTTTCAAGTATGTTACTTGACGTTTCACAAGCTTTTGCCAAGGTCTGGCACGAAGGCTTAAAATTTAAATTACGACAAGTTTTGCCAGAGCACATTATATAATATTCTAAGAAACTACCTTATGAACAGAGTATTCCGTGTCAAATGTGGAAATGAATATTCGGATTTTAAGGAAATAATGGCCGGGGTGCCGCAAGGAAGTGTTCTTGGCCCACTTTTATATCTATTATACACTCGCGATATACCGCAAGTGGAAGGAACGAAGTTAGCCACTTTTGCCGACGATACTGCTATATTGGCAGTAGGTAAAACGGTCGAAGAGACTATCGAAAAATTTCAAGAGGCATTGGATAGAGTAAATTAATGGACACAGGTTTGGCGAACCGAACTCAATGAGACCAAATCTGTACATGTAAATAAATAAACGAGGCTAAATACCTTGAAATGACACTTGATGCAAAGCTTAAATGGAAATCGCATGTAAATAAAAAACGCAAAGAACTAGAAAATAAATATAGAGATATGTATTGGTTACTTGGAAAATATTCCAAACTTAACAAACTGCTTTTGTACAAGCAAGTGCTAAAACCAGTATGGACTTATGGTATACAACTCTGGGGTTGTACCAAAATAAGTAATATAAATATTCTACAAACTTTTGAAAACAAAGTGCTAAGAGGAATTGTTAATGCGCCATTATATAGTAGTAGTATATAAGAAATGACGATATTCACAGAGATCTCGGCAATAAAACAATCGTAGATGAAATTAGAAACTACGCGAGAAAGCATAAGTTCGAATAGAAAGTCACGTTAATATCAGTCCTTCAAGTTTTGAATGAAAGTAATCTACTGCGCAGGAGTTTCTTATGGGAAGCTAACCTGCCAAATGTTCTTATTTCGTGAGAAGAAAACTGCTTGATAAATCGAACACTTAGTTGTAGTAAGAATAAAAATCAACAAATACAATAGTTTGTTCAAGGGAGGTTTTTTTAGTGGGTAAGAATCCCACACTACTATGAGCACGCGCTGGCGATCCTCATAGTGTCTTTTTGAAGATTTTCACCTGCCCTCGGAAAAAAAACCTATGTGTCTTCTTCTTCCACCATTATACTTGCTTGAATTTTTCAAAAACTGAGCATGTTTTTTGTTCCTAAGAAATGATTTACATAAATGATATGTAAAGAAAACCATAAAAATCGTTTTTTTTGTGAAAAAAACGCCCCTAAAAAGTAGGCGTCAACGTACATTGTGCACATTGTATGGGAATCAAACTTAATATACCCTTAAGATGGGGTATAAATATGATATTCTTAAATTACAAAGGTCAATTCAAAGTAAATAAAGCGCGCAACTGGGTAGTAGGGGAGACTGGGTACGGTTGAAACAATTTTTCTTCTATCGACCAAAGCATTGGCATTAATAACATTAGCCATGATGGAGTTAGGTGAAATGAAAGATAAATATTTTTTTTATTAATGCACAGCCTTTTTTTGAGTTCATAGTATGCTTTTTAAGCGATACATACATTTTTAACAAAAAAGTCATTTTTTTTCAACCGTTCCCATCCCAGGGGCGGTTGAAACAATGAATGGGGTCAATTGAAACATGTTGAAATAAAATGAAATCTTACATTGTATCGTATTATATTCATGTTTTATTTGAAAAAATGCCACACTTTAACAATATTTTATCTGCTCGTATAATATGGCTCCAGACAAATGAGCCAATAGTACTCCTCGTCTTCTGAATATGAAGATTCTTCTGAGGTTTTATTTTTTTAGGTTTTCGTAGTCTTTCTTTGTGTTATATATTCCAGTTGTCCAGAAATCCGGCTTGTAAGTTGGTCTATGTTAACGCTATTGTCATAGCCGATGCCACAATTCCAGGAATGTCGTAGATCGTCATTGTTTTTCCTGGATGATTTCTCATCAACGCGTCACAAGTCGAGTTCACTGCTTTTTTGAGTGGGCCATAAGCGAAAAAATCAAGAGGCTGAAGCTTGTGCGAACAATCCCATGATGCACTGTTGTTCTCCTCTGGAAGCATCTCGCTTTCGAATCAATCTTAAGAGAGAGCTGTAATAATTCACTCCATGGGTCTTTGCGGAATTCCGCAATGAACTCCCTGCTTTCACCTGGTCATAATCCGTTTTGTAGGCTGACAAGTCCACATTTCCTCTCGTAGACTTCCTTACACGTACTCCGGGTATCTTTAACACACACAAAACTGGATACGCATTGTTTCAACCGTCCCCATAAAAAGTGTTTCAACCGTCCTTAGCCCCGTTTTTTAACAAAAAAAGATCCAAAACAACAAACACAACTCAGAAACTTTTCTGGATATCACTTTATTATATTCAAAACTCTTTTCTGCACACAAAAAAATAACACTCAACACTCTCACTTGAATACTACTCACACAACAAAGAAAAATAAAAAAACAAAAAAACTTACTTTTACTTGTCAAAAAAATTAAGACCTCCCTGTCCACAACCGAGCAATGCGATGATCATACCAAGACTCAATATCGCGAATAAACTGGTTTCTGCTTAATTCTCTCTCAGTACTCATTCACATAGCGCGAACTGTTTCTGAGATATTTCCATTGTGTCAACCGTCCTGTGTTTCAACCGTACCCAGTCTCCCCTACATACGTAGTTGCAATAGCCAAAAATGTGCTACGCTTTTTTATTATACCTTACAAGACAAGCATAAATATAAAATTTAAGGAAAATCGTTAGAGCCGTTTTCGAGCAAATTGGCTTAAACTGCTTGAGCATAAGAAAATTACGGTTATTATCACTTTTAACCAAAACTGTGGAGCGTCACCTTATAGAATTATCCCAGTTTTATACACACTAAAAAATTGAAAAAAATCTTTTGACCCCTTTTTAGCAAACCGGCTTTTAACCAAATTGGCCTTAAGTGTCGTTATAACAAATTTTTAATCAGAATGTTGTAAACCATTTTGTAGCATGTATCTAAGCTTGATTCAGTATAAAGTTTAAGCAAAATCAATACAGCTGTTTTTCAGCAAATCAATTATTTACTGATTTGGCTATAGGCATAGTACCGTTATTAACACGTTTAGCTAGAAATGTGGGACCACATCTTATAGCACTGTGCTAGACTAGACGAAATATGAAACCAAAAAAAAATAAATTAGAACCGCTTCCCTGTAAATCTGTTTTTTGTTAAATTGGCCTTAAGTAAATTACCTTAATTGACCTTAAGTAAGAACAAAAGTTCCATTTTTAACCTCTAGGAATTACCCCACACAGACGCTAGGTATGAAGTTTGATCACAATCCATTTACCCGTTTAGGCTACAATCCGTCAGTATCGGATCGTGTGATACCCTATCTCTTCCTTATATACATAGCCCTTCTTTAATATAAAATGTACTTACTTGCTAAGCAAATATCTAATATATAAAAATCTCGTGTCACAATGTTCGTTCCCATACTCCTCCGAAACGGCTTGACCGATTCTTATGAAATTTTTTATGCATATTCAGTAAGTCTGAGAATCGGCTACTATCTATTTTTCAAACCTCTAAATGATAAGGGGTGTCTACCTTTTTATACCCTATCCTAAGGGTATATTAAGTTTGATACATAGTTTGTAACATAGAGAAATATTAAAGATAGACCACATAAAGTATATATATAAATGATCAGCATCACTAGCCGAGTCGATTGAGCCATGTCCGTCCGTCCGTCCGTCCGTCTGTGTGTCACCAGTTTTTGGGCCTTAAATTTTGAGCTAGGTTGATGAAATTTTGTATACGAGGTCTTTGGAAAAGTAAGCAATACAAGTGTAAAATTTTTTAAAATCCGCCCACTGACACGCCCACTTTTCAAAAAAATCACTTTTTTTCACTATTTTCATATGAAACTCGAAAAAACTTACTTCGGCAAATATGTAGATATTCACTTAATCTACAAATCGTCTATACATTGTTTATGGCCACGCCCACTTTTTGGGGGCGTTTACTCCAAAAATTAATTTTATAGTAAAACAATTAGTTTATAGGGCAAGATAGAAAATTTTGTGAATACATCTTCCACCACCCACTGACACGACCAAATAAGATAGGGATAGGGTATCATACGATCCGCTCCAAGCGGATTGTAGCTTTTTTATAACCTATCCTAAGGGTATATTAAGTTTGATACATAGTTTGTAACATAGAGAAATATTACAGATAGACCCAATAAAGTATATATATAAATGATCAGCATCACTAGCCGAGTCGATTGAGCTATGTCCGTCCGTCCGTCCGTCCGTATGTCACCAGTTTTTGGGCCTTAAATTTTGAGCTAGGTTGATGAAATTTTGTATACGAGGTCCTTGGAAAAGTAAGCAATACAAGTGTAAAAATTTTTAAAATCCGCCCACTGGCACGCCCACTTTTCAAAAAAATCACCTTTTTTCACTATTTTCATATGAAACTCGAAAAAACTTACTTAAGCAAATATGTTGATATCCACTTAATCTACAAATCTTCCATACATTGTATATGGCCACGCCCACTTTTTAGGGGCGTTTACTTCAAAAATTAATTTTCGAGTAAAAATATTAGTTTATAAGGCAAAATAGAAAATTTTGTGAATACATTTTCCAACGCCCACTGACACGACCAAATAAGATAGGGATAGGGTATCATACGATTCGCTCCAGGCGAATTGTAGCATTTTTCACTGGTTTTTTTATGTTTTATATTGGTTAAGGAAAATATAGGTAAAACCAGTGAAAAATGCTACAATCCGCCTGGAGCGAATCGTATGATACCCTATCCCTATCTTATTTGGTCGTGTTAGTGGGTGGTGGAAAATGTATTCACAAAATTTTCTATTTTGCCCTATAAACTAATATTTTTACTCGAAAACTAATTTTTGAAGTAAACGCCCCTAAAAAGTGGGCGTGGCCATATACAATGTATAGACGATTTGTAGATTAAGTGGATATCTACATATTTGCTCAAGTAAGTTTTTTCGAGTTTCATATGAAAATAGTTAAAAGAAGTGATTTTTTTGAAAAGTGGGCGTGTCAGTGGGCGGATTTTAAAAATGTTTACACTTCTATTGCTTACTTTTCCAAAGACCTCGTATACAAAATTTCATCAACCTAGCTCGAAATTTAAGGCCTAAAAACTGGTGACATACGGACGGACTCCAAAAATTAATTTTATAGTAAAACAATTAGTTTATAGGGCAAGATAGAAAATTTTGTGAATACATCTTCCACCACCCACTGACACGACCAAATAAGATAGGGATAGGGTATCATACGATCCGCTCCAAGCGGATTGTAGCTTTTTTATAACCTATCCTAAGGGTATATTAAGTTTGATACATAGTTTGTAACATAGAGAAATATTACAGATAGACCCAATAAAGTATATATATAAATGATCAGCATCACTAGCCGAGTCGATTGAGCTATGTCCGTCCGTCCGTCCGTCCGTATGTCACCAGTTTTTGGGCCTTAAATTTTGAGCTAGGTTGATGAAATTTTGTATACGAGGTCCTTGGAAAAGTAAGCAATACAAGTGTAAAAATTTTTAAAATCCGCCCACTGGCACGCCCACTTTTCAAAAAAATCACCTTTTTTCACTATTTTCATATGAAACTCGAAAAAACTTACTTAAGCAAATATGTTGATATCCACTTAATCTACAAATCTTCCATACATTGTATATGGCCACGCCCACTTTTTAGGGGCGTTTACTTCAAAAATTAATTTTCGAGTAAAAATATTAGTTTATAAGGCAAAATAGAAAATTTTGTGAATACATTTTCCAACGCCCACTGACACGACCAAATAAGATAGGGATAGGGTATCATACGATTCGCTCCAGGCGAATTGTAGCATTTTTCACTGGTTTTTTTATGTTTTATATTGGTTAAGGAAAATATAGGTAAAACCAGTGAAAAATGCTACAATCCGCCTGGAGCGAATCGTATGATACCCTATCCCTATCTTATTTGGTCGTGTTAGTGGGTGGTGGAAAATGTATTCACAAAATTTTCTATTTTGCCCTATAAACTAATATTTTTACTCGAAAACTAATTTTTGAAGTAAACGCCCCTAAAAAGTGGGCGTGGCCATATACAATGTATAGACGATTTGTAGATTAAGTGGATATCTACATATTTGCTCAAGTAAGTTTTTTCGAGTTTCATATGAAAATAGTTAAAAGAAGTGATTTTTTTGAAAAGTGGGCGTGTCAGTGGGCGGATTTTAAAAATGTTTACACTTCTATTGCTTACTTTTCCAAAGACCTCGTATACAAAATTTCATCAACCTAGCTCGAAATTTAAGGCCTAAAAACTGGTGACAGACGGACGGACGGACGGACGGACAGACGGACGGACAGACGGACGGACGGACCGACGGACAGACGGACGGACCGACGGACAGACGGACGGACAGACGGACGGACGGACGGACGGACGGACAGACGGACGGACAGACGGACGGACGGACGGACGGACGGACAGACGGACGGACATAGCTCAATCGACTCGGCTAGTGATGCTGATCATTTATATATATACTTTATTGGGTCTATCTGTCATATTTCTCTATGTTACAAACTATGTATCAAACTTAATATACCCTTAGGATAGGGTATAATTAGGATAGGGTATAAAAATGCTACAATCCGCCTGGAGCGAATCGTATGATACCCTATCCCTATCTTATTTGGTCGTGTCAGTGGGCGGTGGAAAATGTATTCACAAAATTTTCTATTTTGCCCTATAAACGAATATTTTTACTCGAAAATTATTTTAACGCCCCTAAAAAGTGGGCGTGGCCATATACAATGTATAGACGATTTGTAGATTAAGTGGATATCTACATATTTGCCCAAGTAAGTTTTTTCGAGTTTCATATGAAAATAGTGAAAAAAAGTGATTTATTTGAAAAGTGGGCGTGTCAGTGGGCGGATTTTAAAAATGTTTACACTTGTATTGCTTACTTTTCCAAGGACCTCGTATACAAAATTTCATCAAGCTAGCTCAAAATTTAAGGCCCAAAAACTGGTGACACACAGACGGACGGACAGACGGACGGACGGACGGACATAGCTCAATCGACTCGGCTAGTGATGCTGATCATTTATATATATAGTTTACTGGGTCTATCTGTAATATTTCTCTATGTTACAAACTATGTATCAAACTTAATATACCCTTAGGATAGGGTATAAAAACACAATATATCTACCTAATATTAAAACTTAGTAGCTATATCTTCCCTTTTTCTTATAATCCACTGTGGAAATACTAAAAGATATTAATCGATTTAAAATAATTTTAGAATTAATTCATAAAATTCCCGAGTGTAATGGGGGTGAAAATAGCCTCATCGAATTTCTGGATAGGGTAGACTATTTGGTGCCGACAATCGATTCTTTTGAAGATGCTAGCAGGGGTATATTAACAGGATATATGTATGTATAAGAAATAAGATTGTAGGAAGAGCCCGATGTGCTTTACAAAATTATGGCAGTTTAGGTAGCTGGGTGGATATAAGGGAAGTATTAAAAAATAGTTTTGGTGAAAAGTTTTCAATTGCTACTTTAATAGATAAAATAAGGACATCGAGGGTCACAACAAGTATTGAAGAATTTTATAATAGAATAAATGGATTTCTGAGCAGAATAAATAGTTCTTATCTTTTGCAAAACGCTGAACATAATGAACAAATGATCGCTTCAAATAATAGAATTGCATTGGAAACTTTTAAGCACAGCCTTCCCGAACCAACTAAGTCTATTATACTTAGCCGAGATCCTTCATCGAAACTTTAACCAAGGTCGGTCAAATAATAATCATTACCAACATTTTAACGAACGAAACTATTACAATAACCATCGCTACGATGGCTATGACAAAGGCAGGGTATAGGTACAAAATTCAAATGTTACGCATAGTAATGAATACCAACAATCAGGCCAGAGTAATCAACGTGGTAGCCAACCACGGCAATCAAATTGGCATAGGCAACATGAGTTCACATCAACGTAAGCAAAATAATCAATTTGAGCCTACGGACATATCTTTGAACGAACGTCAATCAAATACGTCACGTCATTCGCAAAATAGGTCAAATTTTTTAATGGACCGACAAAACAACTACCCTTTATAGTTATCGAGACGCATATTCGGCCCCTCAGATTAATTATTGATTGCGGAGCCGATTTTAGTATAATAAATCCAAATTTATGTAACCCGAATTGGAGAGTAAATTCCAACAATCAAACTCTTAAAGTCCTAGACCGAAACATTACAACATGCGTAGAATATAAAATTCCTTTGTTTCAAGTTTTTCACGAAACAAACTATTTCGTTAACTTTCTAGAATACCAATTTCACAACTATTTTGATGGTATAATAGGAAATAATATATTAGTTCCCCTCAATCCAATTATAGACTTCAAAAATCGATCTTTGATAACGGAAAAAGCTAATATTCCAATATATCTAAATAAAGATGAAGAAATTCATCGCAGAAATTTCTCTAGAAATTATCTGTCCAATGTATTATGTAACGAAATTATTAAGAATGAGATAAGTGATAGTATATTCGCAAATCACTTAAGTAATACCGATGTTTTAAAACCTAAGTATTTGCTTAATTCATACAAAGCTCTTTTTATACCCTATCCTAAGGGTATATTAAGTTTGATACATAGTTTGTAACATAGAGAAATATTACAGATAGACCCAATAAAGTATATATATAAATGATCAGCATCACTAGCCGAGTCGATTGAGCTATGTCCGTCCGTCCGTCCGTCCGTCTGTGTGTCACCAGTTTTTGGGCCTTAAATTTTGAGCTAGGTTGATGAAATTTTGTATACGAGGTCTTTGGAAAAGTAAGCAATACAAGTGTAAAAATTTTTAAAATCCGCCCACTGACACGCCCACTTTTCAAAAAAATCACTTTTTTCACTATTTTCATATGAAACTCGAAAAAACGTACTTGAGCAAATATGTAGATATCTATTTAATCTACAAATCCTCTATACATTGTATATGGCCACGCCCACTTTTTAGGGGCGTTTACTTCAAAAATTAATTTTGGAGTAAAACAATTAGTTTATAGGGCAAGATAGAAAATTTTGTGAATACATCTTCCACCGCCCACTGACACGACCAAATAAGATAGGGATAGGGTATCATACGATCCGCTCCAAGCGGATTGTAGCATTTTTTCACTGGTTATATATACGAGTACATACTTGTATATATCTTCTTCTTCCAATATCTTAAGAAATTACTCTAAAACACTCAATAAGTGGGCGTGATAGTGGGCAGATTTGAAAAATTTTTCAATATTGACTGCATTTGGTTCCTAAGAATTGTTATGTTGAATATGGTTTTAACCCTAGCAGACTAAGTTTCGGCGATTCGACGAACGCATTTTTTTCTTAAATTTACCTTTACCCTTTCCTAAAGAAAATAAGGACTAATGTATGTCAAACTCAAAAGTAAAGAAATGTTTTTATTACACAAAAGAGTCAAAGAGAATAAGGTATTGATAATAACAAGAATTTGTCAATTTTTTTTGCTACAAATTGGGTTTAAACATTGCGTCGTCGATTCGACGAATGATTAGTCTAAATGTATTAAAAAAAAATAAAATTAATAAAATCTTTGAAAAACAGTTTTTTTTCAAGAAAACGCCCCTAAAACGTACTTAGGTGTGGCCCTACACATTGTATGGGAGATATGTAGGGTAAAATAATATCCACATATTTGCTTAAGTAAGTTTTATCGAGCTTAATGTAAACTTAAAAAAAGTGCATTTTTCCAAAAGTGGGCTTGGCTGTGGGCGGATTTTGAAAACGTTTACACTTTTTCTGTCGTTCACAGATAACGTATGCAAAATTTCATTGTCCTAGCTCAAAATTTAAGGCGCAGACACTGGTGACAGAGAGTCGGACAGACGGTCAGATGGACGGACATTGCCCAATCGAATCGGCTATTGATACTGATCATTTATATAGATACATATATACTTCATAGGGTCTGTCTGCAATATTTTTATATTTTACAAGCTATGTGCATTTTGCGACAGCAAAAAAACATATGGAAATGCTACACTCCGCCTAGAGCGAATCGTGTGGTAGCCTATCCCCCTTTCCTATATACAGATTTACATATGTGTGTAAGTATGTACTTTGGTGTTGCCACTTCCACCAAAAACTTGCATAGATTTGTATTCCAATTTTTTTTTATAAAATCAGAGCGGAACAATTATTTTTTTCAAAAAGTGGGCGTGGTAGTGGACGGATTTCAAAAATATTTGAACATATACTCAAATCTGCTCCTAAGAATTGATATTATTTCATTGAAATCGAATGAAAACTGTTTATTTTAGAAAAATGCCCATAAATATCTACATACAGTGTGCAACAAAAGTCTAGATACCTCAACATGTCTTGTCTTTGCCATGCGATATTATGTTAAGGCTCCAACAGATCTGCTTTTTTATATAATATACATTTATTTGTACTCTATTAGGTGCAACAATAAAAATAAAAATATTTCATTCAGAAAAAAAAATAAAAATGTTCCGCAGCACACAAAATAGACACAGCAAAAGTGTTGATACCCTTAGCATAAGCGTGTTTGTTTTCCAAGAATAACGGTACATTAATGGAGATAAGAAATTTCTGTTAGGCTGTGACGATTTTTAATGCAAACAAGAAGAAATCCGTTCAGTTTTACTAAAATTGTAGTGAGTAAAGAGTGTGTTAGTTTAACAATTGAAAGAAAAGAGTTAACGTTAGAAGAAAAAAAATTATCATAAAATGTCATGAAGATGGACAAACTTATTCTCAGATTGCAAAAATAATCGGGAGAACTAAACCAACCATTCAAAACGTAATAAGAAGATTTAAAACAGAAAAACGGATTGAAAACAAGCCAAGATCTGGACGCAGTGTTCGGACTTTACTGCAATTGCAGTAGATCTACTGCGATTTTGAAAAATATTTAAAATCTGCTACGCCACTGCGCTTGACTTGAAATCTACTGCGATTTTTGAATGTGAAAACGGTTGGAAATTTGATGTTTTCTAGATGAAAAACGTAACACAATCTAGAAAAAACGTAAATTTATTGATGGAAAATTTCTTTTAAGAACTGAATTTAACTGAAAATTAATCAGTTACTAAAAATTTTATAAAAAAATTATTTCGTGCAAAGATTTGTGATTAAATTTACTTGAAACTGTGCAATTTAAGTTTGTTGTAACCTTATTTTATCGTAAAAAATATATGTGTATAAATCTAAACCCCATTATTGTTGTATTTTTTGCAACAAAAACAAATCTGCTGCGGAAAATACGGATCTGCTGCACTTTCTGTAAGAATCTACTGCTAAATTTTATTATTGAAGTCCGAACCCTGTCTGGACGCCCTCGGATTTTCACACCCAGAGATGAACGAATGATCGAAGGCATTGTTAGAAAAAATCTTTTCGAAAGTGCACCAAAAATAGCTACAGCACTAGAAGAGTCATTAAACACAATTGTATCGCCAGATACAGTACGCAGGTGCATAAAACGAGCTGGATATAAATCCTTTACTGCTAGAAAAAACCTTTTGTCAGCGATGTAAACAAAAAAAAAAGGATAGACTTTGCTGATGAGCACTTAAATAAAGATGTTGACTTCTGGGACAAGTAATTTTTTCAGACGAGTCAAAGTTTAACATTTTTGGCTCAGATGGACGTTCGAAAGTATGGAGGCAGCCAAATGAAGCATTTAATCCGAAAAACACAAGGAAAACAGTCGAACACGGGGATGGTGGTGTTATGGTGTGGGGCTGTATGTCCACTATGGGGGTCGGTAACTTGGTCATAATCGATGAAATCATGACGAAAGAAGTGTACTTGAAAATTTTGCAGGAAAATTTACTTCAAAGTGCACAAAAAATGGGGATCTCCGAAGATTTTTATTTCATCAGGACAACGACCCCAAACATGTTGCCCATATTGTGAAGATGTGGTTGATACACAAAGTCCCGCACTTACTAGTAACACCACCACAAAGCCCCTTTTATTTTTATTTTTTTTTCTGAATGAAATATTTTTATTTTTATTGTTGCACCTAATAGAGTACATATAAATGTATATTATATTAAAAAAAGCAGATCTGTTGGAACTTTTTTAAGCATAATATCGCATGGCAAAGACAAGACATGTTGGGGTATCTAGACTTCTGCTGCACACTGTATTTGTTAAAGTATGTTTTCTCTAATTTCATATGAAATAACTGAAAAAGTGATTTTTTTTTTTTTTCGAAAAGTGGACGTGTCAGTAGTCGAGTTGCATTGCAGGTATTTAAGAATATTTTTTTGCGATGAAAAAGGACCAATATAAACTTAAATGGACCATTGGACCATATTTATTAATTTTTTGTGAAATGGACCACATTTGGAACGGCAACCCTGTACTACTATTACTATACCAAAGCAATTCATAAAAGGGAATATTTTTTCCAGTTCTTGCAATTTTTCTTCAAGAGAGTTTTTATTCTTTCTTCAATAAAAAAAATCGATTCCTCCTTTTCTTACCCAAGTAAGTGGGTTCTTTGTGTGCACTTTTTTCAGTGTTGGGCGGCCATGCTTATGATGTCTTTTTTTGCGAATATCAATTTCTGCTGATCTGGTGCTTATCAGAGGGTGTAAGTGAGAGTGGGAATTTTTACTTCAACAGAATTTGAACTCATTTCTTTTTTTTCTTAATTCAAAAGCATTAAGATTCTAACTCATTTCATACAAAAATATTTATTTATGTTATTCGGTTCTAGAAATTGATATGAATAAGCCAGGTTAATGGATTTTTTTTTTTGCTTTTTAAACAAAAAAAATGGGTGGAAAGGGAATTTGGACTTCGTTTATGAGATTTTCCTTCAAGTACTTCAACACTAATTCATATTCAAAGTTTCTCATGCAATACAGATAGCATACACACATATACAGGATCTCTTTCTTCTTTTCTTTCGACAAGCTGTTAATTTCAAAACAAAATAAATTCATATGTATACATATTATGTTTTTCTGTGATATTTCTCTAATAAAGTAAAAATATTTAACACTAAAGTCTAAAAAGATTCATTCATATTATTCTTACACTATAGGTAGAATGCGGTCGATTGTCGGCCGCTGGGCCCTCTAGCAAGTATCATATTATTAGACATATGTACATACATAACTACAGAAAGAACACGAACGCCGCTTGGCAACGGTCTCCAGTGCTCATATTCGCAATACAATGCAATAATATATGTTTTATGTTATACCTTTTGTCTAAGATAACGTACAGAGAAAATGTATATACCAATGGATTTGTTACTGAAAATCCTACATTGTTATGTTAATTTTATTTAGTTCTGTTTGGTAAAAGTTGAGTGGATAATCTACCGAAAAATGGAAAAAAATCTAATTTAATACTTCTTTTGTTTATTTAAAAGGTTTTTGTTGAAATAAATTAAAAATGTGGCAACTCCACTAAATTCCGTTTGGTAGTTTAGGAAATTTCGTGGCAGATACATATATACATCGGATCCGATCTTCCTTTTATAGAAGTAAGTGATGGTGGTTTATAACAGATTTTGTCAGGCAGAATACCAAAAAAGGAAATCATAAAATATTTTCTGACAGTTCGAATTTGTGTATGTTAATCCATAACACGATAACGGAATAAAAGATTGCGCCGAATAGGCCCAAATATTCATTTCTACTTGGTTAAGCAAAACTAAGACAAATTTAAGGAAGTACATATCTTGCAGTAAACATATAAAAAACTTTAAGGCTAAGACCAACTGGTGAGTGTTTACAATTTTTTCATTTGTGTCAAGCGGTGCTAAGAACAGAACGTCTGTGGTATTTTTTTGTTGTGTATTAAGATATAACGATAAAAAGACTGAAAATAAAATTGATTTCTACTTATTTAAAACCAAAACAAACCTATTTTGTAACATTTTCATTGTCCATTCAAGTGACCATTTGTCAATACGGTATCCTTTTGTTGAAATATTCCAACCGCCAATTTTGCTAATTAAATCTTTCATCGGTTCAGCTCCAAGTTTATCCATGGTTTCTTCCTCGTCCAAGCAAGACTGATAGTATAGTTTTGCCTTTCGTTCTGCTTCAGAGTTGAAATATGTGAAGGGTTTTTCTGCGAAGCCAAATAATATGAATTATTTCATATGAAATTGTGTTATTGGTCTACAAACTACCTAATACATTCTTTATCACTAGCTGATTTCGCATCTCCAATTTACCAAAAGTGCCCCACACAGATTTGCCATCTGGAAGAGGATTCTCTCGTATCCATTGGTTACTAAATAAATAAAATATGTAGATATTATTTTATCTCGAAAAATATAATATTATTATATTTAAGTTTAATAAAATAATATATATTATAACACTATACTCGTGTGATGTGTGAAAAGCAATATAACGAAGTCTTTACCAAGCAAAGCCATAAAAATCCTCACAAGGATCAATACTGGGGTCAAGCGATTTTAAGATCTCACTAGCAGCAAAAATACAATACTTATTCAAGCATGGACCTGTAGGTGGTATGGCAGGTGCTGTCTTCGTTATTTGTTGTACTGTTTGGTAACCATAGCGAACTGCCTGCTCAATTGTGTCTAATGTGTCATATGGTGCAGGGGTTATCGGTTTCGGCGTCGATGAGGGTATTTGGGCTAGCAGTTTTTAGAGAAGAAAAAAAAAAATTAATATTTATAAAATTTCAAGCAGATTTAATTTTCAGGTCTTCAGTTAGTGTTATGTTTGAAGCAATAAGCTAAACTTACTCTTTGCATGGGGCTGCACATGAAGTATACGTGTTGAATTCTCTTTTGACTTTGTAGCGATTACAATCAAAAGTAAAAAAATTGTTATTCCCATCAGTGCAGTTGCTACAAGAAGCCATTTTTCTAATCGGTTCCGTGACCGCCATTTGGATGTCGCCTAAACAAACACAAAACCCAATGACGGAGTTAAATTAACTTGTAAATATTATATCAAAGTTATTATTCTTAATAAATAAAAACATCAGAAAATGCTACAATCTGTTTGGAGCGGATCGTGTGATACCCTATCCCTTTATTATGCACACAGTTCCTTCTTCCACCAATATATCTATACTTGCTTAAGCAACTTTTTTTTCAAATATTTTATAAAACTACTCAAAACCGCAAATTTTCAATAAGTAGGCGTGGTACTGGGTGAATTTTGTCAATTATTCAACAGATAATGTATTTTGTTCTCAAGAAATGCTATTATTTAGACCAACCTATCGAAAAACATTTTTTTCAGAAAAACGCCCCTAAAAAGTAGGCCATACACAATGTATCCAAGATATATAGGGTAAGAGAATATCTACATATTAGCTTAAGTAAGTTTTATCGAGTTTCATGTAAAATTACTAAAAATAAGTGTTTTGTTTTAAGTGGGCGTGGCAGTGGGCGGAATTTTAAAATTGTTACCCTTGTACTGCTTCCTTCCACAAGGATCTCGTATACAAAATTTCATCGATCTAGCTCAAAATTTAAGGCCCAAAAACTGGTGACAGACAGACAGACGGACGGACATGGCTCAATCGACTCGGTTACTGATGCTGATTATTTATGTATATACTTCTCTATCTTTAATATATTTCTTTGTTACAAACAAAGCGTCAAACTTAATTTATGTATATATATGTTTAAACAATTTTAAACTCCGCCCAATACCATACCCACTGTAGGAGAAAATTCAAGTTTTGGAACAATTTAATAAGAAATTAAAAACAAAAGATTATTTCAAGAAAGTACAATATATTGGTGGAAAAAGGAGCTATATACATTTGTATGGAAAAAGGATATGGTATAACACGATCCGCTCCAGGCGGATTGTAGCATTTTCATATGTTCTTAAACCAATTTGTTGATAGCAAAAAAGCATTAAAAAACATTAAGTAAAGTCAAGAGTGAATTCAATTTAGTACAAAAGCAATGAAATTTCAAAACGAAGCGGTTCAGTTAATAGTAAACAGATTACAACATTTATTGTACCATATTAAAGAATTGGATTTAATCTAAGTTTCGTTTGAACTTGATTTATGTATAAAGTGGTTTGAACTGTTTATACATTATCCTAAGGGTATATTAAGTTTCTTACTTAGTTTGTAACATAGAGAAATATTAAAGATAGACCCAATAAAGTATATATAGAAGTGATCAGCATCACTAGCCGAGTCGATGTAGCCATGTCCGTCCGTACGTCCCTCCGTTTGTCTGTCACCAGTTTTTGGGCCTTAAATTTTGAGCTAGATCGATGAAATTTTGTATACGAGATCGTTGTGAAAGGAAGCAGTACAAGGGTAACAATTTTGAAAATCCACCCACTGCCACGCTCACTTTTCGGAAAAAAGTACTTTTTTTTCAGTAATTTACATGAAACTCGATAAAAGTTACTAAAGCAAATATGAATTTATGTGTATGTTCTATACATAGTGCATTACCACGGTCACGCAATAAAACTAATTTTCGCCAGTTTCATCAAAATAATAGCACTTTTCAGGAACAAGAAGCAGTATGTAGGAATGCCACCAGCAGTATAGCTGCTTAAGATAAGTGAATTGATATGTAGTGTTGATATTTTTTACTAATTAAGAATACATTCCAGACCGCTGACTCTACAAACGTTGACCCACCCAGGCAAGTGTGTGCGGTGCCGGCATCATGTTCTCGTGGATGGCTAAGGCATGGACTTGGTATAAGTTGCTGGATCAGCTCAGCATATGGGAGTACAGTTAGAAAGAATAATAGCGAGCGACTGGTTGAGCAATTGGGTGGCGGTGCTGCAGTTAGTCTGTAAAAAGTGGTGACAGCGGTCGGATCGGAATTCTTATTCATAGTTGGATTGTTTTGTATTTGGTTGCTTTTCATTTTGAAGTATAAGTTAGAGTACAGTAATTTCATATGTAATAAGAGTACAGTTATTTTTTTCAATAAAACTAAGTTTTTGTTGAAATTTTTTTTAAATTCGCCCACTACCACACCCAATTTCTAAGAAAATTCGTGTTTTGGAGTAATTTTATAAGATATTTGAAAAAATTTGCCTAAGCAAGTAGGTATTAGTTTGGTGGAAAAAGGAGCTATGTGTATAGGAAAAGGATAGTGCATCACACGACCCGCTTCAAACGAATTGTAGTATTTTCATATGTTTATGCTTAAGATACTTTATTTTTAATCAATTATGATGCAACAGAAACTTAGCCTGACGATTCAACAGCCAGTATAAGAAGGGCTTGCCAAAAACTTCGGAGTTGGCAGAAGGCCTTCTCTCTCATTACGATATAGGTTTGAAACTGATAGCTGTGTTCCATTAGCATAAAACTTTACATCTTCCCGGGCTTGTTAAACGATCAGCACGATTTTCAAAATGCTTACACAAATTCTTTAACAGTTCATATTTCCTAGTAATATAACCTATCTATTTATATAACTAGCTGTATCCTGCGCGCGTTGCACCGCAACCAACTAAAATAAATTTGAAGTACAGACATGACACAAATATTCAATTCATTTTGAGTCATTTTATTGATTTTGTTCATTTCGAAGAACTTGTGACATTGCAGCGCTTCGTTTCAATTCGATATTTAGGTATTGAAGTGCTGTGGGATCAGTGTTCCCAGATTTTCTAAATGACTTTCCCCTTCTTTTGCCTTATTTTCGCCTTCTTTCCCCTTTTCTTTTGTCAATTTTCCCCGCAATATTCCCCTTTTTAAACAAACATAAAACAAACACAAATTGATCGCTTTGCATACATACAAATGTCAATAACACTACAGGGATTCATTAAACATGTAGGAAAAACATTAATAACATCACATTATTGAGCATCGACATACATACATATGTTAATAACATGGAGACTTATCGAGAGGACCGTTCCGAAAATAATCCGAAACATTAAAAAAGTACGATCGCAAAGCATATCGCCTTCATTGTATCCGTCTTTGCACAGAGTATTAACATATTAGGAATGAGACATGAATTTTTATCGTTCCAAACGGATACATCGATAAGGCCTATGTGTATTCTATTTTTTGCAAGTAAATTTTTAAATTGTGAAGTGTGGCATTTCTTCTCAACTTCAAATTCAACACAATCCGATTATGTTTAAAATTTATTTGTATGTAGAATTCCGCACAGTGTTGGATTCTGAACTTTGTTTCGTTATTTGGTTTTATTTAAATTTATAGAAGAAAAATTACGTTCAGCTGCTGCTCCACTGTGTAGAAGACTGAAAATGAAATCCACAAGTTTTGTAAACTTCAGAAAGATATCTTTGTCATTATCTTATTTTGTGGACAACAGATCACTTCAAAATACAAAATGGTTGGCTACATTTTTCATAATATGAGCTATTGGATAGGTTACCTGCGTAATTTAGTGTTTTACGCCAATCGGTATAGAAAATCATTAATTGAGAACGAAGATTTAAGCATCGTGGTGACTTATTATAAAAATATTTTCTGATATCGAATATCATATTTCAAATGCGCATTTTCCCCTTTTTAGGACAGATTCCCTTTTTCCCCTTTTCCGATCAAAAAGCGCCAAAAGTGGCGCTTTTCCCCGCAATCTGGGAACACTGTGTGTTTTCCCCATGTGAGAAGCATTTATTCTCCAAATTTGTATGAAAACATATGAAAATCTACAATCCGTCTGAAGCGGATCGTGTGATACCCTATCCTTTTTCTAAGTGTCTTTCTTTTTCAAATTATTCCAAAACATGAGTTTTCTCAAGTGGGCGGATTTTGAAATTTGTTCAACATATAAATTAAATATTGTTCCTACGAAGTGATATTTTTCCAACGAAAACGCCGAAAAACTGTTTTTTTTTTAAGAAAACCGCCCCTAAAAAGTAGGCGTGGTCATATACAATGTATGGAAGATTTGTAGAGTAAGGAAATCTCTACATATTTGCTTAAGTAAGTTATTCCGAGTTTCATACAAAAATACTGAAGAAAATTATTTTTTCGAAAAGCGGGCGTGTCAGTGGGCGGATTTTAAAATTTTTTACACTTGTTCTGTCCCGATGTTCAAAGACCTAGTCCGACAAACGGACGGACATGGCTCAATCGAATTGGCTATTGATACTGATCATTTACGAGTATATATATACTTTATTAAGTCTGTCTGCAATATTTCTCTATGTTACAAACTATGTATCAAACTTAATATACCCTTAGGATAGGGTATAAAAAAGGTATGTATTCATGAGAATTATGCCATGTACATATGTATATATGTGTGTACGAGTATGTAGTTCTTGAGAAGCAATCAGACAATGGAAGATATGGAATGGGAAAGAAAAAACAAACAAAAATTTGCATGTGATAATCAGGTGGGTTTCTTGTAACGTAAGGGCCCGAAGTTCTTGTCGTGCAGTTTCAGGCCCACGCAACAAAACAAAACAAAAACAATCCACACATATGTTCACCTTATAAGAATCCAATCGCTTTGATCAGATACAAAAAACTTCCTTGCGCGAAAGAATCTACACACATGCCAACGTTACAAGAAACCCACCTAATTATCACATGCAATTTTTTTTTTGTTTTTTCTTTCCCATTCCATCTCTTGCATTGTCTGATTGCTTCTCAAGAATTACATACTCGTTCATATGTACATATGTATATGCATGAAATAATTATCAACAATACATACCTATATGCGTACATTTGTTTATATTATGATATATGCATGTACACATATACATATTTTTTTTAATTACCATGATTTGTTCCAAATCCATATACCACATTCTAATATATTTTTTTATAAATAATAAAGATCCAAGATCCAACCATTTGCCCTAATCATTAAATTGCAAACCAAATAAAATCGCTCGAAGCAGTCATATGTATATGTATGTATGGCGATCCGAAATTAATTTCGTGCCTTTTAGTGCCGGGAATTTAGTTTCGTGTCTTTTCGTTAACCGAAATTAGTTTAGTGCCTTTTCGTGAACCGAAATTATTTTAGTGCATTTTAGTGCCGGAATAAAGTGAACCGAAATTATTTTAGTGCCTTTTAGTGGCGAATAAAGTGATCCGAAGGCACTAACCTTTTCGTGATCCGAAATTATTTTAGTGCCTTTTCGGATCACACCTCTGGAAAAAAACAATACCTTACCAAAAATCATCGAAATCGGAATTTGAAAACTGGAAATAAATCGATATTTTTGTTAGCCATTTCAACATAGATGTTGCATATTATCTCTAATGCTTATAGAAGCTAAAATTATTTCCTGTTACAGTCACCGACTAACCTTCGTGGTGATCGCATCTCCGTTGATAGTTGTGACTTTCTGCTAGTGCGCTTTCGGATTGTTTACAATTCACCCAATACATACATATATCTCCTATTTCTTTAGTTCTCCGTCGGTTTGTATTTTTCCTATTCACGGGAGTTTGACAACCGCGCTAAAATGCCCCCCGGTGGGCCAAATCGGGGTAATCGATTTAGGGAGCTCGATAATGACTCTCTTTACGAAATTTCACATCCGAATAAAAAACAAAAAAGTGATTTTATAACCCTGCATGATTATCCCGAATTGCCAACAAAAGCAAATGGTAAAAATCCTAAGTTCGTAATTATCTCATCCAAAAATGCAGAGAAACCGATCTCTTCTATGAGCCCTTTCTTATTAAAAAAATCAATTGATGGCATTAGTCAGGAATACGAAAAAATCTCGCAGTTACGCGACGGGAACCTACTTATATTAGTAAAAACAGAAAAAGTTGCCGAAAAATTCCTTAAAATACATAACCTAGCTAACGTTTGCCCAGTTGAAGTTAAACTTCATGATAGCCTCAACTCCACCAAAGGCATTATATACGCTCCTTGCTTAATAAATGTCTCCGAAACAGAAATCAAAACAGAAATGAAACCAAAGGGAGTCACGGACGTATATAAATTCACAAAAATGGAAAATGGTAAAGCTAAGGCAACAGGTTCGATGATCTTGACATTTGAACTATTTCATATACCCAAAACGGTGGAAATAGGCTGGTATAAAACAAAAGTTGCAGAATATCTGCCCAATCCCATGCGTTGTCGGAAATGTCAGCTCCTCGGGCATACCACCAAACGGTGCAATGGAGAAGAAAAATGTGACACGTGTAATCTTCCCCCCCACACACCCGCAGCCTGCAGCCGCCAAATGTGTGCAAATTGTCATCTATCCCATCCATCATCCTTTAAAGAATGCCCCAGCTACAAAAAAGCAAAAGAGATTCTTGCCATCAAAACAAAAAAGAAATGCACTATGTCTGAAGCTAAACGGATTTATAGTCAATTAAACCCCTCTTCTATCGACCCCACATACTCCGTATCATTTGCCGCCAAAACTAAACAACCCATCCAAACAAAAGAAACCCAACTCACTCAGTCCAACACACCTCACTCAGAACTTAGGAAAACAAACTCATCTAATACACAAACCACCGCTACTTCATCTACTTTAACCGATCTTGTACAAAATCCAAAATCAATAAATAACATTACCCGCACAGCTGTTCTGCCAAAAAGCAACACAATTCAAAATGTAAACAATACCTCCCTCACCACAAAACCAGTAGGCACTTCCCAACTTCAAAATGACAAGGAAAGCTCAAACTCAAGCATACCAAAAAATCCTTTTGATACATCTGCACCAACTATCAACTCTTCTCCAGTTTGCAAAACAAAAAATGTAAACACTCCAACTCTTCCAAATACAACCGAAATCTCTAATACCACAACAACAATATATTCCCCTTTATCATCAGTCACTCAAGAACTTATCCAAAATAATAACTACTTTGTTAGTGATATAGAAATAGATGATGATGGCACTACATGATCATAATAATAACACCAATAACAATGACTCTGCTGTTTGGGGATTGAACCATCCTAGCTCCTCAGTGAGCTTGTATGATTCAACATCTGGGCAGCGGAGTCATAGAAATTTACACCAAAATTCACCAACTTCCAATCTTTCACAAAGTCAATTTGATTTCAAAGCTCTCCAGTGGAATATACACGGTTATATTAACAACTACGACGAGCTAAACATTTTAATTAAGGAACATTCGCCATGCGTTATATCTCTTCAGGAGACGCATTGTGCATTTAGTTCCAACCCATTAACTCCTAAAGGATATATTGGTCATTTTAAAAACTTCGCCTACAATCTGACAGCCAAACAAGGCATCGCTTTGTTGATAAAAAGGAACATTCCACATAGACAAATTCTGATCAACTCTAATATATTAACTCTAGCACTTGAAATAAATTTACACATCAAATTTACTATTATCTGTCTTTACATTCTACCAAAACAAGTCTTTTCCTGTTCTGAGTTACAAAATATAATCAATCAAATAAAAACACCTATCCTGCTCGTCGGTGATGTCAATTCCTGGAGTATACTTTGGGGCTCCCCAAACACCGATACCAGAGGCGCTATCGTTGAAGATTTCGTATTAAGCGCAAATCTAATAATTTTAAACAATGGTTCAGCAACTCACTTTTCCACTCACAATACCCTCACACACATTGATATTGCCTGTTGTTCGCCAGCTCTATACCCTCGTACAACTTGGTATATATTAGACGATCTTCACAGTAGCGACCATTTCCCGATCTTTACCACAATTTCAACAGGGACTGTTAAATTCAATGCTATTCCCAACCTTAAATTTAAAACTGACTCCGCTGACTGGGACAAGTTCTCTAAAAATATTATAGACTATCTATCAAAAAAAATTCCCTCATCCAATATTAACAAAGAGTCTGCTGTGCTTCAAAAAGCTATACGCACGGCCGCTAACATCTCCATTCCGCAAAGCATGCCCTTTAAAAGGAATCGGTCTGTGCCTTGGTGGAATTCTGCTTTAAAAAGACTGAGAGATGAAAAAGTAACAGCTTGGAGATCTTTTAAAAGATACCCTACTCAAACTAACCTATTGGCATATAAAAAATGCAACGCATTGTTTCGTAGGGAAATGAAAATTAGTAAAGCTAAAAGTTTAAAAGATTTTACAGCTACAATAAATCCAAACTCCACCACCGCTAAAATTTGGCACAACATTCGGTGCCTTACTGGGAACTCTGTCCCTCGCTCCATCAGATGCTTACAAACTCCATCTGGTCCCACATCGTCGCCTCTTGATATTGCCAACGTTTTTGCCTCCATGTGGTCAAATCAGTCAATGGACGATAATTTTTCTAGCTGTTTCAACACCGAGAAAAGAAAAAGCCTTTACGATATTCCTTTCCATTACACTCGCAACCCATCAGCCATGTATATCGAGGCTGCAATAACGAAGTTAGAGCTTGAAAGCTGTTTAATTAAGCTGAAAGGGAAAACCCCTGGCAGAGATCGCATCTCCTATCCAATGCTGAGAAATCTGCCCACTACCATCAAAGAAAGGCTATTGTTTTTGTATAATAGCATTCTAGATACTGGTTTTATTCCATAGTCCTGGAAAACAGCTACCATCATCCCACTTCCAAAGCCAAACAAACCGATAAATACGGTCGATGGCTACCGCCCTATATCATTAATACCCTGTATGTCGAAAGTCTTAGAAAAAATAATAGCAAGGCGTTTAATGTGGTTCATCGAGTACAACAAACTCGTAAGTACTAACCAAGTCGCATTTAAGCCAAAAAGGGGTTGCACTGACGCCTTACTCTACATTGACCATTACTTATCAAATGCACTATCGGCTCGTAATCACGCCACAATTCTATCATTAGACTTCGAAAAGGCTTTCGATAGAATAGGTATTCATTTAATACTAAACAAATTAAAAGCATGGAGTGTCGGACCTAAAATCTTTAATTTCGTTAAATCTTTCTTATCCAACAGAAAATTCGCAGTCAAGGTCAATAATACTTTTTCTTCAACTCTTCCACTACATAACGGTATCCCACAAGGATCTCCATTATCAGTCGTACTGTTTATTATTGCTTTTGACAATATTAGTACCATAATCGCAAGTGAAAAACTTTTAGATCATTGCATTTATGCAGACGACATTTATATACTGTGTAAGCTCAATGATTTAGAAAAAACAAAAGAAATACTTTCTAATGTTATTGACAAAATTTTAGAATGGTCAATCACTGCAGGTACAAAACTTTCTCTTAATAAATGTAAACTACTACATGTTTGTCGAAAGTTGTCTTGTCCTCAATTAAGTCTAAACCTAAATAATGTAAACATAGAAATTGTAAATAATTTAAATGTATTAGGCCTAATTTTTAATAATAGATTAAATTGGAAACCTCATTGTATAGAACTTAAGAAGAGCCTAGCCGGAAGAGCTAACATTATCAATTACTTAGCTTGTAAAAATTAAATGTTCACATAAACACTCTTTGTAATATAACTAGGACATTAATTTTAAGTAAAATTGACTATGGGCTGTGTATATATGGTAAATGTCCTAAGACTACTCTAAACCTTCTAAAATCTAGATACCACCAAGCTGCAAGAAGAAGCATCAACGCCTTTCGTACCACCCGTATTCAAAACATAATGGCAGAAGCCGGACTTCAAACATTAGAAGAGCGTCAAACAGAAGTCTTCATCAAGCTTCTGACAAAACTTTCCTTTTCCAATCGCTCCATCATAGATAATGTCATAACATCTGCAATCAATGCTAAAACAAAAAAGCGACTGCCGTCAACTATAACACGAACAATAGAGTCCGCAAAACAAATGAATCTCCCGGTGGGACGGGTAAAAGATAATTTTCCAATCTATCCACCATGGTTTTTACAACGTAGCTCTATGATACTGACAATGACAAAATGCAATAAAACTAATACCAACCCCATTATCTATCGTTCCACTTTTCTCGAAGTAATGACCAAATTGAAATCCAAAGGTTGGATCCCCTTTTTCACAGACGGGTCGAAATCAGCATTTAACACCTCATTCGCTGTAACTCTTGAGAGTGGGAAAATCCTAAATACTGGAATTTTTATAGAAACAGCGTCAGTCTTCACTGCGGAAGCAATTGCGATACTCTTTGCTACGAAAACTGCATTAAAACAAATAGTAAGAAGTAGAAACAGAAAAGTTGTTATATGTACCGACAGTCTTTCAGCTATCAATGCAATATTAAATCCAAACTGCGCCACGGGATTTATAAATGAAATAAGAGATACTCCTATAAGTTATCCCCAAAACATAAAACTTATGTGGGTACCTAGTCACATGGGGATACAAGGAAATGAGTTGGCTGACACAGCTGCGAAACAGTGCAGCAATGATGCTATTTACACTTTCGACATCTACTCTAAACTAGATCTGGAAAAGCACATTACCCAAATACTCAAAACTAAACGACTACTAAATTGGCGCAGTTATAAAAACCATTATTCAAAAATTAATATCGATCGTTCGGCTCCTGTCTATCCGACATCAACATCAAAAACTATAAACTCCAACTTCATCAGATTGCGTTTGGGACACACTGCGGTGACACACCAACACATTTTAAATAAGGATCTCCCACCTATTTGTCCAACTTGCAACAATGCCATAAATATTTCACACATCATTGGTCATACTCAATGCCCTATCTCCAAAGTCTTTACCACCTTTTTCCCAGCTAACGAATCAGTCTACGTCATTTTAAATACGATTAACCAAGAAAACATAACAAATGTAAATAAATTTCTCCTTAGCGCTAAGTTAGTACTATAAAATACATACATACATTGCTTATTAATACTATATTCTAATAATTTATAATAAATAATACATTATTCGGGCTGAAAGCCTCCGTTGCTAGTGCTCACCCCTGTTAGCATAAGAATTTATTTTTTTTTTTTATGTTAATAAATAATAATAATAATAATAATAATATTTCCTGTTAGTTAGTGTTAGTGCGAATCCTAATCCACTGCGGAGGGAATCCATCTGATCTGCAGTGATTCACTTTCTGCATTATAGATTTCGAAGGATGGGTGTGTTATCCATCCGCAGTCTACATTATCGAAATCCGCTGATTACTGTCAAAAAGAAGTGGTTGATTTTTTTTTCGTAACATAATATGTAAATAGGTAAATATTTGATTCTGTGAAATGAATAGTGCCGGATTGTGTATTTGTGAATGAAACAAGTTTTAAAGAAAAAGAAAGGATCGTAAAAGCTATGGGAGAAGATATTTTTCTCCTGTCTGAGTCTAAGTTGATTCATGACTAATTTTAGTTGGCATGATTAACTTTGTAGTCTGCACGGATGCCGTTTTTCAATTTCCAAGGGGAGTATTTTAGAAGTTTACAGAGGAGTATTTATTGTCTGAGGGGAGTACAGGAGCACGGTTTGTGATTTAAACTTTTTTTTTTCTGCTTACCTACTTCTCTATTTTGCAGTTTACAAGATGCCTTAAAATTATCCCATCAATTTCAAGGATAGATACAAAACAAAGCCTTGTTATTTATTTGATGCTATATTTCATTGCACATATACATATACATATGTACATATATATGCGGCAAAAAGAAAACTTTTTTTTTTCTGAAAATCTGCCTGAGAGAAATTCAGAACTTGCAATATGGATACATCGGGTCAACACACCGCACTGAAGTAATTTTATTCTGGGGCAAAACCGGGTAGTTTCTCCTATATTGATAAATCGCAAAAGAAAAATTGGTTATAATTTTACGGAAATACACAAAATCTATAGTTTTTTGCTCAAAACTTGAGCGATTTGTTATTGATTTAGGATACATATTTCTAAAACGAATATGTTTAAAATTTTGCATTCAACCGATTTATGTTTTAAATGTTTATTGTCTGCAAAACTACAAATGAAAGGCACAATTAATACAAATTTTGACAGCTTGTGTATGCATAAGTTTTATCCCGGTGTCCAGGGCCGGATCCACCATATGTGCAGAATGTACAAATGCACAGAGCGTCAAGGCCTTGGGGGCGACGCATTGTAAAAGGAAAATATGAATTTTTAAACGCTGCGCTGTCCAAACGAAATTATTTTCTAATAATACAAATTACTTCATTTTAGCTGTTCACACAAAAGACCATTCACACACATTAGAAACTAGTTCGAATAAAACCGAAATACAAAATCCCACCAGCACTGCAGAAGAATTTCTTGCGCAACTAGTTCGAATAAAACTGAAATATAAAATCCCACTAGGTCTGTGCAGGATAATTTCTTGCACAAGCACTCAAAAATTTTAAATGGATAAAAATCTCAAAACAATAAACTCAATCCGTAATTCCTATGGAATTTTTGGAGTGAAAATGTGCAGATTTTATCTCTGCACCTATGAGATTTACTCATTTGAGAAATTTGTTTGATAAGAGAATGTATAAAGCGGCCCATACACAGCCAGCTGCTCACACTGGACTGTTGTCGATTCACTAAAAATCGGGGATACCTCAATAAAATAAAACGCAATGAAAGTTTACCTCTTGGGTAATATGGAAATAACTTATGACGCCAAGACTGAAAAATGGGGCGCTCAAGGTAAGGCTTGCAGAGGGCGCAAAATGTCCGTGTCCAACTCCAACACTTGATGGATATTTCATCCCGTTTCTTACTTTGCACTTCATCTCCCTCTTCTATAAAGTTTTACTCGTGATAATTGCACCATTGTGTGATGACTAGGGTGTCCATCTGTGACCTCTCTAAAAAGAGAACATTTTGCTTTAGAATTTATAAAAAAGAGAGTTTCGAAGAACAAAAAAGAGACCAAAACATATGAAAATGCTACAATCCGTCTGGAGCAAATCATATGATACCCTATTACTTCTATATATAGCTCTTTTTTCCAACAATAGCCGTGTACCCAATTACACAACACTTCATTTTTTATACCCTATCCTAAGGCTGCATTAAGTTTGACACATAGTTTGTAACATAGACAAATATTAAAGATAGACCACATAAAGTATATATATAAGTGATCAGCATCAGTAGCCGAGTCGATTGAGCCATGTTCGTCCGTAAGTAAGCAGTACAAGTGTAAAAGTTTTTAAAATCTAAAAAATTTTAGTTTTTAGGGGCGTTTTCATAAAGTATATGTTGAAAGATTTACAAAATCCGCCCACTTATTAAGAATGTGATGAACCGAGTAAAACAGACTTACTTCAATTCACTTAATTTATTTTAAGTAGATATAAGGGATTTAAATATAGGTATTACTTAGACTAGAGTTGGTGAACGACTAACTATAGAGAAGGAGAAGTCGACTGTTATTATTATAAGATGTTGGTGTGACCAGCATCCACAGAGGTACTATAAATACCCCCCTTTAGTTTTTCGTTCAACAACTTTTTTCTTACAGTATTTCATTATTTTTTTCTTAATTTAATATCAATCATAATTGATTTTCTTACAACTTAAATCGCAATAGAATTAAAGTATAAAACTTCAATTTTTTATTTTCTTTTTTATAATTTACACATGCCAAAGGGGATTGGCGTTAGTTAATTTGAAAGAAAGAAGAAGGGATAGGAAAGAGTTGGTGTAGTGGTATTCGAAACTCTGGTGATATTAGGTTTCAATTTTTGTTCTCCATGGGTAGTTTCCATTTTGACTGGGGAGAGAGTTGTGTGATTTTTGCATTCACAGTATTTTTTTCGTGTTCATGTTGAAATACACAAAGTACTTTCTGAGCGAATTATTTAATTTTAATACTGCGAAAATTGAATGGACTTGGTCGGGAATTGATCACCTCTCATTCAATGACCGAATACACTTCCACTACACCGTGGCCACCCACGGTATAAATCCTTTTGCTTCTTAGATTATATTTATTTTGATGCTTAGGTATTTCTATTTCAGATTCTTGTATAATGTTTTCTGTTTCTGTTTGATTTTCTTCTGTTTGCAATTCTTTAGGAAAAATAATCTTCGGATCTTACAAAGTGTTAGGAATGTAGTCCTTATAACTATGAATTCTATTACAATGAAGCATTTGATTTGCGTGTCTTTTCCAAGTTTTGTTTGTATCGAAAGTTTGAATTAAAAATGTTTGTTTTCCTAGCCTTTTAACAATAGTATCTTTTATCCACGTTATTTTACCTGGAGTACAATAATCTTTAATCATAAATAAAACGTTAGTTTCAAAAGTATTTTTCTTAGATTCATGAACATTTTTTTGTTGATTACATTATTGGACCCTTATGTTTTCTTTTCTAACCTTTTCATTTTTAATTTCAACCTTTCTATTTGGATTTAATAAATCGAGTCGTGTTCTTGATTGTCTTTTAAACATGAGTTGAGTAGGTGATGTTCCAGTACTACAATGTTTTGTATTACGGTAATCAAGTAAGAATCTATTTATGTCATTATGGAATTGCGTTATATCCTTTTCATACAAATTTCTCTTTCATTCTCTTTAGGGCAGTTTTAATTTGTTTGACTACATTTTTGGCTTCGCCTTTAGTGGCTGGATGACCTACCGGACTTGTGATTTGCTCGATTCCGTTAACTTCTTAAAACTGTTTGAATTCTTTGGAAACAAACTCTGTTCCATTATCCGAAACTATAATTTTGGGTAAGGCAAAACGGGCAAACAACTCCTTCAACGCTATGATCGTTGCACTGCTGGTACTATTCTTACCAATGTCGATGCATTCTACCCATTTACTAAAGCTATCTACCACTACGAGACATCAGCGATTAAGAAAAGGACCGAAAAAATCAATATGAATGCGAACCCAAGGCGGTTCTGGATAATCCCAAGATATTAACTCCTGTTTTGGCGGCTTAGAACGCGTCATTAAACACGATGTGCACCTATTGACGATGCCCTCCAAATCCTTGTTTTGATTGGGCCACCAACAACATTGGCGGGCCATGGCCTTAATTTTACTAATGCCCATATGCGATCCGTGTAAAAATGAAAGAACATCTGCTTGAATCATTGATGGAATTACGAAACGATAGCCCCAAAATAAACATCCACCCTCTTCTGTCAATTCTAGCCGGCGAATAAAATACAGTTTCAATTCACTATCTAGACATTTTTCTGGCCAATTCGTCTGGACCAACTCAAGAACCTTTTGTAACACCCTATCTGAAGCTGTCTCCCTCCGAATTAACTCCAAGTTAAGTGGGAAATTTTCCACTCCAAAGTTACTCTTTGATGGGTACCTTGAAAAATAATCAGCTGTGTTGGTTTCTGATTTAATGTGAACAATATCAAAATTATATGCCGAAAGCGTCAAGGCAGTACGTTGTAATCGGTAACCGATATTTGTGATAAGACTGCTGCTACCCCCACTGGGCTTGCACTGTGCACTCCACTGTAAGTCTGGTTATGCCCTATCCTAATTATACCCTATCCTAAGGGTATATTAAGTTTGATATATAGTTTGTAACATGGAGAAATATTGAAAATAGACCACATAAAGTATATATATAAATAATCAGCATCAGTAGCCAAGTCGATTGAGCCATGTCCGTCCGTTAGTCTGTCTGTCACCAGTTTTTGGACCTTCAATTTTGAACTAGGTTGATGAAATTTTGTATACGAGGTCCTTGGAAAAGTAAGCAATACAAGTGTAAAAATTTTTAAAATCAGCCCATTGCCACACCTACTTTTCTAAACAAAATCACTTTTTTCAGTAATTTTACATGAAACTCGATTAAACTTACTTAAGATAATATGTAGATATTCCCTTACCCTACATATCTTCAGTACATTGTGTATGGCCACGCTCAATTTTTAGGGGCGTTTTTATCAAAAAAATGTTTTTTGGAGGTTTTATCGAAATAATAGTTCTTCTTAGAGCAAAATACAGTCCATGTTGAAAAATTTACAAAATCCGCTCACTACCACACCCACTTATTGAAAAAATTTGTGTTTTGGAGTAGTTTTATATAACATTTTTGAAAAAAGTAACTTAAGGAAGTATATTGGTAGAAAAAGAGCTAGTATGAGCATAGGAAAGGGATAGGGTATCATACGATCCGCTCCAAACGGATTATAGCCTTTTCATTTCATTTGTATCTAAATACAGAATGTCACCTTCTTTCTTATATTATATTTGTGAATTATTTTTTTAATTATCTTTATTTTCGAATTGTTATTGTTAATTATAAGACAGAAAGAAATAAATATTAATCTGTTTAATCTAATCTTTTTGTAAACTTTTATGGAATTCGTAAAAATTCAGCCATTTGGATAAATATAGCAACCTGAATGCTTCAAAATGAGATTCACGACTATAATGCTTTTTATTATAGCTGCAGAAAAGTATTTTCTAGCGAATTTTCAAGTTGCTATTACCAACTTAAGGAATGTCAATAACTACTACAGACGTATAAGTACTTACTAGTTTTTATGCATACGGTATTAAGTATTTACTAGTAAAATTCATCAGAAACTAGTAAGTACCTTGTCCCCTAGTAAATGCTTGCTCTCCAGCACTTACTTAAGTTTTATGCTTATGAAAATCAAGTATTTACTTAAAAATCGTCTAGTAGAAGCATGAATACTGACTTCATTCAAGTAAATACGTAAAATTCATCGGAAACCATAGTAAATGATGTCAAGTTTTGAACTCGTGAAATTTCCGATCTCGAGGTTTTGATGAATTCTGACGATACATTTCTGGCAATTCTGTCTGTCTGTATGGCTTTAAGCGAGGCTTTAGCTTAAATGGTTGAACGGATTTTAATCAAATTTCTTATCTATCAGCCTGTGGGACTAACCTTAGATCCGAAATTGAAATTTAAGATAAATGATCAGGAACACTAGCCGAGTCGATTGAGCAATGTCCGTCCGTCTGTCAGTCCGTCCGTCCGTTTGTCACCAGTTTTTGGGCCTTAAATTTTGAGCTAGGTTCATGAAATCGTATACGAGATCCTTGGAAAAGTAAGCAATACAAGTGTAAAAATTTTTAAAATTCGCCCACTGACTCGCCAACTCTAAAAAAAATTCACTTTTTTTAGTATTTTTATATGAATTTTAAATGTCTCCTGCCTTTCCCTTTTTTATCGCTTTTTTTATAAAAAATGCTCCAGTGAAATAGCCAATTGTATTCCGCCCCTTAATAATTTCAACCGCAATACACGTCATTCTACGAATGCACATCAGTTTACCCTTAAGCCCAACTTCGGTCGAACTGTCAAATATAGGGATTCTTTTATAAGCCGCACTACACGAATGTGGAACAATCTACCAGGCTCTGTATTTCCTCGTCACTTCAGCGTCCAATCATTTAAAGCCAACGTGAACCGGTACCTCCTTTCTTCTTCTTTCCCCTTTTCCCCACCGCCCGTGCCCTGAATAACAGTTTAAGGGTATTCATAACCCCTTTGGCACGCGTAAATTATAAAAACAAAAAAAAATATATTTTTGAAATCCACCCACCACCACGCCCACTTTAAAAAAAAAAAAATTGTTTTGGTGTGATTATATAAAAAATATAGAAGTACAAATTTATGAGAGTTTCTGGTGGAAGTGGCAAAATACATAGTCATATCTACATATGTATGTATTTACATATGCATGTCTGTATATAGGAAAGGGATAGGGTATCACACGATCCGCTCCAGGTGGAATGTAGCATTTCTATATGTTTTTTAGATTAGGATTATAATGAGCTAAGCATGTATCTCCCTAAATAAATAAATAAATATTAGGATTTAAGCACCCCATAGAGGGCCAAGACCTAGCTTCTCACAACTGTACATGTTGTGCGTGTATACATTTCTGCATATACAGAAGGGACCTACAGTTTTATGCCGTATCCGAAGGGCAGAGGGGTTTTGAGAATCTTTCTCATGACAATTATACTCTTGAATGTTTGTCAGACACTCGGAAGAGGTGAGGCCGTGAAAAAAACTTTTGATGGTATTTTTCTGGACTCGAACTTGGAACCGCTTGCGCAGTAGTCCAACGCACTAACCACTGAGCCACGGCACCCACATCGGCACAGATCTACAGCATTGAAATGTTCTGCCTGTTTTTAGAGGCTCATACAATGGAGAAGCCACACTAGCAACATTTGACAAAAACCGTCTATAAAAATTGATTACACCAAGAAAAGCCTGTAATTCTTTTACCGTAGTAGGATACGGCATCCTATCAATTTCTTTTGCTTTCTCCGGGCTAGTATGTAATCCGTTCTTATCAATTATGTGCCCCAAATAGCACTTATTTTTTGCCAATCTAAAACCAGCATTTTTTAAAATCCGTAGCACCTTTTCAACTCGTTCAACATGCATTTTCCTATTAGGAGCAGTGATTAAAATATCATCGAGAAAAACCACAACGCCATCTAGCCTCATTAGTAAGCCGTCCATAATCTTCTGAAAGATTGCCGGAGCTGAAGCTAGACCATAAATCAGACGCATATATTGAAACTACCCTTTAGTTGTTGAAATAGTTGTGAACTTTCTCGATGATCTCTCCAATTCTATTTGCTGATAGGCCATAAATAAATCCAACTTGATAAATTCCTCTCCCCCATGCAATTTAGCAGAAACGTCTTATATTCGTGGAAGAGGGTATTCTTCAACAACTAAATTTGTATTTAGGATGACCTTAAAATCGCCACAGAGTCCAACCTCCCCATTTTTTTTTCAACACAGGAACTATGGGAGTACCCCAATCGCAGAAATCTACCGGTTCCAGAACACCTAATTTAACCAACTTCTCAATTTCCCTTTCTACTTTTCCTTGTATAGCTCGCGGCACGGGTCGGTGTTTAAAAAATTTCGGAGTCGTTCCCTCTCTAATCAAATGATTAAAATTTCCACAAACGGTGTATTGCTGTTGTTGTCGCCGATTCACTTATTACTGCTGTCGGCGTATTGGCTGCAGATGACGTTGCACTTGTTGCTGGGAATTTCCGCTACTTTGGTGATTTTTGGCTTTGCTGTTCTTCCGCATGTATAGAAAAGAATCTTGCGGTTCTTGCTTCACTCCTGAGATTTCATATTGATGTCGTATATATTCCGTTGTGCTTGCAATTTCAATTACTTTATTAATGTCGCATGTCACGCTTTCTACTACTATTGTAGCCTTTTCATATGTTTTTAATACCCCATGTAGACAGTCCGGTGACAGATGCAGATTTTGTAGAAGAGGATTGTGCTGATCCGAACAGAATCAATCCGAAATAGCTCTTAGCACAGGCAGAAGTAAGTACAAAGCATACGAGAGTATTAGAAACCGGGCGGAGCGGATCGTGTGATACTCTATCACTAGCCAACATCTTATAATAATAAGTCCAAAAACGTTTTATTTGGGACTTGGGACTTTGCTTGTCCTTTGTCATTGCTGTCATAATATGTTTTTGAAGCCTTTCGCCTAAATACTCCTATATAATGGAACCAACAGAATCTAATTTCAACACCAGGATATATTTTCTTAAACCCATTTCAAAGGCTCTGTTCGAAATCAGTGGTGAAGGAAGCGGGACGAAAATTGAATATGTTCGCTTCAATAAACTGAAACATGTGTACATACATTTCTTTTGACTTGCTACTCATTAGCGAGCAGAGAAAAGGATATACCTGAATGAACACACAAATTTTAGTTCTTGAGAATTTAAGAAAAGAATCTTATAAAATCTAAGTTTTTGAGAATATGTAGTATGTGAAAAGAAACTTATAGAATTATAGTTTTAGAGAATTTGAGAAAATAAAAATAAAAAATCGAATTCTCAAATTCTCTAAAACTATAATTTCATACGTTTCTTTCACATACATATTCTCAAAAACTTACATTTTATAAGATTCTTTTCTTAAATTCCGTATTACGAAGAAAAATAATGCAGGTAGCTACTACTTACATGTTGCGCATGGGCTATATACAGAATTATTAATTGCCTACATCCACAAGATGGGAGAACATTAAACGTCCCATCAATTAAAAAATGTCGTTCTGATTGTGGTAACGTTTCCATTAGTTCTACGATTTAAGGTGTCAGAAATATTGCATACCCGAATCTACCTTCTAAAATCGTGTGTTTATAAAAAGTTTTTCCTTTATCATAGCTGGACATGCCGTTTGACAAAACATTTTCGCTTGAAAGTGCTTCCTTTATTTCCCTATGATTACGTGGCGGTTTTGGTAAAATATCACTTTTTAAGCGACTTATGTGCAGCTTATCAAAATAATATTATGGCAACTTAAAATAACCTTATATATCCAAGTATATTAACGATGCAGGAATTAGACTCTTGTAAAGTAGATTTACATAAGTTAAGACTTTTAAAAGCTGGATTAATGAATTATAAGGATGCTTAATATTTGCAATTAAAATACTAGTAAATTATATAGTTACAGAATTACAAATAATTAAACCGATTCCAAATAAAAACGGCTTACAAATTGATAGTGAAGATGAAGTAGTAGTTGAAATAAATGACAAAATATATAAATACAATGAGAAAGCTATGTTAAAGGACTTAGAATATAGTACAAATTGCATTGTAAAGAAATCATGTTCACTAGTATTGTACACTAAAAATTAGGCAAAATAAATTCTACAATAAAAAAATTACTATATCCGACAAATATTATTATCCATCAAATAATGTAACAGGGATGTTTGTAAAGCCTATCAGTTTAAATGAAATCATAATGAGCAATGTAAAAAAAAATAGAAGAAATTAAAGAACTAAAGTACCACAAAAATGTAATATACGGTACTAATATAGGTTTAGTAATAATCATAATAATTATGGCTATAGCAATATTCTTATTTGTATCTTGGAAAACCAATAAAGATAAGATCAGCATAGTTAATAACTTGAAGTTACGACCTACACCGGAAATGCTGACGTAGATAGCAATGACCTATCAGCAGCGTATAAAATAAAAGCAAAGCCAAAACCGCTGGCTTGGTGAATTGCTGAACTCCAACATCGGTCATTCACATGAATTGATTTCCGTTCATGCTAAAATCGCTAATTGTAAGTTATTAAAAGAGGAGCATTGTTCCAACCGTAAGAATATAAAGTGGTTTTTTCCTCTAATTGTTAAAATATTTCGATCTTTATCTCGCGCGTAGCGACGATAAAAAGTCAAACATCGACTATAAAATGCCCGATCGTTAAATTATCTCCCTTGCCGGTATCTGAGCCCATGAACAATGTAAAATATAATCTACAAAGTGCTCAGATAATAAGTTTCTGTTGTGAAATTTCTGGTACTTGCTATTGTTTTATTTGCATTTATAGATTACATAAATGTTCAGTAGAATCCTTTATTGATGAGTTTTCGGGATTTTTGGAATCTCAAACTTGTAAAAATATCATTCTGCTAGGTACCTTCAATATTAATTTTTTATCTGACTCCACAGATGTCGATCACTTCTTTTCGACACTTTCTGCGTTCGGTTTTGAATCTTTACTGGCTCAGCCTACTCGTTAAAACTCATGTTTGGACCACATATTTGCAAGAGCCCACCGAAACCACAAAATTAAATTTAAAACTGCGACATTTGACCTAAACTTAACGGATCACTGCCTAACAAGTATTCAAATGGATAGTTATGCTTCTCGTACCAAGGCAATTGAGTATCAAACTTCCGATAAAATAAATTATATTGCTCTCAGAAACCGTTTGCACTTTGAATTCTGGGAAGAAGTTATTAGCGCAGCTGATCCCTCAATAGCCTTCGACATATTCCTAATGAAGCTGCAATCTCACATCACGGGTAGCAAGCAGACAATAAATGCTACTAACAATAAATACAAATGTAAGAAACATAAGCTCTGTCTTCTAGTTAGGAAACATCCAAATGATACTAGACTTAAACAGAATTACGAAAAGCTAAGTAATGAGCTTAAAGTGAAAGTCCCATTTCAAAGAGATAATTATTTTAGAAGTAAATTAACAGCAAGTCTTGGCAATTCCAAAAAAGAATGGCGTGTTGTTGATGAAATTCTTAGTAGAAAAGCTTTAGACAAGGATACGGTTTTGAACGTCAACAACTCAACTATCTCTGACCCTTTGGAAATTGCTAGTCTTTTTAATGATTTCTTTTGTAATATTAGTTTCTTTCAGAACTCACCGAACGACAATTTTAACTGCAGAAGTAATTTTGACTTATTAGACATGGAAAGACAAACAAAGAGTTTTTTCTGTGAACCATGCACTGCTCTGGAGATCCATAAGATAATTTATTCTCTTAAAACATCCTATTCTACTTCCTTTGATAAGATTTATGTTGAAAAAAATCGCGTTCCAAATCTCTGATGTTTTATGTTTTATTTTTAATAAGAGCATTCAGTTAGGAATTTTCCCTCAGTCCTTAAAACGGCAATAGTAATACCACTCCATAAAAAGGGTGACAATAGCATTTTAAATAACTATCGTCCTATATCTCTATTATCGTTTTTTTTTTTTTCAAAAATATTTGAAAGGGGTGTTAAATCACGTATATTACGATTTCTGGAAAGAACGCACTTTTTCAGTTATTGTCTACTGAAACTGCTCTGATAAAACTAACTGGGGAACTATATCGTAATATAAATTCATCATAGATTCCAGCTTCTTTACTTATTGATATCACTAAGGCTTTTGATATGGTAGATCACGCAATATTAATAGATAAACTTTTCCATATAGGTTTTAGAGGTAATATATATGACTGGTTTGTCTCATATTTAAAAAATCGCAGGCAGGTAATAAAGATCAAGAACATTTACAGTTCCCCGAATAGTATAGAGACAGGTGTTCCACAAAGCTCTGTTTTCGGTCCGGTTTTATTCTTAAGATATGTTAATTCCTTGTTTATTCAACCTTTCAAAGGTAAAGTCACTGCCTTTGCAGATGATACAGTACTTTCATACTCCAATAAAAGTTTGCTAAATGTCTTCTCGGATGTAAACCATGACCTCGATTTACTAAGAAAATGGTTCTCGATTCACAAGCTCAAAATCAGCGATAAAACAAAATTTATGATTTATAACATTAATAGTCATATTTTGTGATGATTTGCAGTTATTCTATCACTCACCCAGCTGCACACGGTTTTGCTTACCTAACAATGATGATAATACTGTCTCCTCTAACAATTCAACGTCTTGCTGCAATAATTGTTTTAAAATTGAATGCGTCGACAATTTTAAATATTTAGATATTATTTTAGATAGTAAGCTTAGTTGGTACAATCATACAAGTTATCTTAAGCAATATCTTAACAAAGAAGTAAGACAACTGTATCATTTAAGCCTTTACTGCCCACAATCAATTTTGAAACTTGTATATAATGGCCTTTTAAAATCTAGGTTGGAATATGGTATTTGTTGTTAGGGTGGTGCTTATTTTATAAAAACTGACCCGTTATTAATAAAACAAAAACATGCAATTCGAATCTTATGCAGAGTGAATCGCAGAACTCCAAGTTTTGAATTGGAATGGAAATCTTTTTCCAAAATTCTGGTTTTTACTCAGTTAAAAATAATGCAAACTATAATTTGCGAGCAAATTCCAGAAATTTTGTATCAGTTCCATCAGTTCATAAAGTTCACTTTGGTCGATTTTACTTAGCTACCGCACCCCGTTTGTTCAATCTACTCCCAGATACTTTGAAATGTGAAAGAGTGAAAAATGTATTTATCAATTGCACTAAAAAACGGGTAATGTCTTTTGACTACTCTGCTATAAACACCTTATTTATTAATGAATTTTGTTCTTTTGTTCTTTCTTTGTCCAATACAATAAATTACAATCATTAATGTAAAATTAAATTTAAACTGCAACTTGTCTGTGAGCAATCTACATCTTCGCACAAATAAAATACAAGTTTTTATAAAGTGAAGTGGATATAGTCTTCCTTTTTTATACCCTATCCTAATGGTATATTAAGTTTGACACATAGATTGTAACATAGAGAAATATTGCAGACAAACCCAATAAAGTATATATATATATATTCTGTGGTTTAATTAGAAACAAAATTTAATATATGTTGAAAAAATCTCAAACTCCGCCGACTACCATGCCCATTGTTGGAGAAAATTCAAGTTTTGGGACAATTTTATAAGAAAATAGAAACAAAAAATTATTTCAAGAAAGTACAATATATTGTTGGAGCTATATATGTACATTTGTATGGAAAAATGATAGGGTATAACACGATCCGCTCCAAGCGGATTGTAGCATTTTCAGATGTTTATACTCTATCCTAAGGGTATATTAAGTTTGATACATAGTTTGTAACATAGAGAAATATTGAAAATAGACCACCAGTTTTTAGGGCTTAAATTTTGAGCTAGGTTGATGAAATTTTGTATACGAGGTCTTTGGAAAAGTAAGCAATACAAGTGAAAACATTTGTTTGATGCACATGCATGCTAATCTTTGAACGAGTTACATATCTGTAACAGCCTAACTTCTACACATTGTTTACCTTGCATTAATTATGTACTCGTATTCTTCTTTACAAACTTTGTCTTTTCATTTGCATTTATCATAAAATAAATATTCAATAACACCTTTTAGTCAATGTACTTTCCCACGGAATTAATTTAAATTAAGCATAAAATAAATATCCGACTGCATTTTCTTCACCTTGAATTTGTCAATGCACCTTGCCATAGAATAAGTTTATAATTATTTTAGAGTAAGCTTAAAATAAGTCCTCTTTTTGTAAGACATGTTCCCTTTTTTACCCAGCGCGAACGGTCCTCTATACTTTTACAAAATTGTCCTCGATTTCGTCTAATTTAACATTGAAAACATAGAAAACAAATCTTATTTTGATTCTTCTCTAATGTGTCAACTATCTAAATGTCAAACTAAAAAATACATTCATCGTAGGGCAGTTCCTGCAATTACGTATTTATTATCTGGCTTTGTTTTTTGCCAACTTGCGCTTGCAGTGTTGCGAACAAATAAATAAATATCTTACAGCGTTGGTGAGTTGTCAAAATCAAAATATCGATATATTTGGTGGTTTAAATTATATTCATTTATATTTTATGCACTATTATTTTAAAATTTCTACTGCGTGATCGAGGACTTCATATCTTCCCAACAACAGTTAAAAACATATGGAAATGCTACAATCCGTCTGGAGCGGATCGTTTGATACCCTATACCTTACCTATATACATCTCCTACTTCTATCATTATAATTGCTTGAAAAAAAATACTTTTTGTTTTCTAAATTTACTCCATAACCTGAATTTGCTCAAAATGTGGGCGTGGTAATGGGCGGATCTTATAATTTTCCCAATAATCTGCGTGGTAGTGGGCAGATTTCAAAAATTTTGCAACATATACTGTATCTTGTTCCTAAAAAGTGCTATTATTTTTATGAAACTGCCGAAAATCAATTTTTGGATAAAAACGCCCCTAAAACGTGGGCGTGACCGTATACTATGTATAAAAGATGTGTTGAATTAAAGAATATCTACATATTCGCTTAAGTAAGTTCTATCGAGTTTCATGTAAAATTACTGACAAAAGTGCATTTTTCCAAAATTGGGCGTGGCAGTGGGCGGCTTTTAAAAATTTTTACACTTGTACTGCTTCCTTTTCCAAGGATCTCGTATACAAAGTTTCATCGATCTAGCTTAAAATTTAGGGCCCAAAAACTGGTGACAAACAGGCGGACATACGGACGGACGGACGGACGGACGGGCGACATAGCTCAATCGACTCGGCTAGTGATGCTGATCATTTATATATATACTTTATTGGGTCTATTTGTAATATTTCTCTATGTTACAAACTATGTATCACACTTAATATACCCTTAGGATAGGGTATAAAAATATGAATATATCTGTACCTTTTTTTAGGGAAAGCGAAAGAAAAAGTTAATTTTATTTTTGCTTGGATAGAAATATTTATATTTTTCAATTCAATTAAATCTTTATTCGAATATGTACAAAGTATGTAAAATTACAAAAAAATACAAAGAAAGTCTTAAATATAGCTAGTACATAAAGAATAGTTAGTGACATCTGCATTTGAGAAAAATATAGATGATGTCACATTAGATATAGTTAACTTTGTGGGGTGTACAAAGGTTGATAAAGAGAAAAATAATGGAAGTTAAAATTAGAGAATGACAGCAATTAAAGAAAGAAAGAAAAAGTAATCTTTAACAAGTGACAAAAAAGTAAAATAAAAATAAATAATAGAGAACAAATTCAAACAGTATCTATTACAGCTACTTAATCAACTAAATTTAGCGAATAAGAAATTATTTTTTATGTACATAAATTATTATTACTATGCAGAATAGCGTAACAGCGTTTTGATTTCATCATGGTTGAAAGCAAGGAGCCAAATTTTCGTTAGTTTTATAAACATTCGGAAATTTCTTATGGACCGAATTTCAAATGGCAAGGAGTTAAAAAGTATGCGGGAAACAATGGAGTAGAAGTTTCTGTAACTAGTAGTGCGAAACGAAGGTAAATTCACAACGAAGATCGAATAGCTTCGTAAGCAGCGAAAGTCAGAAATCGGACTTTCCAGACACCCGCCTCTCATATAAAAGACCTTAAGAACTTTGAAATAATATAAATGACGCAAAGGAAGAATTTTCAACGACCTAAACAAGTCCATAGTATGAGCTAAACGACGAGAGCTACAGACTTTGGGTATAGCAGATTTTTGAATAACTGTTAAATTCTGTAGCATATTAAAATATGCGCCACCCCAACTGCTGAGTCCATATTGCAATCTTGAATGGAATACGCCGTAATAGACCATTTTCATTGTGTCAAAAGAGTAGTACTTTTTTAGACGAAAAAAACAACGAGTAGAGGAAAGAAGATATTTTTTTTAAGAGAGAGATGTGCGCGGACCAGTTGTCCGCGTTGTTGGTCAATAGTACTTAAAATTGTCAACGCTTTCAATTTTGAAGCAGTTAGGACTGCAATTTGCGTTTCTATTGAAATAAGGAACATTTTGGAAGCTGCAGATGTTGTTCGACAGCTTATGACTAGCACAATCATAGGAATGGAAAACTATTACTGAGTCGGGGAACTCATGTTCACTTAGACTGAAATACAGTATCAGTTTAGTTTTGCTACTAACAATAAGCCTGTGTTCTGCAAACCAGCATCTTAGTAAAAAAACGTCATGGTTTATGTTAGAAATTAAATCTAAAGGACTAACTGCACAATAAGCAATACCAAGGTCATCGGCAAATGCTTTAGTTTTACCCAAAAACGGAAGTGAAAATAAGGAATTTATATATATTAGGAATAAAATTGGACCAAGTACAGAACCTTGGGGTACTCCCAGGTTATTCGTTTTAGGACTGCTTATACTGCTTCCAACTTAAACTCGCTGTATTCTATCTTTAAGATATGACTCAAACCAATTGTAAATTAATCCTCTGAATCCGGCCTTATATAATTTATCTAGGAGAATTGCATGATCCACCATATCAAACGCCTTGGTAATGTCGACAAATGGACCAGCGCAGAAAAGTTTGTCATCTAAACCCTTATATAAAATGGAGCAGAAGTCCAGTAGAGCATCCTCAGTAGAACGACCTGTACGAAAACCAAACTGTAGGGGACTAAAAAAATCTAATTTGTTAAGATAGGCTAAGATTCTCGTTTTAACAACTTTTTCAAAAACTTTGGAAATTGTAGACAACAACGAAATTGGTCTGTAATTGGATTTGTCTGATTTATTACCCTTTTCAAGTAATGGAATTACTATGGAGCATTTCAGATCTGTGGGAAAAGATCCAGACATAATGCTGAAATTAAAAAGGTAAGACAAAATATCTACTAAATTGAGACCAATATTCTTTAGAACCAAATTCGAGATCTCATCACTACCACACGAATTAGAGTTAGGCAGAGAATTAATAGTTTTTAGTAATTCAAATCCTGTGATAGGCTCAAAAGCGAAACTGTTTCCAAAGCCATTGCATATAGTAACAGGCTTAATGCAACAATAACATGAAGTTTGCGAGTTATCTGAAAAAGAGAATTCTCCGATGGAGGAAAAGTAATTACTAAACTCGTTGGCTATTTCCAAAGGATTAGAAATGTCAGTACCACCGATATTCAGTACGATAGGATCAGTGTTAGTGGTAACTTTTCGACTAATAATACTGTTAACGACTTGCCATTCCTTCTTAAGATTACCATTTGCCTTTACTATTTTGGAATGATAATACATATCTCGCGCATTAATCACTTACAAAATTTTCTGAAACGACATTTTTAAACTGTTATTCATTGGATGTTTCCAACATTTTTTTCTCAATTTGTGTTTAATATTTATTTTTTTGATAAGGGAGCGAGTAATCCAGGGTTTAAGACGATATTCCGATTTTTTGCGTGATAAGGTAGAGGTAGAAGAACCAATGTATCTTTTTAAAATTTTAAGAAAAATTTCATATGCTATAGAAGCATTTTGTGCCACATAGACACTATCCCAACTTTCATGCAAAAGCTTATTGTTTAATGTAAGGAAATTAATTTTATAATAAGAGATTGATATGCCCTACTAATTTTCGGGTTTTTTTTAAAAAGATTCCTGTCATACAATGGTCAGTTATATTAAGATCCATGTTGATTCCAGCAAGGTGATCAACAGCAAAATTCTTAAGACGAGCAAAAACATGGTCGAGGCGGGTGCCTGCAGTTGGCCTGGTAGGTTCCTCAATGAAGGAAAAGAGTCCGTGTTCAGCCATGAGTGCTTGATACGAATCAGAAACAGAGTTCGAAACTAAAATATCTAAGTTAAAATCACCTAAGATGATAAGATTTCCAGATCGTTCGTTTGCCTAGAAGATAGAAAATTCATCTAAAAAACATGAAGGTGATGATGAATGAAGTCTATACACACAGACAAAACAAAATAATTCATTTTGGATATTGCAACACACCTTGATGATATCCGCGCTCCTTAGCTTAAAAACATTAATAATAGGCACAAACAAGTCTAAAACAAAAACCCCCACTCCACCGGCAGCGTACGTATCATTAGTATTTGGAAAAAAAGGATTAGGAATATGGTAATCGTCGACTTCGCATGAATAAATCCAAATTTCAGAGACAAATATTATTACTGGCAGGTTTACAAAAGCTTCTAGATGACCAATCAGTAAATCAAAGTTTTGACGCAGAGTGCGAATATTTTGATGTAAAACGAAAAAAAGAATTGCTACAGCCAAAAATTTTGTCGGAATTATATCTAATGGTTCTTATAGTGAGGTTGTCGCGCACAAGGTCAAGAAAATCATTCATATCATTGCGCATGAAGAGCAGTTAAATCTTCGAAAGATCATATGACAACAACCTCACTATTATCCGATTTTCTCATTAAAATATGAGAGTTTTTGAACCATACATATTTGAAATTGTTCTCCTTCTTACATCTTTTAGCTGCCATAAATAAAGCAGTAGAATATTTGGTTAAGCTATCATTAATGAAAATATTTAAACTACTACTACTATTTCTACTACCAGCCGTAAAGAGCGATGAGTTCAGCTTTCTCCTTCCATTTTTTATGCTTTCCATAACTTTTTCAAAGATCATATTTAATCTCTCTCTTGCATTTGTGTTATTTACTTGAGGAACACCAACGATTTCAACAACATTCTCCAGTTGCTTTTGCTCTCTCCAGTTCACTCTGCCCTCCAAACTCACCACCTTCATCCGCAACGTTTGGTTTTCCTCTTTCAGTTGGTGTATTGTGCTGAGGAAATTACTGTTGATTTTCTTCATATCGAGAATTTCAGAGTACAGAAGTTGTAGGGTAAGTGAACTTTCGGTCAAAGTAGAGAGAACCGTTGACATACTGACGTCCACTGTGCCAGGTGAATATTCTGCTACAGATTGAGAAGAAAGTGATGCAACATTTGCATGGGCAGCCGGCAATTTAGGTGTTGTTGTTATTTTAGGAGGTACTTTTTCAGGTTGTGAAGGGAGTGAGGTACACTTTACTGGAACTGATGCTGACTTTGAAGTTGTAGGTTTTTGGTGTTTTTGTTGTGAAACAGATGTTGGTGGTAATGGTTGTTGAAGTGATTTGCGACGTAAAACAGAACACTTGTCACAGCGATGAGCAAGATGATTGGTTGTGAGATAATCTAAATCTGCCGGTTGAATGTTAGCGCACGAACCGTGAAACAGACTTTTGCAATCACCGCACTGAATTTTCGTTGCATCGTTGCGATCAATTTTGTCATTGCAAACCGGGAAATTCATTTTAGAAAATAAAGATATTTTACTTGAGAAGATAATAACAAATTAAAGCTTCGCACCCCACGACACATTAAGAAACACGTCTGCACTAGACGACGTCTGTTATAATAATGTCAGCGGGAAAGAAAATTGGGTTGTTAGATTTACTGATTAAGTTTCATAATATCTGACTTAAAGTGAGGGGGGTCTTAAGGTTATAGCATTGAGTTACGTAAGATATCTATTCTATAATCCTAGTCCGGATCTTTATCGTGAGAGTGGTGTACTGAAGCAGAAAGTTTCAGGCACTAATAATCTTCATAAATATGTAACGGACTTTCCGCTAAATACTCAAATCAATATGCAATGCTGTTGTACAAAAGAAGGGTGCATAGAAACAAAAAAAATACTCCAAACTATGATACTGTCAATATTTTAGAGCTAAAACGAAACGATTTTACCTTTAGGAGTACCCTACGCAGCTCAAAAACTGGTGACACACAGACGGACGGACGGATATTGGGTTTCCAGCTTAGTTGCTTATCTAAGATGAGACCTAGGTATTTGGCCGTACTTAAGAGCACCAAAAAGTCGGAGGGAAAGATTAGGAATTTTGTACTTCCTGGTGAATTGGACTAATTCTGTTTTCTGAGGATTTACCCGCAGACCGCATTTTCGGTCCATTTGAAGAGTTTGGAGAAGGCATTCCGCATGAGATCCCTCAAGTGTGAAGGTGTTTCCCGGCGACAGCAATAGCAACGCGTCGTCCGCATAGGCTACTACCCTGCAACCCTCCCCTTCCAGGATTAAGAGCAGCTCATTTACCACAAGATTCCAAGGAAGAGAGGAGATGACTCTTCCATGGGGGGTGCCTCTGCTGACAAACCTCCAAATCGAGGCATTACCCAGCTCTGAGTCGATGACTCTGTTTGTTAGTAACTGGTTCACCAAATCGCCAATCGAAAACCCAATTCCAAACCTTGACAGTGCGTTTATAATCGCTATGGGCTCAACGTTGTTAAATGCTCCTTCAATGTCGAGGAAAGCGACCAAAGTGTATTCTTTGCAATTGAGAGATTTCTTCATGATATATACTAGTGAGTGAAGGGCCGTTTCAACCGATTTCCCTTTACTCTTTGCGTGTTGAGAGGCTGACCAGAGTTGGGCATTTACTTTGCAGCGAATGTGGACGTCGAGTACTTTCTATAGGGTTTTTAGAAGAAAGGATTCAAACTTATAGGTCTCAAATCTTTGGGGTTGACATCTGAGGTTTTACCTGCCTTGGGTATGAACAACACTTTGTCTTCAGTCCACGACTTGGGAATGTGACCCAGATCCAGGCAACTTCTTAAGATGGTAGTTACCCATGGGAGGATCAAGTCAGCATTCATTGAAGGCATGTTTTCCACTATGGTACTTTCGGACAATATAAAATGACCGGAACACTATTGCACGAGGCCTCCTCGCACTTGCCTATTTGGTCCCTTTTTTGCAGAAACAAAAAATTGGGCAAGTGCGAGGAGGGCCTCGTGCAATAGTGTTCCGGACATTTTATATTGTCATTAAATAGAGGGCAATATTATTCATATCCTGCATAGGCACACCTAATACTGGTTTTGATATGAACGATGTAATGTCCTAGTAATACTGTGCTGAGATTCCAGTCCATATTAACTTGCACTTTCGATATAAAATGTATTGAATTCGTGCAAAAATTGGAACTCGAGATATTAAACAATTCTGAAATTACGTTGTTAGAAAAGCTCGTTATAGTGTGTCTGCCGATTCTGTTTGTCTGTCTGTATGACGAGTGAATCAATTGATTTCAAACTTCATGTTAGGGAGCTATTGCATTGCCACTAAAGAGGACATTGAAATTTCTGTTGTAGCCCTACTCTTAGAGTTCCTTCACGTAGCGCCATTTTCACAAACACGGAGTTTTCTCAAAAAAGGTTTAAACGATTTTGGTAAAATTTCATATTTCTTTGAGTTTAGGCGTACCACGCTTTTGGATAAATATGCATGTAACAGAACTTTGTTTGTTAAATGGTTTAAGTAAAGTAAAACACTGGCAATACTTGACATGCGAAGGAATACAGCATTTAGAGTTTTAAAACTTTAAGAAAAAATATTTTTGCAAAAAAAAAAAAAATTAAAAATATAATAGTTTTTTAAACTTATTTAGTTTTCAAAAGCAGCATAGAGCTAATATATACAGTTTTCAAACGTTTGGCAATCTTTTTTGTTCAACGAATTTTGTCAGAAACAAATATTTCTTACATATATGAAGCCCTTGCTAAATTTTCAATTTGATATGCCACATGATGGAAAACAAAATATTTTTTACTTCATACAAGGTGCCCAAAAAAGGGCCCCAAAATGAAATTCATTGCCGCCATCTTGTGCGGGCTCGCACATAATGTATACATAGCGAAAGTTTAAGCTTTCTATGCCTACCGGTTCAAAAGTTACAGGGCTGTGACAGACTAGCCGACAGACGGACAGACAGACACCGCATCAAACCCTTAAGTGTTCCGTTTTTCCTTTTACGGTCCGGAACACTAAAACGAAGAAACCATGAGACTCAGTTTTTCTACCTTCAAGCTTCAAATCGAATACAAACTAGTATTCCTCCAATAAAAATTAAAAGAATGCTACACATCGGCTAGAGCGAATCGTGTGATACCCTATCCCTTTCCTATATACCAATTAAATATATTGGCCTCTTCCACAAAAAATTGCCTAGAATTTTATAAATATTTTTTTTTTATAAAATTACTCTAAATAAAGTCTAATGCAACCAGTGAAAAAATGCTACAATCCGCCTGGAGCGGATCGTATGATACCCTATCCCTATCTTATTTGGTCGTGTCAGTGGGCGGTGGAAAATGTATTCACAAAATTTTTTATTTTGCCCTATAAACTAATATTTTTACTCGAAAATAAATTTTTGAAGTAAACGCCCCTATAAAGTGGGCGTGGCCATATACAATGTATAGACGATTTGTAGATTAAGTGGATATCTACATATTTGCTCAAGTAAGTTTTTTCGAGTTTCATATGAAAATAGTGAAAAAATGTGATTTTTTTAAAAAAATGGGCGTGTCAGTGGGCGTATTTTCAAAATTTTTACACTTGTATTGCTTACTTTTCCAAAGACCTCGTAAACAAAATTTCATCAACCTAGCTCAAAATTTAAGGCCCAAAAACTGGTGACACACAGACAGACGGACGGACGGACAGACGGACGGACATAGCTCAATCGACTTGGCTAGTGATGCTGATCATTTATATATATACTTTATGTGGTCTATCTTTAATATTTCTCTATGCTACAAAATATGTATCAAACTTAATATACCCCTAGGATAGGGTATAATTAGGATAGGGTATAATGAGATAAGTACACTAAAATGTTTCTCAATATTTAAAGCATACACTGTCAATTTTTGATTCCAAAACTTACAAAACCAACCAATGTATGGACAAAAACACAAAACCGAAATCTCAATATTCCATATATTTTCACAGAAACTCAAAACTTCAAACGCGTTTTTCTCAAGACTCAAAAAATCAACTTAGGCGATTATTCCTTGTGGCAACAGAAATCAACTTCAGACTTGCATAATAAAGCAAACTTTGAATTAGTTTGTCACTGTGATTTTGCTGATAATACTCTCGATTGCCAATTTAAAATGAAAACTATTAATATAACATCTGAAAATGCTACAAATTCGTCTAGAGCGGATCGTATAATACCCTATCCTAACTTACTTACTTACTTAAAGGGCTCCCGACCCTTGTAGAGTCCCTGCCTGAGACATCGTTGCCTTCCATCCTCTGCGGTCCCGAGCACGCTGCTTCCAGTTGTGAAGACCAAGTTTTCTGGCATCCGCGACAGCTTGGTCTTTGTACCGGAGGTTCGGTCTTCTTCGCCGTCTCGAACCTGGGGGCTGGGATTCGAAGATCCTCTTGGCTGGAGCATTGTTGTCCATTCGCTCGATGTGGCCGAGCCAATGTAGTCTGCGTATCTTGGCTTTTTGGACTACATCCACATCCTGGTACAGCTCATAGAGTTCGCGCCTGTATCTTCTCCTCCATTCGCCCACCTCGCATAAGGGACCTAATATCCGACGGAGTATTTTACGCTCGAAGGTGCCCAATATTTGCTCAGCTTTCTTACTTATCGTCCAGCACTCGGCTCCATACAGCAGGACTGGTAAGATGAGCGTTCTGTAGAGCATTAATTTGGTCCGTCGAGTTAGGAGTTTTGAACCCAGTTGTTTCGCCAAACCGAAGTAGCAGCGGTTTGCTAGGGTTATTCTTCGTCGGATCTCTACAAAGGTGTCATTTGTAGGATTAATATTTGTTCCGAGGTAGGTGAACTCCTTAACTACCTCGAAATTATAGCTATCAACAGTGACGTTCTGCCCAATGTTTTGGACAGATAAATTTTTGTTTGTTGATAACATATACTTTGTCTTGTCCTCATTTACTTCAAGACCAACTCGTTTCGCCTGCTCATCAATGGCCGTAAATGCCTCTACGACGGCTTGCCGGGATCTTCCGATGATATCAATATCGTCTGCGTATCCCAGCAGTTGGACGGATTTGTGAAAGATAGTGCCTTCCGTGTTGACACCTGCCCTGCGCACTATCTGCTCCAACACGATATTGAAGAATTCACATGACAGCGCATCTCCTTGCCTGAATCCGGTGCACGTTTGGAAGAGTTCCGAAGAGTTGTTTCCAAATTGCACAGAGCATCGCGTGTTTTCCAGCGTTACGCGACACATCTGGATAAGTTTTGTCGGTATCCCGAATTGGGCCATCGCCTGGTAGAGCTCAAGACGATGAATGCTGTCATAGGCGGCTTTAAAGTCGATGAAAATGTGGTGGGTTCTTATATGCGGCATTTAACAGTGATATGCCTCGGTAGTTCTTACAAGACATAGGATTGCCTTTTTTGAAGATGGGGCATATAGAGCTGATACTCCAGTCGTCGGGCATGTGTTCCTCCAGCCATACTTGGATGATGACTTGATGCATGCACCCTACCAAGACATCACCTCCGTATTCAAAGAGTTCAGCTGGGAGCCCATCAGAGCCAGCGGCTTAGTTGTTCTTCAATTTCCTGATGGTTACATTAACTTCTTCAATACTGGGCTTAGGCGTTGGTTCTTCAATGACTGGAGGTTGGTTCTCGTCTTGCCCTATCACTCTCTCTATTTGCTGCCCGTTAAGCAACTGCTGGAAGTGTTGCTTAAACACATCAACAATTCCCAGTGCATCGGTGACTAGGTTGCCTTCGCCCTTTCGAAGAGCCTGCGTTCCGGACTTGTAGCCAGCTGCCAGCTGCTTGGCTTTTCGATAAAACTGCCGGATGTTGTTGCGCTCGCGAGACTCCTCGATATCCTTGAGCTAGGAAACTGCGGGGTCCCTTTTCTTTTACGCAGGATTCTCTTTTCTTCCCTTCTTCTGGTCCGATACTCCTCTCTCGCTGCTCTTGTTTTGCGCTGCAGCGCATTCTTGTGTGCATCTTCTGTCACCCTCTTCCGCTGTACGCACTCATCATCATACCAAGGGCTCCTCCTTGGAGGTGGTTGGTAGCCAAGGGTGGTCACGGCTACCTCTTTGATGATGTTGCGGTATTCGGTTTACTGATTGTTAGCGTTTGTGGTGGGTGTATGCACCGCAGAGAGTTTCTCGGCCAGGTGCTCTCTGTAGGCTCTGGCTCCTTCTGGCGTGCTAAGGCGTCCAACGTTAAGCTTGTTTTTCTTGACGGCTCGCAGCTTACCCTATATATACCCTATCCTAAGGGTATATTAAGTTTGATACATAGTTTGTAACATAGAGAAATATTGAAGATAGACCACATAAAATATATATATAAATGATCAGCATCACTAGCCTTAAGTTTTGCGAATTGCAATTGCAAATTGCATCACTTGCGACCCTACAGAGCTCAGGTATGAAGTTTGAAGCAAATCGGTCCAGCCGTTTAGGCTGCAGTCCAGCGTACATACACACAGACAGACAGACAGACAGACCGACAGACAGACAGAATCGGCAGACCCACTTTTTCGAGCTTCTCTATCATCGTAATGTCAGAATTCATTGTTATCTCGAGTTCGAATTTTTGCACGACTCCAATACTCGCCCTATATTATAGGAGCAAGTAAAAAAGAGTGATAGCCCTTTTTCACAATATTTTAAGCGCGAAGTAAATTTTCAAGCTATTTGAGATAATGTATTTGAGCAGTAAAGACAAAACGATTTTTTTTGTTTTGGTAATATAAAAGTTAAGTTGATTCAAATTGCTTCGTACTGAAAATAGTCTCAAAAGAAAGATTAATATCTTCGCAATAAGAAACAATCATTATTTATTGCGACTTTTTGAAAAGCTCTAGAAGGTGGGACGCTGAAAAAAATGTTGTTAAATAGACCTTATTAAACAAAAATAATAATTAGCATTGAAATTATATCTGAAGCTATTCTTTCTATTGGGCAGCTTGGCGAAGAAGCCCAAGAATCACGAAACAAAGACGTAGAGCGTTTTCAAGAAAATTTTTGAGGAAGCAAAACATGGAAGATGGGTTTCACAACTTTTCAGTTTCTTCTGACTCATTTATATATGGTTTGAGAAAACTGAACCCTAAAACAAGAATTTTTTTCTTCAGTGAAGTAAGCTCTTTAGTTTTTAATAGAACCAGAGGTTGATCAAATAGACTTCGGTTCATTTTAACAAGTCATTGAATGATGTATGTACATACAAATGCTTATTTTATTTTCACTTTTTTTTTTATTTCATATACAGGGTGTCCCAGTTAAGCGGTATAATCCTTTAAGGGGAGATTCCTGAAGTTCTGCCGAACAAAAAATTGTCTGGCAGGGGGGGTCTATTCTCACCCCATTTCAAGTTATAGCCCCCCAAAGTGGGTGACCTCTAATTTGGAGGTGTAGCCATTTTTAACGCTATAACTTCTAAACTATTATTGGTACAAAAAAGATTTTGTGCATTTTGGAAAGACAATTTAGTAGCGCACACAAGTCCTAAACACTTTAGGTACATCTATGCAGCCACAAAAAAGTTATGGCTTCTTAAACTCAAAATTATGAAAATTTGCTGTTCCATTTTTTTACTTAAAATGCATTTTTCTCAAAATTTTTACTTAATAATTTTTTTTTTTTTTATAAAATTTTTATCCCTGAAAGATTTCCCAAAAATTACGTTAAGCAACTTTTTTACGTACGATCAACAGAAGTTGCAGTAAAAGGCATTTTTTGTCACACAAAAATGGTCAAAAAGCTGTGATAATTCTTTGTTACGCTCTTTTTTCCTATTCGACAATTAACTGTTAACTGCATTGCCCATAGGTATGTTAGTTTATTATTCTCACTTAATTTTGTTTGACCATTTTTGTGTGACAAAAAATGCCTTTTACTGCAACTTCTGTTGATCGTACGTAAAAAAGTTGCTTAACATAATTTTTAGAAAATCTTTCAGGGATAAAAATTTTATAAAAAAAAAAAAAAATTATTAAGTAAAAATTTTGAGAAAAATGCATTTTAAGTAAAAAAATGGAACAGCAAATTTTCATAATTTTGAGTTTAAGAAGCCATAACTTTTTTGTGGCTGCATAGATGTACCTAAAGTGTTTAGGACTTGTGTGCGCTACTAAATTGTCTTTCCAAAATGCACAAAATCTTTTTTGTACCAATAATAGTTTAGAAGTTATAGCGTTAAAAATGGCTACACCTCCAAATTAGAGGTCACCCACTTTGGGGGGCTATAACTTGAAATGGGGTGAGAATAGACCCCCCCCTGCCATACAATGTTTTGTTCGGCAGAACTTCAGGAATCTCCCCTTAAAGGATTATACCGCTTAACTGGGACACCCTGTATATATATATATACATATATATATATATATATCGTATTATTTAATGTCGAATGCGAGAAACCCTATGGCATAGGTAATGTCTTTTAATTTTTTGAGAAAAATTTGCAAACAATACATATCTTCTAAAGGGTGGTTAAATTTTAAAGGCCGATGTTGAATGTGAACCACACCTAAACGTCAAGTTTTTTTCTGCATTCTATTTGACATTTCTCAATTTTAAACTTAATCAATTAGAACCATGGAAAGATACACAATCAAGCAACGCGTTAAAGTTATTATGGCTTATTATGAAAATGGCCGTTCAAATCGAAATGCATATCGTGCACTTCGAAGAAAATCATTTTCATAGATGAGGCACATTTTCACCTCAATAAGCAGAATTGACGCATTTGGCCGAAAGATAATCCATGACTGATTGTCGAAAAACCAATGCACCCACAAAGAATGGGGCCGGTCAAAATGAGGCCGGTCAGGCAGCTACTGTGAATGGTGTTCGCTATCGTGATATGATACGAACTTTTTATGGCCCGAATTGGAAGATATGGATGTGGTCGATATGTGGTTTTAACAGGACGGTGCCACTTGCTACACAGTTAACGAAACAATGACTCTTTTGCGCGACAAATTCAATGGCCGTGTTATCGCACGTGGTGGCGATGTCAATTGGCCGCCAAGATCATGTGATCCGACACCGTTGGACTTCTTTCTTTGGGGTTATTTGAAAGAAAAGGTGTACGTCGATAAGTCAGCAATAATTCAAGAGCTAAAGGATGAGATAATTCGGCACATTAACGGCATAAAATCTCAATTATGTCTCAGCGTCATCGAAAATTTGGACCATCGGTTGGAGGTGTAACGCCGAGGTCGCGGCGGCTATTTGGCCGATATTTCGTTCCATACATAATTGAACCATACTAATATTATCATAATAAAAAGAAATGACAATAATTTCTTAAAAAATTTGCGTTTTATTCAAAATCAACATCGGCCCTTAAAACTTAACCAGGCTCTATATACAGATATGGACATTAAAATAGAGACATTAGACATAGTTCGAACAAATAAAATCTTTATTAATATAAAAGGGAAAAACAATGTAAAATTTGGACTCCATCTTCTTATTTTTTGTATTTAATTTATATTATAAGTTAAAAAAAAAAAGAAAAAAAATAACATAACTTTTTGTAGAGTAATTAGCGCAATAATTCACAATTCACTTGGACACTAAAATAAAGACAGTTATTAAAAAAGTTAAAATTAGTATTTTAGCGGTTCTTACTTAATTTTGTTAATTAATATTTTAATATTTTGTTGCTCGTCCTTTGCTGTTAATAACCGCAAATCGGCGACATTTGTCGAGTGAAATGCGGGAGCACTCGTGCTGAACAATCCTCCACAGTTCCGCTTTGTTCTTGGTATAATGCTTCCCAACCGCCCTCTTTAAATCCCCCCATAAATGCTCTATAGGATTTAAATCAGGGGATTGGGATGGCCACTCCATAACAGTTATTTTCTGGTTCTTGAAATAGGTTTTTGCAAATTTCGAAAAGTGCTCCGGGTCGTTATCCTGCTGTAAAACCCATCTAAGAGGCATATTATCTTCGGCATAAGGTAGCATCGCATTCTTTATGATATCAACGTACATAACCTGATCCATTTTGCCTTCTATCAGATGAATTGGTCCAACGGCATACCAAGAAAAACAACCCCACAATTGAATACATCCGCCTCCATGCTTAACTGTCTTCTGTGTGTATTGTGGACTGAGTTCTTTCAAAGGGCGCCTTCGAACAGTTTGTCTGCCATCACTTCCGAATAAGTTGATCTTTGTTTCGTCAGTCCACAAAACATTTCTCCATTTATTAACTCCTTCTTCTCCAGTCCAATCAAGATGGTTAGTTAGTTAGTTAGTTAGTTAAATTGACTTTTATTTCAATAAAAATTTTACAATTAACTAAAGATTCTAAGTCATAATGGGTTTGGCTTATGGCCATCTACCAGGTTGACAATCATATAAGCTGAAGCTTTTACATTAAAAATCTCCTTCTATAATACGCTTTCTATAACGAAGTGCTACTACTGTGTAGTTATATAAGGAATCCCATCCTTTTTCAACATTTAAGATATCTATTGTCTCATCTACCTCCAAGACACGTTCTCCAAACATCAATATTCGAAACTCTTTTAGAATTGGGCAAACACCCAGGAAGTGCAAGACATCTTCTCTCTCTTTCATGTTGCAGAGGTCACAAAGTGTTGGTAAATCAGGTCGATGTGGCATGAAATTTAAGTGTATCAGTTCACCTCTCATTTTGAAGATAGTACTAATTTTTTCAGCTGCGTAGCTGTTAAGTAGGCTACACACTATCAGTTTTGAACTGACATTCCTGGACTGTCATTTCTCATCATTTCATTACAAGCTACACACTGTCATTCCAGGTTTGTCATTTTTTCGAAGGTTTTCTCCTTTTTTCTTGTTCATTGTTCGGTTTGTCTTCTTTGGGCGCATACGGACACTGCGTGTGTGAGTATTATTTTTGCACTAACAACAAAAAAAAGTGTGTGAAAAAGTGGAAAGATCCGGCACACAGAAGCTTGGACTATCAAATATGACCCTCGCTCGACCCAAATCATGAAATCTACCAACACATCATACACATACATGCATCATTCTCCGTCATTCCAGCAAAATCCACGAAAAATTTCAACCCTCATCATTCTCGCCATCAGTCTAGCAAGACTGTCTGTTGAAAACTGATAGTGTGTAGCCTACTTTAAGGAAATACGTTTTTTCATTTAAAAAATGGTTGAGTTGCTATAGTAATTCCTAAAAAGTGATGATTCGGCTTCCTCGATATATTGGTCATACATATGTCTGCCAAGATTCTCCAAAATTGAGTAGAATTTTTCTCTTAAAAGATAGGAATGTTCATTCGTCTGAACTGTCAGACTCATTCCACATTCGGATGCTACTTTCTGCCATTCCTCGCACATATTTCCATTTGTTCTGATTATGTTTTTTAACACTAGGCTCGGTATTCTAGATCCATTCATCTCCCGTAACTTTAAAATATAGTTGAAGTGCATTTTGAGAGAGTACAAGCGCAGGGGAGGAGTTCCAGTTTCAATGTGTAGCATATAGTTAGGGGTGTTTTTTGTTAACCGGAATATCCTCTTCAAGAAATAGCGAAGAAATTTTTCTACCTCATCGTAATATTTGTAACCCCATATTTGGGCTCCGTAGAGCATTATCGAGGCTGCAGTCGAGTGGAACGAAGTTTGTTTAGCGCTAAGAGATACATAGCTGTTTTTGAAACAGCGTTCCCAAATTGAACAGATAGCTCTTTTAGCATCCGCTAATTTCTCAGCAAAATGCGGTTTCAAACTTAAAGAAGGCGACAACAGAATGCCTAGATATTTGTATCTGGATACGATTTCAATTTCTTCACCATCTTACTTCCACTTTTCCAAACGAGAGTAACGCCCTCCTGAATTTCTAAATATCATGACTTTTGACTTCTCAAGATTAACAGTGAGATTCCAACATCTGCAATATGTACTAAGTCTGTTTATCATTAACTGCATACCTTGGATAGTGTCACACAGAAAGACGATATCATCCGCATACATCAATGCCGGGATTGTTATTTCGCAGAACCTTATTCCACCTTTGACATCATCGGTTATATCATTAATATCTAATATATAAAAATCTCGTGTCACAATGTTCGTTCCCATACTCCTCCGAAACGGCTTGACCGATCTATCTATATCTATTTTTCAAACCTCTAAATGATAAGGAGTGTCTACCTTTTTATACCCTATCCTAAGGGTATATTAAGTTTGATACATAGTTTGTAACATAGAGAAATATTACAGATAGACCCAATAAAGTATATATATAAATGATCAGCATCACTAGCCGAGTCGATTGAGCTATGTCCGTCCGTCCGTCTGTCCGTCTGTCCGTCTGTCCGTCTGTCCGTCTGTCCGTCTGTCCGTCTGTCCGTCTGTCCGTCTGTCCGTCTGTCCGTCTGTCCGTTTGTCCGTCCGTCCGCCTGTGTGTCACCAGTTTTTGGGCCTTAAATTTTGAGCTAGGTTGATGAAATTTTGTATACGAGGTCTTTGGAAAAGTAAGCAATACAAGTGTAAACATTTTTAAAATCCGCCCACTGACACGCCCACTTTTTTCACTATTTTCATATGAAACTCGAACAAACTTACTTGAGCAAATATGTAGATATCCACTTAATCTACAAATCGTCTGAACGTTGTGTATGGCCACGCCCACTTTTTAGGGGCGTTTATTTCAAAAATTAATTTTCGAGTAAAAATATTAGTTTATAGGGCAAAATAGAAAATTTTGTGAATACATTTTCCACCACCCACTAACACGACCAAATAAGATAGGGATAGGGTATCATACGATTCGCTCCAGGCGGATTGTAGCATTTTCCACTGGTTAATAGTCATTTTCATAATTTTATCATTTTTCATCCCGCTCGATAACATTCAGTGTTCGGACTTTGCTGCAATTGCAGTAGATCTACTGCAATTTTGAAAAATATTTAAAATCTGCTGCGCCACTGCGCTTGACTTGAAATCTACTGCGATTTTTTAATGTGAAACCGGTTGAAAATTTGATGTTTTCTAGATGAAAAACGTAACACAATCTAGAAAAAACGAAAATTGATGGAAAATTTCTTTTAAGAACTGAATTTAACTGAAAATTAATCAGTTATTAAACATTTTATAAAAAAAATAGTTTCGTGCAAAGATTTGTGATTAAATTTACTTTGTTTTAACCTTATTTTATCGTAAAAAATATATGTGTATAAATCTAAACCCCATTATTGTTGTATTTTTTGCATCAAAAACAAATCTTCTTCGGAAAATACAGATCTGCTGCACTTTTTGTAAGAATCTACTGCTAAATTTTATTATTGAAGCCCGAACCCTGGAGTGCACTTAACCAGGCATAGGTTTATTGAGCTGACACTATGTAAGATGGCGGGGATAACCTCTTTCTCTTGGAACTAGGTACTTGCATGGATTAATGAAAGAGTTTAGTTTTGTTTTTTTTTTGTCTGTAGCATTAACAGATTAATATTATGTAATGAATTAGTGATATAAATAAGTATTACTTTTAATACATTGAAAAAATTAATGTTTGGTGTTTTGATATTTTTATATTCCCTCATCGTTCACAGCGCTCCACATCCTTATACACTTCCAATAAGTTAGTTATTTTTCACTAGAAATTCTCTAGAAATTATTTACATGGCAAAACAACGTTTGCCGGGTCAGCTAGTATAATATAAAAAGTAGTGCACTTAGAATGCAGCCTTGTTTGACTCCCATTGACGTCGTGAATTCTTCAGAGATTACATCTCCATCCCAAACGTACGCAATATTATTCTCATACAAGGCTCGCAGAATTTGAATGATTTTGCTTGATACACCGATTTTTGAGAGTTTGTAAAATAGAGCTTCACGTGATATTGTGTCGAAAGCTGCTCGAAAATCTACAAAGAAAGCGTACAACTTTTTTTTCTTGCTCTTGAAAGAATCAGCGATATTAGATAGGCAGAATATTTGGTCGATTGTAGAATATCCTTTTCGAAATCCAGCTTGAAATTCTTTGAGAATGTTATGATCTTGAATCCATTCGTACAGTCTTTTGTATATCAATGCAGCAAACAGTTTGGCTGAAGTGTTCAAAAATGCAATTCCTCTGTAGTTCTTCGGGTCTTTGTAATCGCCTTTTTTATGAAGTGGGAAGATTATTGCTTTTTTGAATGCATCAGGGACATTTTAAAGATTCGATTGTATCCCATTGTGAGATAGTGTATAAACTCGTTTGTGCAATGTTTATAAAACTCGAACGGGTTGCGATCAATACCTGGAGCTTTGTTTGATTTCGAGTTGTTTATAACTTCTCTGACTTCTTCCAGAGTAAACGCAGAGTCCAATTTTTCATCTATGAGTAGAGGGGCTGCATAATGAAATAGCGGGGAGGTTAGCGGGGCGTTGAGAAGTTTATCGAAGTGAGTCCTTAGTTGTGTGGTTTCAAGGGACAAGGAAATGTTTGACGTGTTTCCGTTTATGTATTTAACAGCTCTCCAGAATTGCGCGGAGGACCTTGAAGTGTTTATGAGTGCAATATTTTTCTGTTCAAGATCTACTTTTTTGCTTAGACAGATGCGCTTATATTCGCTGTTGGCGTCTTGATAGAGTTTTTTTGAAGATGTTGGAGTCATTTCTTCTCATAAGCTTCAAACATTTAAAAGATTTGTCTCTTGCTCTCAAACATTCTGAATCAAACCATTTTTGCTCATATGTTTTAAAAGGCTTGTGTTGCGGAATAGATTTCTTTATGATTTCCGTTAAGGCTTCCATATCGACTGAATAATGTTGCGAGCTCAGTGAAGTAAGGTTTACATCCAAGTTTCGCTGATAAATTTCGAGCATTCGGTTGTTCCAAGCAAATTTTGGCAAAAGGCCTAGTGACCTCGTGTCATCAAAGTTTTCGCTGGCAGCAAAATTGAGAGTTACTTCCAGGGGCAAATGGTCCGAAAAGATCTCGATTCCAACTTGAAAAGTGTCCAGGAGCTTAAACCAGGCTCCCGACACAAAGCAATAATCTATTATTGAGCACGTAGTTCCCCTAATAAATGTCAGCTCACCTTCCGAGTCACCTTTGCAACTACCATTCAATAAAGGCATGTCATAATTATCGGCAAGTTCAAGAATTTTTGTCCCCTTGCTATCACAGGTTGGGTCCTTAGATTTTCGGTAAGGTTCCATGAAACTGCTGTTATATCCGGATGCAAAGTTATTTTGTGAGAGACCAACTCGACCATTAAAATCTCCAATAAGCATTAGATCAGTGTTAACTAAGGGATGAAGTGAGTCGCAGAGTTTGTCGAAGGCGCACTGCCAGTGACTACAGTTTAAGTAGATAGGTACCAAGATGACATCAACTGATTTAGATTTTATGTTAATAACACTTATTTCGCCAGCCTTTTCAAAGTTACAAATCCTTTCGAGATTGTCACGAAAACCGAACAGTGTTCCACCACTTCCTCTTCCAAAAATCTTAGTTTTCACAGCAAGGGTCCAGGATAGTTCATAATTCGAAAATATTTTTTAAAATTTGATTTCTGGATTTTCTAATAGATGAGTTTCAAATAATATAAAAATATCAAAACTTTTAACATAATTAAAAAAAGTTGCAAAATTAATTTTGTTTTTTAAACCTGATACATTGTAGCTTAAAATTCTTATTTTCTTATACACTAAACTTATTTCAGCATTCTGGTAGACTGGGATATATCATGCGTCGTGTGCAGCGGCCTTAGAGCTTGTTGATGCATCCAAAGGCTTTTCGGGTACTGGCATCGTATTAGATTTGGCATCACTGTTGCGAATGACATTACCTGTCAGATTTGAAGTTTCGCGAAAATTGTTTTCATTTGTAGCTGTTTTGTTTGTATTTTTGTTTTCATTAACAAAAATATGTTCATTTAGCGAAATGTTTCCATAAATTGATTTGATAACATCTAAACCATTTTTATCACCGCACCTCAACCCAAGTGTAGAATCCTAGGTAAAGATGTTCTTGGCGATATGCAGTTGGTCATCCCGCAAAGAAATTTTTTTCGATGAGTCCCTTTGACGCAGCACCTTCATAATGTTCATCATTTTTGTGCGACGTTGTCTCACGTTGAAGGGTAGGTGCTTTTGGATGCTTATTTTGGTTCCCTTTAGTTTGAAGGCATTTCTCAGTACGTTCCACGCAGACTCTATAGATTTCATTTTAAGTATTATTGTTGATTTGTTTGCGCCACGGCTATTTATTCCATACGCAGACTCAACGACTAGGTTCGGAGTTGAGTCAACCAAACTAGCGCAGATGGTTTTAGCTTTCTCGCTCATGTCAATATGGCTTTCCGTAGGCAACTACAAGTAAACTACTACAAGATTTGCTTCAGTGCTCCTCTGTAGAAGTCGGTCAAGCTGGTTCTCAAGATGTTTATTATGTTCTTCCAGGGAGGCAACCTTTTGCTCAAGTTCTTCTTGTCGCACACTCAAGGCTGAAATTTGATTGCAGAAAATTTGCATGTCTGCCTTTGAAGTCAACTGTTCGACAAGTTTTTTGTTGTTTTCAAGAACAATTTCCTGCAATGTCTCAACACTTAGACCAGAAGAAGATTCCATTTCGAGTTTTGATTTGATTTTACTCGGGTTTTGGTGGCGTTTTTCGTTTCCTGGGTGTTCTGGAGACGTGTGCGATAATCTCCTTTTGACCATTTATGGGTTAACTTTTCCATTAAATTTTTCTTTGCTTAAAAATAGCTTAGTAGCTAAGAACTTACTCAAATTTTAATTTATTGAGATAGAGTTCTTCTTAGTTTATAAAATGAATGAGTTTTCTTTATTCATTCGCACTTTAAACACTTTGTTTTGCTATTTTTTAATCGAGAGATAAATTTTTGCTTCCAATTTGACAGATCAAAGTTTCAGGTCTCCCCGAATAAATAGCAAGTGACTCAAGATGGTCCTTCACAAATTTTATGCGAGATGCAATGTTTTACTTCCTTAGAAAAGGCACCCTTCTTGCAATCCTTCCATGCAGATTGCCTTCCACAAGTCTTCTCCGAACTGTTCTAGCAGAAATATTCAGCTGTAGTTCAGCTTTAATATCCTTTGAAGACTTGAAAGGATCTTTTTTTGAACACCGAATGATATTCCGATCGTCTTTCGCAGTTGTCTTTCTCGGTTGTCCAAGCTGTTTTTTCTCTGTCGGTGGCTTTAGTGCATTTTCAACTAACTTCGGAGATCGTCCAATTATCTCAGCTATTTTTCGAATAGATTTACGTAAAGCAGATTTTTCCACTGAGGTGCAGTGTTTTTTTAGTCCCATACTTTTCTAAATATTTATATTATAATTAGGTTCAGGTCTAATAAAGAATATCCCAAAATACACTTACTGTTTTATAAAGCAAAATCTGTAGAAATTAATTAATTTTTTTTCACACAATAAATAAACACGTCTGCTTAGCAATCTGTCTCTATTTTAATGACCACAAAAAAATTCCTCTTCTGGAAGAAACTGTTAGTTTACTTAACACTAAACAAAAAATTTCAAGCTTACAGTCCCGTTTTTTTCTTGTAAAAAAATCTTACTATACGAATAATAACTGTTAGAATTCGTTTGCATGAGAGTTGTTGTTTTTATTTGACCTTAATGCAAGAAGTTAAATCTGTCTCTATTTTAATGTCCATATCTGTATATGATTCCTTCGGGGTGAAGCTCGATGACGTTATAAGTCTATAACCGCTGGACCGATTTTCATGATTTTTATACCCTATCCAAAGGGTATATTAAGTTTGATACATAGTTTGTAACATAGAGAAATATTAAGATAGACCACATAAAGTAAACTAGTAAATGATCAGCATCACTAGCCGAGTCGATTAGGCCGTGTCCGTCCGTCCGTCCGTCCGTATGTCACCAGTTTTAGGGCCTTAAATTTTGAGCTAGGTTGATGAAATTTTGTATACGACGTTCGTAAGCAATACAAGTGTAAAAAATTTTAAGATCCGCCCACTGACACGCCCACTTTTCAGTTATTTGATATGAAACTCGAAAAAACTTACTTGAGCAAATATATTGATATTCACTTAATCTACAAATCGTCTATACATTGTATATGGCCACGCCCATTTTATAGGGCGGTTTTCTAAAAAAAATGTTTTTATTCGATTTCAATCAAATTATATCAATGCTAAGGAGCAGACTTGTGTACATGCTCAGATATTTTTCAAATCCGCCCAACATTTATGAAATTTTTTTTTTTTCAATATTTGTTTTTTTTTTCTTATTTTATGAAAAAATTGAAGCACAATTTAATGTAAGTTTCTGGTTGAAATGGGATAGGGTATCACACGAACCGCTCTAGGCGGATTGTAGCATTTCCATATGTTTTATTTTGTCCATATTGCTGTACTTTGGGTTTATAGGGAAAGAAAATTTAGAAAATTGGGAATTTTTTGCATTTTTCGCATTTTACAAAACATAGGCGGCGTTGGGGGTGTCGATATATGACAGTTGTATTTGTCTTTGTGTTTCGATTGATAACTAGATGTTGAATTTCAAAGTTTAAATGTTCAGTGAAACCTACGTTACATTAAATTCAACTACATCAAAGCGCACGACATACGGGCGACAAACGGAGTTATACCGGGTCCAGCTAGTTTTTTATAATTATGTTCATTTTTTATCGAATTTTCATGTAAATTTACTCGAAAATGGTCCTTTTTATTAAAACTTTAAGCTTTTGATATTCTCATCCAAAAATAAATCGAAATACAAAATACAATAAATACAAAAAATTATTTTGGCCATCTTTTTGTGAAAATTTACCTGTGTGCGTCAGTCGATTTTCCGTGGAATGACCCTATACAAATAGCGGGCTTTTTGGGGGTATGTAACTAACAACATAACTATTGTTGCCAATTTCAATAGAGACACACAGCTGTTCAGTCTTGAAGTCATCATTAGGCAGCATAACGGCTTTCGTTGTAGGAGTTGATCGTACAGCAATGAATACTACCCCACCGCGCAAGTCGCCTCTTTGTTGTTCGATCCAGACGATGAACTGTGTAATACTCGTCGAAAATTTCAGCCAATGAATAGTTGTCATTCGACCATGTCTCAGTTACCAAGATAATCTCATATTCATTTAAAGAAACAGCGAGACAAACATCATTGATTTTCGTTTTTATTCCACCAGCATTAAGACAGTGAGAGTATTTGATAACGGAAAAAGAGATATAGGGAGAATTCTGTTCTTTGTTTACATTTGCGCACTGTCTTCGCTATAGTTTTTTGGAATGAAACGAAAACCTCTCAACTGCACATTCAAAGGCCAGTTTTCAGCATTCAATATGCATCATTGATAAGGCATGCAGGAACTCCAAGGCGAAAATTTATAAATTTGAATGATGACAGATAGGCATCTTTTTTGTAACATTTACAGAGTTAACCGTAGGTTCTTTGGGTGTACTGTTGGTAGCTATTGTGCTTGCACTGTTCAGATCATTGTTTTTATTAATTTCAATATAATTTATTAAAACATGTCAAATAAACGTAAAAAAAACACTTTATCTTTGGAAACCAAAGTTAAGATTTTAAAAAAGCTTGATGAAGGCGACCAGGGAATCGTTTAGGTCTAGATTTCAATGTAACAAAATCTGCCATCAACTATATAAAATCGAAGAAAAAAGCGATATTAGATGCTTTTTTCAACACCTATCAAGAAGCAAAAACTAAATCTTTACACTGCGATGAATGTGCGGAAATGGAAAGTCTCCTTTTTGAATGGTTTTTACACCAACGTGAAAAGAAATGCACAATGACTGGACCAATGTTAAAGGCGAAAGCTAAGCCAATTTTTGGTGAAGTACTCGTATATCCCGATAAAGATGGAAATGCATTCCGTGCAAGTGATGGATGGCTTACCAAATTTAAAAATCGGCACGATATTCGCTACTTAAAAATTGGTGGCCAGATACTTTCTAGTGATGTTTGCGTTGTCACTCCGTTTATGCACACATTTCGTGCAAATGGAGAAATAAATTTAAAATGCTGACGAAAACGGATTATTTTTGCAATGCTTGCCAGATAAAACATACAGTTGCGGGCAAAATAATAGCAGTGAGAGACAACAGAGCAAATAATTCAATAAAATATATACACATTGCTTATGAAACGTTATAAAAAGTGTATTTTTATTTAACAACTATAGTTAGAATTCAAATTAGGTAAAAAAAAATCATTTCAATGGCAAAAATAAACAAAAACAAAAAAATTTACTTCAATGTATGAATTTAGATCGGTCAAAAAAATAGCAGTGCATATAATAATGTAAAAAAAGTTGTTTTATAGAAAACAAATTAAAAAAAAGATACGAGAAATGGCTAATATTTTGTTGTAGACCCTTTATTCTTTAGAACGGCTTCACAACGGCGCTTCATTGAATCCACCAAACCCTGACATCTCTTCGATGGTATATTTTTCCATGCTGTCTGTACTATGGCCCAAAGTTCATTGTTATTCCTAGGTTTTTTAGCTGAAACCACTTTTTTATATCTGCCCAAAGATTCTCTATTGGGTTGAGGTCAGGTGATTGGGGAGGCCAGTCCATAACAGAAATATTGTTGACCCGAAACCATTCCTTAGCTTTTTTGCTTGTGTGTTTCGGGTCGTTGTCCTGTTGAAAGACCCATCTGATCGGCATTTCCTCCTCAGCGTAAGGCAGCATAGTTCCCTGAAGTATGTCGAGGCACACATTTTGATCCATCACACCATTTATTCGGTATATGGGGCCTACACCATGGTATGAGAAACAACCCCATATCATAATACTGGAGCCGTGCAGTTTTTACGGCGGCCCATACTGTAAGCGAATATTAGTATATTTGTGTAAAAAATATGGGGATTCGAAGATTTACCTTAAAAAACTAACTTGTAATTATTAACTTGAAATTCTTTATTTTGAAAACACACTGAATCAAGAAACAACCGAAAACTAGCGAGCACTGCTATTATTTTTCCCGCGAAGAAATACGCAATGGGTGCTTTGGGGTGACGTTTGGAACGGAACCGTTATTTGATCGAACATTGTTTTCTTGGAAATTTAAGACACGTTGTTCTGTTACCAGAAAACTAGTTTAAGAAAGTAATAGATTATTCATATCTCAATTTTTATTGAAATATGTCATTGAGGAAGGTGCACTGCTATTATTTTACCCCCAGCTGTATGTCGCTGCTTGTGAAAAAAAAAATGCCCTTCGATACAAAATACAAAAAGAACGCATTTCAATTTTAGTTACTTAAATCCTGTAACCCACAAGGGTAGGTCCTAGGGCCTCTACAACGCCTACGCGCCATCGTGTGCGGTTTCTGGAAATATGCCCAAGCTCACCCCAACTCTTTCCCAGTTGCCGTGCTTCCTTCTCCACTGTTCTGCGCCACGTACTCCTAGGACCGCCGATAAAGCTGTTCGTTAGAGATACGGTTTGGCCAGAATATCCTTAAGATGTATTGACAAACGTTTGCGGCTTCCTTGTGATAGTAACAGTCACTCTCCAGGTACCACATCCATATAGCAGCACGGATTCAACGTTGGAACGGAACAGTCGTAGCTTGGTGTTTAGGCTAATTGCATTACTTTGCCAAACTGTGAATAGCATTCCAAACGCAAATTTTGCTTTACCTATTCGACTGGCTATAGGGTCATTCCACGATAAATCGCCGAGGCTATATGGAGAGCTCTGAACGACCCCCGTCCGATTTGGCTGAAAATTAGTACAAATTCTCATTGAAGTGGTACAAGTCATAAGGCAAAAAAGTTTTGCAGAATTCGATATAGTTTGCGTGTAACGGAACTTCAAAAATTGGCAAAAAATCGAATTCTAAGCGTTCTTCTATATTTCAAAATATCATAACTTTGGTTCTGCTTATCAGAATTTGATCAAATATACCTTGTTGAATTCAGAAAAAGGTGAACTTTCAAAGAGTAGTGAGTACAAATAGTCAAAGTCTAACTTCTTAAATACTGAAAATGGGAAATGTGTAGTTACAAACACTAGTCATTGAAGGAAAAAAAGAAAAACAAGTTCAGTGAGGTTTTTTTTTTCTAAAAAAACAGTTATGTATGTATGTGTATGCGGGTTATATGTGATGATTTTAAAAGGAGTAACGTACTAAACATTAGTTTTTTTGACTTAGCCGGCTATAAAAAATTATTTTGGCCGAACCCATAGAGATCCCAACTTGAAATTTGGAATGGAGATAGAGGACGAATCGCTCTATAATATATAAAAAAATAAAAAAAATAAAGATACCGTTTTTTGAGTTATTCAAGGATATATGTAAAAAGGATATTCTGGAATATCCTTCGTCCTTGAAAACAAATTACTCTCTTTCTTTGAAAGTTCACCTTTTTCTGAATTCAACAAGGTATATTTGATCAAATTCTGATAAGCAGAACCAAAGTTATGATATTTTGAAATATAGAAGAACGCTTAGAATTCGATTTTTTGCCAATTTTTGAAGTTCCGTTAGACGCAAACTATATCGAATTCTGCAAAACTTTTTTGCCTTATGACTTGTACCACTCCAATGAGTATTTGTACTATATTTCAGCCAAATCGGAGGGGGGTCGTTCAGAACGCCGGTCGATCCTCCGTGGAATGACCCTATATCAAGTTCGGTTCCGCCATCGAAAGTATAAAGCCTTGTCGAGCCCCACTTTGGACTTCGAATTCCTCAGACAGCCACCCTCTGTGCAAGACTAGATCTCTTCAATTTTACTAGAAGCTGTTAAAACTCATAATGGAAACTTGATTATGTATGTACATGTCACACAATAATCAACTAATCATATTTCATTGCCAACGGAGGTTGAACAACCTCAGAATTCATTCACAAGAAAAGAAATGCAAATGCAGCGATTTTGTACATTAATTCTAGACTAAGCATTTATTGTTTATTATTGTCTGTAGTTTAGATATTCGCTTAGTTGCAAACTAAGTATTTATTGACTGTTAAATTTAGTATAAATAAGAGGAATAAAATTAATAATTTCAATTGCTTATGAACAGTTAACCAAGACTTTTATTTCATCAAGTGAGTCTGCTTGAAGGACTGTTCCCGCGATTCGCATAACCGATACAAGAATCGAGTTGTGCTACTCCAACGATCAGGTCTAGGTTTATGCACCTACGATCAACTTTATCATAGTTTGGAAGAATCCAATCTTAAACATTTGGCGACCGTGACATAGGTCCAACAACTTGTCAGAGAAGCGTGAACGGGGCTTTAACATCGTTCAAGTTTGTTTTCTTCTTTTCTCGTGTATTTTTTGTTTTCGTGATTGGCGTATACTGGGCCAAAACACAGTCTACATAGGGGTCAAAGGATCTCAGCGCGTACAGATTTTGGACATGGAGCTTAACAACCATACTCAACACCAGGAGAAGCTTGGACTCCGAAGAGATCTAGACAGGTGCCTAAACATATTCCCTCAAGGGAGAACCGGTGAGGAAGAAGACTCTTGCGCAATGACTTAACCACAGGTAGTCAGTAAGAGCAGTCAGGGAACAGCTTCAACAACCCTCTCAGCCGTTGAATCCAAGCCAGGGTGCCGTTCAAAGATCTAGTAAGGAACAGTGGTTGCCTCAACCATTTCAGTGAACACAGCAAACTCTTCTCACAACAGGATCCATTACCAACCTTAAGCAAAGGTACATCCATCCATAAGGCCGATTTGGATCAGGCTAGATCAGAACAGTTCTGCCGTATTAAAATTCGTACGATGGAACCAAATTGGGATGAGGTATAAACAATGTATCGGAAATTGGAGATGGAATTAGGACACGAAGACATAAAGCAATACGTGTTTCGATGTCACTACTGGAGTTTTACGATGGATTGGAGAAGTCGACCTCAAAATTGGTTAAGCAGCAGACAACAATGAAAATGCCAAAGGTGGAATTGCCAAAATTTGTCGGTAATTAACTTAAAAGGCCGGAATATATGGATTTATGCATTGAAATGATCCATAACCAACAAATGTCAGATGGCCAAAAATTGTGGTTTCTGAAATGAAGTCTAAAAGGGGAAGCGGAGAAGTTGGCTCACCACCTATCAGTGTCAGGCGCCAACTATGCAGCAGCATGGAAAATAATAACTGAACGCTACGATAATCCTCGGTTATTAGTGTCATTTTCGATATCAAAACTGTTGTCCCATCCAAATGCACAATCTGGGAATGCCAGATCCATTCGAAGCATGCATGATACCATACAAGAATGTTTACTGGTATTGCAAGGTTTAAGGGTGGATACGATACGTTTAAGGGTGGCATCTCATCAGACAAATTGCTCAGCATGCAAGGGCAATCATTCGCTGTACAAATGCCAGTAATTTTTAGATCTACCATCGTCAAAACAAATGATCTAGTGTGTCAACTGTTTGAGGTCCGAGCACTTTGCAACTAATTCTAACTCTGGTAGTTGTTTAAAGTGCCGGAATAAACATTACATTACTTTAGGGGATGCCAAAATGGGACCAACAGCTGCATCTACCGCTTCCAGCACAGTGGAAGGCACGTTATCAAATCAGCCGCTACAGCGGGCGTTGATTTTACTGGGAACTGCAAAGGTTACGATTGTCGGACCTAATCAAAAGGCTATGTATTGTCGAGCATTATTGGACTCTGGTTCTCAGGTCAATCTCATCAGCCGCAGAGTAGTTAGAGCTCTAAATCTGATGCCTGAGCTAGATTCTCTGATCATAGAAGGCGTAGGCCAAGGGAAACACAAAACAACCCATCGAGTATATGTAAAATTTGAGTTTAACACAAGTAACTATGCCTCGAGGCTGGAGGCGTTTGTGCTTAAAGACATTATTGCTCCGCAGCCTTATCAACCATTGGACATTTTATCATGGAAAGAATATAAAGCTAGCAGATCCAGAGTTTAATCGACCGGATAAAATAGACTTGCCATTGGGTGCCGAATTCTACCATGAGCTGCTCGCAGTCGGACAAATTAAACTTGAAGAGGATTTGCCAATACTGCAAAACACAATGCTCGGCTGGATTATATCTGGTAAGGTCAGCCGATATCTATCAACGGCCACTTGTGGAATATGTACTTAAGAAGAGCGTTTAAATGAAATCATCGAGAAGTTCTGGCGGTTGGAGGAAATTGGAGAAGACACGAGAAACATCACTCCAGCGGATCAAAAATGTATAAGCCACTTAGACAAATCCTTCCGGCGCAACACGAACAGTGGAAGGTTTATCGTTAGTTTGCCTTTCTCACGTCAGCCGTCAGAATTAGGTGAATCTAAGAAGATAGCCCTGAGAAGATTTTGGGCCTTGGAAAAGAGACTAAGCAAGGATGATCAGCTCAAAAATTAATATGCAAGTTTCATGCAGGAATATCTTCAATTGGGACACACGAGAGAAGTAGACATAAACAGCATTAGGGTACCTCACTACGTCCTTCCTCACCATGGTGTTTTAAAACCCGATAGTAGCAGTATCAAGCTAAGAGTCGTGTTCGACGCATCCATGAAAACGTTATCAAACAACTCCTTGAATGATTTGCTGCTAGCTGGTCCCACTATACAAGACGACATCTTCTCCATACTTATACGATTTCGAACTCCAAGATTTGTTTTTACCGTCGACATCGAAAAAATTTACAGACAAATCGATCAAGCCATACAATCCGATCTTCAAGATAAGGAATCACGAACACTAAAAACTATAGGGGTCATCTGGAATCCACAAGCAGATGAGTTCCTTAGTAATTCAGCAATACAAGTGAATAAGAGAATCACAAAAAGAACGGCCTTATCGGAAATTGCACATATATTCGAAATATTAGGCATCGTCCATACCATAACAATCACGGCGAAAATATTTATTCAACAGCTATGGAAACTAAAAATGTACTGGGATGCCGCCTCACCGATGGAACTGCACACAACTTGGAAAAATTTCCGAAAGGAATTAGGGCAAATAAGAGAAATAAATTTTCCCAGACACCTATTCTTTACACAAGTCTCAAAGAAGATCCAGATACATGCGTTTACTGATGCATCAGGAAGAGCCTTTGGTACTGCCATCTACATTAGATCAACTTACAACGACGGTACAGTGACGGTTCGACTACTTTGCTCAAAATCCAGAGTTATCGAGGAGGTTATCACTGCAACCACTATACCACGCCTAGAACTATGTGCAGCCAAATTAGCGACGGACCTCACTAATCGGGTAACAAGGGATCTTAAGCTAGGAGAATTGGAGACATAGTTCTGGACGGACTCGGAGATCGTGCTGGCCTGGATAAATGCGGAAGCATCTAACTATCATCGTTTCATAGCCAATCGAGTAAGAGCAATCAGAAGCATTACCTCTCCTTAGCAGTGGTGGCATGTGCCTACGAAACAGAATCCGGCAGACATAGTTTCAAGAGGGATATCGGCTTCGAAGCTAAATGATTGTAACATGTGGTTTTATGCGCCTTTGTATCTATATGGACCAGAGAACACTTGGCCAGGCAAGTTTGAAGTAAACAAGACAGATATAGGAAAAACAGGGTCCAGAATTGCACTCACAGCAACGGTCGATTATTGCATATATCAAACGTTTCATAAATAACTGTAAGAAGAGTAACCAAAATCAACAGCGACCATTTACGAACTTCAGCGACCATTTACGAACTTGACGATGCCACTCGAGTAATAATGAGGGAAATGTAACATTAAGAGTTGAAGGAAGAGCTGGAGCATCTATCGAAAGGAAAATACGTCAGCTGTCAAAGTCCAATGAGTAGTCTATCGCCATTTTTGGATGGGGAAGGAGTTCTTCGCGTAGGACGCTTAGAAGCAGCCGATTTAGACTACGATGCCAAGCATCGCATTGTGTTACCATATAATCATGAGCTCAGTAAAGCATTGATGCGAGAAATCCGGGGACGTACGAATTGCCGACAAAAAAAAAAAACTCAACTACTAAAAATGTCGACTTTGCCTCTCGTTAAAATCGCGACAAACTTTTTATCGACTAATAAGATTATCGAAAGTTCAAAGCATCGACGCTTAAAATGTCGACTTTATTTGTTAAATGTCGGTCAACTTGTCGACAAATTTGCATGTGCATGTGAACACTATGACGTAAATAAAACATATTGTTAATTACTATAAATTTATTTATTTTTTTTTCTTGGAATAAAAAAACAAACATAAAACTAACTTCGTGTCCTTAAATATATGAAAATGAAAATAAGTAGGTATTTAATTTAATCTTAAATGAATAGCAATGTTATTCAAGTAGTTTAACTTTGAATAGTTTTCTTTTTCGCCCAGAATAGTTTTAAATTGCTTTTCCTTTCGTTTTATATATTTTGTTGGTTCCTTTTTTTCTCCCTTTTGAATTTTTTCTAATGCTTGCTTGACAACTATGTACTCCTTAGACAATTTTGAAATTAATTTATGTACCCCAACATGTGATGATCCCACAAGCACTTTCAATCTAGACTATTTTGAGTTCTGGGTAGGTTTAAGTGCATTTGATCGTGCACTGACCAGAAAGATGGCTCATTTGCGGGAGGAAATATTTTAATTCGCTTAGAAGATGAAAGCTTTCTGCTCTCGCGGGAAATGTAATTGTCCTTAAACCAGTCACCTATGCGCTTTCCATCGTTGTCCAATGCATCGTATAACTCAGTAAAATAAGTTTGTATCTCTTCTTTCGCAATAAAAGCTAATGCCTTCAACATTCGCATATGTCGACTAAACATTTCATTGTTTCCGTATTTAGTTGTAAGCTTTTGAGCTTGTATTCTTCTCCAAATAATGCATCCTAAATGAAAGAAACACCCTTTGGTTTGAGATTCAGGAAAAGGCTTTCTCCAAGTCGGATATAATAATAGTGAAATATTGTGATCACACCCAATCCGACATAATTCATAGAAAAATTCTTCATATATAAGTTTGCTTTTGGGACTCATTAAACAAAAAGTTAATGGTAAAGCTTGATTTTTTACGACACCCTGAATTGTAAATAATTGTCGCGTTATGGACGGTACAACTTCAAATGTACCATCCATAAGCCACACTTTACATTTGGACAACATTTTTAAATTTGATATGCTTCCGAGAATTAAGAGTCTTTCACTATTATTTACAGTTTTATCACTGAGAAGAAATAGTTCACCCTCCACATACTTTAGTTCGTTTGGTATACAAATTTCATTAACAATTTTGGGTTCTTTGTTTAAATTTTTGCGTCTAATTCTTTTAATATTTTGTTTTTTTTTTTTTTGATTTTCTGTATTAGGTAAATAAACGCGACAGTCCTTTTGACACTTAACAACACTTTCTGATATTATATTCACAGGTGCATTTTCTGTCTTATCGGCAAGATCTTTCAGCAAAACATTAGTTTTGTACACTAGTTGCTCATGTAATAGAGAGTCATGGGAATGATTTGAAGGGCAGCACCACCGATGTATATCACCTTGTTATACCCTATCCTAAGGGTATATTAAGTTTGATACATAGTTTGTAACATAGGGAAATATTGAAGATAGACCACATAAAGTATATATATAAATGATCAGCATCACTAGCCGAGTCGATTAAGCCATGTCCGTCCGTCCGTCTGTCCGTCCGTCTGTCCGTCCGTCTGTGTGTCACCAGTTTTTGGGCCTTAAATTTTGAGCTAGGTTGATGAAATTTTGTATACGAGGTCCTTGGAAAAGTAAGCAATACAAGTGTAAAAATTTTTAAAATCCGCCCACTGACACGCCCACTTTTTAAAAAAAATCACTTTTTTCACTATTTTCATATGAAACTCGAAAAAACTTACTTGGGCAAATATGTAGATATCCACTCAATCTACATATCGTCTATACATTGTATAAGGCCACGCCCACTTTTTAGGGGCGTTTACTTCAAAAATTAATTTTCGAGTAAAAATATTAGTTTATAGGGCAAAATAGAAAATTTTGTGAATGAAAAATCGAAATCGAATGAGGTAGCAGCAAGAGAAGAGAATATAGGGAAGGCCATGCGCTCTTCTAAGATTTGTAACTCGAGAACTACTTGGCGGATTTGGATGAAGCTTCAAATTTGAGCAAATCGTAGTATCAAATTGACCTATTGTAAAAATTATTTAGATAACATGAAAACTGGGGGAGATACAGTGGGGTAATTAGATACCCCATTTTTTTAATTTTTCTCAGAAAATATATAAGATACAGGAATTCTCGTATTGTTTCCACAATCTACACAAAATTCTACGTATCTCTCATTTTTTTCATATTTTTACCATTTATGGTCTGGCTGCTAGGGGGGGAAGGGGCAACATTTTTCAAATGTTTGGCAAGCTTTTTTGTTCAAAAAATTTTGTCACAAAAAAATAGTTCTTACATAAATAGAGCCCTTGCTAAATTCTCTTTAATTTGACATGCCACATGATGGGAAACAAAATAATTAAAATAACAAATTTTTGTCCCAAAATCAAATTAATTGCAGCCATCTTGTGCAGGCTCCCATAATGTATACACAGCGAAAGTTTCAGCTCTCTATGTCCAACGGTTTAAAAGTTACAGGGCTGTGACAGACTGACGGACAGACGGACAGACAGACACTCTATCAAACCCATAAGTGTTCCGTCTTTCCGTTTAAGGTCCGGAACACTAAAAACATATGAAAATGCTACAATCCGTCTGGAGCGGATCGTTTGATACCCTATCACTTTCCTATACACTTAGCTTCTTCTTCCAACAATTCACCCACACGCTTAAGCTACTTTTTTCAAATATCTTACACCAAAACACGAATTTTCTCAGTTAGTACTGTTGATCGTACGTAAAAAAGTTGCTTAACATAATTTTTAGGAAATTTTTGAGGGATAAAAATTTTATAAAAAAAAAAAAATTATTAAGTAAAAATTTTGAGAAAAATGTATTTTAAGTAAAATGATGGAACAACTACTAAATTGTCTTTGCAAAATGTACAAAACCTTTTTTGTACCAATAATAGTTTAGAGGTTATAGCGTTAAAAGTGGCTACACCTCCAAATCAGAGGTCACCCACTTTGGGGGCTATAACTTGAAATGGGGTGAGAATAGACCCCCCCCCTGCCATACAATTTTTTGTTCGGCAGAACTTCAGGAATCTCCCCTTAAAGGATTATACCGCTTAACTGGGACACCCTGTATACTTTATGTGGTCTATCTTTAATATTTCTCTATGTTACAAACTATGTGTCAAATTTAATATACCCTTAGGATAGAGTATAAACAGTTAGCCAACAATATCAAGTGGAGAGTATTATCCAAAGAGTTAAACAGTTAGCCTAAATTGTTTTTGTTTTTTTTTGTAACAATGTCGACTATAGTTAAATGAATGATGTTAACAGGTGCGCGAGTTACGAGTTGATCTCTCTTTTTAAGATAAAAAAACAACTTTACTACTTGAACTTTCTTTATTAATTGAATTGAACAACTTTTTTACTTGAACATGACACCTATTGCGAAGGTGCATCTATGTGAACTTTATTTGGCCGGAAACTCGGCAGACGCTGAGTATGCACCTTTGCAATTTACAAAGAATTCAAATTACAATTAATTTGATGAATAGAGAATAATTTCAAATTACAAAGAATACGGTCTTAGAGAATTTGCAATTTGAAGAATTGCATATATCGGGTCACCGACCGGTTGGCTTAGGGTCAGATAGAGGTGGCTGCCGCAACTCCTCCCCCCTTAGTGAAGCGAAGGCCAAAGATACTCTGGGTCTTTGACTGGAGCTGAGTGCTGGATCGAAATTGTTTTCCTTGTATATATATATATATATATATAATGACAGAAGGAAAAGCGTTGTTATGAACAATGAGGAAAAGGAGTAATATTGGTATTTTTCCGTAGTGGCTCGGAGCAGGATTATTTGTTCTTGGTTTTCCATGTTGAAGGTGTTGAGTCTCTGCAAGCTTAGCTTTTGTTTTGTGAAATTTGCTGTAATTTGTTGGTATGATGTTGGCAATAGATGAATTTCTTGCCAGAAGACAGCGGGATGGTCCTTATAAATGATTCCGTTGATGGTGACGTCGCAGTCTTTATAATGTAGGAGGAAGCTTCCGGAGATTTGATGTCGTCCATAGTTCCAGATAGAGTTGATAGGCTGTAGGCTGTAGAATTTTCGAGATTGTCCCAACGTCGTTCAAATTACATTGGCCGCGTTGATTGTTGAGGAGTTGTCCCAAGCATGATGATTGATTTGTGTTTTCTTGATGTTGTAATTCCTTGCAGTAGTAAATGCCTTCAATCTTGGGACATACTTCGTTAAGGTATTGAATATTTTGAGGATTATATAGGGCATAGGGTGGAAGTTCGATTTCTTTGGTATTGTTTATGGGCAGCGGAATAATGTGTATTAAGGAATATGTTGTAGAGGTATTTGAACATTAAGTATAATCTTCGAATTGTTGTAATATGCTTGCAAGCCAAGCATTTCATAATTGTGTTCACTAGAGCTAATTTTAATATTTTGGTTAGATAATATTCCCTCAATCTGATTCAATTCGTTTCTGCTAAGAATACATTTTGGAATTATGTTTAGTTTGGCCATGACTATAGATTCTGCTATGTTCGTTATGCGATTGTTTAAGAGGTCAATATTATAATTGATTTGGCTAAGATATTACGTTCTTAGGATTATATCTTCATTTGTACGCATTCGGTTACTGTTTAAATCATTAAGTTTGTTATGAAAATTTTCAATATTAGCTTGTTGCTTATTAATATGTCCCGTTATGTTTTCGAATCTTTCAAGCATTTGTGTGTTAATTATTATCTGGTTATCTAGTGCGACTTGAGTATTGGATTGTTGTACATTAAAATTTTTTATTTGGTTATTCAGATTTTCTGCATCTGTTGCATCCATATTACCTATGATGAACCTGATGGCAGTACCCAGTCCATTTATCAAACCTCTCCTTGTACGTGTTTTTGGTGTTAATGTAGTTAATTTGAATTCGACATCTCTTAATTTAGCTTTTGTTATTTCAATTGAGTCCTTAGTATTTTGAAATTTGTCTAAAGCTTTTAATGAAGCAAAAATATTATATATACTGTGTTGATATGTTTCTAGATCTATTATGTGTACTAAGTTATTGTAAGTTTTTATAGTCCGTGCTGTTCCTAATATTTAACTTATCTATTCTATTATTTGTTAAGTTTTCAACTCTTTTCTTAATTTTCGGATATAAGATTTCTTTATATTCATTTAACTTCCTAAGGTAATCATGTTCATTATTAAAATTTATATTTTTGTTAAATCGGAGGTTCTTCCATAAAATAGTTCAAAACGAGTGAATTTTGTTGCTGAATGTATGGCATTATTGTATGTTATAATTGCTTCGGCTAATTTTTCTTCATGATCTAGATCTAAATGATTTTCCTTTTGTTAATTTGTTATAATTCTATAGATTTCAGTCAGAGTACAGTGGAATCTTTCCACTGGGGAATTGCTACTTGATTGTTGAATAGATGTAAAGTGAAGGTGTGTACTATATAGTTTACAGAGTTCTTTGAAAATGTTGCTTGTAAATTCGGATCCTTGATAGGCAATGATTTTTTCTTGGGATGCCGTGTAGGCTAAAGAAGTGTTTCATGTGCTTAGTTATAACGATACTATTGCGGGAAGAAAGTGTGTAGGCAGACGCAAATTTAGAAAACTTATCGATTATTGTGAGTATGTTACTATTGTTGATTGTATATACGTCAATACGGACTATGTCCAACGGTTTTGTCGCGGATTCAGGTTTTTCAAATTTGGGTATTTGTGGGTTTCTGTCATACTTGTTGAGTTACTTGCTTTTGTAAGAAAAAGTTGGATGTTAAATTCATTAATCGGTCGTTCTAAAAGTGGAATGTAATCGTTAAGGTTTTCTTCGGCTGAATGAACTTTTGTTCCCGAAATATCTTGTGTATCTATGTCATTAGTGTGGATTTCTTCTTGTTCGGTAGTGTCGATTTTAACTCGACTCGACTCGACGACAGCGTTAGTATTGAGTTTAAAAAATAAATAGAATAAATATTAGGCCGTAACCAGCCCATAGAGGGCCAAGGCCTAGCTTCTCACAGCTGTACGTATTGTGCGCGGTATACATTTCTGTACGTATACGTTTTATGCCGTAGTTTACGCAGTAGTCCAACGCACTAACCACTGAGCCACGGCACCCATGTACTGAGTATTGAGTTTACCTTTTTAGTGTTCCGGACCTTAAAAGGTAAGACGGAACCCTTATGGGTTTGATACGGTGTCTGTCTGTCCGTCTGTCCGTCTGTCCGTCAGTCTGTCACAGCCCTGTAACTTTTGAACCGTTAGACCTAGAGAGCTGAAATTTTCGCTTTGTATACATTATGTGGAAGCCTGCACAAGATGGCGGCAATGAATTTCATTTTGGGAGCCCTTTTTTGGGCACCTTGTATGAAGGGCAAAAAAAAAATATTTTGTTCCCCATCATGTGGCATATCAAATTAAAGAGAATTTTGCAAGGGCTCCACATATGTAAGAAATATTTTTTTCTGGCAAAATTTGTTGAACAAAAAAGCTCGCCAAACATTTGAAAAATGTTGTCCCCCCCCCTAGCGGCCAGACCATAAATGGTAAAAATATGAAAAAAATTGGAGATACGTAGAATTTCGTGTAGATTGTAAAACCAATACGAAAACTTCTATATTTTATATATTTTCTGAGAAAAATTAAAAAAATGGGGCATCTAGTTACCCCACTGTATCTCCCCCAGTTTTTATGTTATCCAAATAATTTTTACAGTAGATCATTTTGATAATACGATTTGCTCAAGTTTCAAGTTTCATCTAAATCCGCTACGTAGTTCCCGAGTTACAGATTTAAGAAAAGCGCATGGACTTCCCTATAAGCTCTTCTCTTGCTGCTACTGCATTCGATTTCGATTTTTCAAAAACGAAGTCCTTTGCACGAATGGATCGTATATGTTAGCTCTATGCTGCTTTTGAAAACTAAATAAGTTTAAAAAACTTTTTTTGTTTAATTTTTTTTTTTTTTTTCAAAAATATTTTTTTTTTAAATTTTTAAAACTCTAAATGCTGCATTCCTTCGCATGTCAAGTATTGCCAGTGTTTTGCTTTACTTAAACCATTTAACAAGCAAAGTACCGTTGCATTAATTTTTATCCAAAAGCTTGGTACGCCATGTTTTATATTGAAAGTGTAAGTTAAAATGGACTGGAATCTCAGCTCAGTATTACTAGGACATACCTACGTACAAGACATTACATTATTCATATCAAAACCAGTATTAGGTGTACCTATGCAGGATATGAATAAATTGCCTTCTATTTAATGACAATATAAAATGTCCGGAACACTATTGCACGAGGCCCTCCTCGCACTTACCCAATTTTTTTTTTATATGTGATTTCGTAGTTAAATTCTTCCAATTTTAGTCTCCATCGGACTAATTTGGAGTTAGGCTCTTTGAGGCTCATTAACCAAGTGAGCGGGCTGTGGTCCGTAACAATTTGAAATTGACGTCCGAAAAGGTAGGGTCGGAAATATTTTGTGGCCCACACAATGGCCAATAGTTCTTTTTCTATCGTTGTGTAATTAATTTCTGTGTCCGTAAGTGTGCGGCTAGCATAGTAAATTGGTCTGTCTGATCCTATATGGCCTTGAGAGAGTATGGCGCCTATGGCGAAGTTGCTAGCGTCTGTAGTCAGTATGAATGGTTTGGAAAAGTCGGGGTACTGTAAGATAAGGTCATTGGTCCATATATTTTTACAATCCTCAAATGATTTAAAGTATGATTCTGTAAGTTTTACTGTTCAACCTTTTTTCAAGCATTCTGTCATAGGTTTAACCAATTTCGCGAAGTCTTTGATAAATTTTCGATAATAACCCAAGAGTCCGAGAAATGATTTGATTTCTTTTTGGGTTTTCGGGATTGGGAATTTCTTGATGGCTTGGATCTTTTCAGGGTTCGGTTTTATACCATCGGTTGAGACGACGTGTCACAATTTTTCTACTGTAAATGCGGTTTTAGCAATGTCATTTGGGTGCATCTCGATTTGGTGAAATCCGTTGGCTAAATTGACGGTGGAGAAGTATAAATACTTCCCGAGCTTGTCCAATATTTCCGTTATATTGGGAAGAGGGTAGCGGTCTGAAATTGTCTTTCCGTTAAGCTTACGGAAATCGATGACTTAACGCCATTTTTGTTTTCCACTTGCATCAACCTTTTTTGGAACTATCCAAACCGGTGAGCTCCAAGGTGAGTTGCTTGGGCGAATGATTTTTTGTTCTAACACATTTTTTATTTGTTTTTGTACTTCGGATTTATGTACGTATGGATACCTATATGACTTAGTATAAATTGGTAGGTCGTCTGTAGTTTTTATTATATGCTTGACTTGGTTTGAGAAGGAAAGTGCAGTACCTTCTTTAAAGAATATGTCATCGTAAGCTTTACATATTTTGAGGAGGGCATGTTTTTCTTCTGAATTCAGATGAGAGGATCGAATCAGGTTGGTAATGTTTACATCTTCCAAGTGTGCATTGTTTCCTATATTGAAGTTATTTACTTCTATAAATTCGGAAAGGTTGTACTGATTGACTTTGATTGGTTGTTCTTTTAAAAGGATTTTGTTTTTGTCACTGCTATTCGTGACTTCTACTAGGCTGAACCAATCGCTTGCTTTGTACAATCCTTCAGATATATGCAACTGTGGGTCGATGGCAATGGTTTTAGTTAAAATATCACCGTTACGTACATCTAGCGGAACTTTAACTATTCTTTTTGAATTGGAGGGTATTAGGATTTTTCCTGAACTGAGATTGGGTTTAAACCTCAGAGGGATTATTGAGTTTTTAGTAATTAAGATGTTATTGCAGAGATCTACTTTAGCTTCTAATTTTGCTAATGCGTCTAATCCCGTCAAAGGACTGGTGAAGTTTAAACAATAAAAACTTAATATTGCCGGAGGTTTTGAATTCTGAGAAAATGGGGAGTGTGACTTGTTTGTCAAGATCATGTTTGTTTAAGATTGTTGAAATGGTTATTGGGCTACAGGTTGTACGATCATCGGGGTGTGTGAACTCAGGATTTAGGAAGGAGGCAGAAGTTCCTGTGTCTATCAGAAATTTGAAAATGGTCGACCGAAAGGAGAAGATATGTTCATGTATGGGAGTTTATGACCGTGTTTGTTGATGTTGAGACGGGAGAAAATTTTCATTATCTAGTTCTGCAAAGGCATCGAGGAGTTTGCAGTCTTGTTCATCGAAATCCTGATAATTTTGATCTAGCTCAGGGTTACCTTTAAAGTTGTGGTCTATTCCCTGCCTTAAATTATGTAAGTCGCGTATGAGTGACGTTTCCGTCCTTTTGTCTGAGTAATGTAAGATAAGATTATTTTTAATTGCGTCCCAATTAAGGGGGGTGCCGTACATACTCAGCACCTCATTTGCTTGTCCGTCTATCTTATTTCGGATAGCTCGCAAAAGGATGGTAGAATATGTCGTACCGTCAACGCTTCTTAAAGCTGTCAAAATCTCTTCAACGTTGTTTATAAATTCGTGAAGTAATCTTGGATTGCCATCAAATCTGGGCAAATCCTTGATCACGTCTGGAATTCTAAGAGAATTGAATATATCAGTTGGAGGTGTTTGTGGTACATTTGGGTTGGGTGGTGCCATGATAGGGTTTATTCCAGATGTGGGTGCTACTGAATTCTGAATATCGCTTAAATTTATGTTTGGGAAACTTTGACTAAAATTCCTATCTAACGCAATATCTTCTTCAAGAATGGAAGTTAAACTTATTGTTCTCTTAGTTTTAGAGTAGGGAAGGAAGGACTTAAGTTTCTTATGCATGGATAAAAATATTCAAAAACCTTTACTCACATTAATCCCAGTATTATTAGCATAATTTTTTTATTTTTATTTTTTTTTATTAGCATCATACTGCCGATGTATGTAGTTCTCGTTGATTTCTTTTACAGCTACTTCTTCCAGTTATTATTTTTTTTTCACTATTTACTGCTATGTTTTTCCGTTTTTATTGTCACTTGAGATGTATATACTTCCTTAGATTGATTTCCTTTTACAGTAATTTTTGCAATTATTTTTTTGTTTTGTTGTTTCACTATTCACTGTTATATTTTTGAGTTTTTATTGTCACTTGAGATGTATATTCTCTCTTAGATTAATTTTTCTATTTTATATATCTATATATATATATTTTTTTTATTTATTAATATAATTTATTTATTTTTTTAGTGTTCCGGACCTTAGAAGGTAAGACGGAACACTCATGGGTTTGATACGGTGTTTGTCTGTCCGTCTGTCCGTCAGTCTGTCACAGCCCTGTAACTTTTGAACCGTTAGACATAGAGAGCTGAAACTTTCGCTATGTGTACATTATGTGGAAGCCTGCACAAGATGGCGGCAATGAATTTCTTTTTGGGAGCCCTTTTTTGGGCACCTTGTATGAAGGGCAAAAAAAAATTAGTTTGTTGCCCATCATGTGGCATATCAAATTAAAGAGAATTTTGCAAGGGCTCCATATATGTAAGAAATATTTTTTTCTGACAAAATTTGTTGAACAAAAAAGCTTGCCAAACATTTGAAAAATTTTGCCTCCCCATATCAATGTCCCCTTTAGTGGCCATGTAATAGCTCCCTAACATGAAATTTGAAGTAAATTGATTCACTCGTCATACAGACAGAAAAACAGAATCGGCAGACACACTATAACGAGCTTCTCTATCAACGTAATTTCAGAATTGTTTAATATCTCGAGTTCCAATTTTTGCACGAATTCAATTCATGTTTTATATCGAAAGTGCAAATTACAATGGACTGGAATGTCAGCTCAGTATTACTAGGACATACCTACGTACAAGACATTACATTATTTATATCGAAACCAGTATCAGGTGTACCTATGCAGGATATGAATAAATTGCCTTCTATTTAATGACAATATAAAATGTCGGGAAAACTATTGCACGAGGCCCTCCTCGCACTTGCCCAATTTTTTTTTTGAAAACTTCGTTATATTATTCTATTATTATTATTTCCACTTCTTTTGTATACATACAATTTTTTCACTTGTTAAAATAACGCACTTGTATTAAAATAGCTTCTTCTTTTTTTTTCTTTTTTTTTCTTACACTAGTTAGGTTGTTTTTCTTTTCTTTATCTTTTATTTAGTTCGTTTTTACTTTTGGTTCTTCCGGTGCTTAGGATAATTCCGCGGTGATGTTACCGATGTACTTTCGATATTAGCGCTTTCTCCCAATATGCTCTTGTTCGAAAAACACTACGATACCAAATTTTTCTTAAGCAAACGCTCCTCTGTAAACCACCGATTTACTATTTCTTAAAAAAAATTACCGACACCGGAGTACACGACTGCGCCAGTTACGATTTGATCTCTCTTTTTAAGATAAAAAAAAACAACTTTACTACTTGAACTTTCTTTATTAATTGAATTGAACAACTTTTTTACTTGAACATGACACCTATTGCGAAGGTGCATCTATGTGAACTTTATTTGGCCGGAAACTCGGCAGACGCTGAGTATGCACCTTTGCAATTTACAAAGAATTCAAATAACAATTAATTTGATGAATAAAATAAAAAATAAATATTAGTCCGTAAGCAGCCCATAGAGGGCCAAGGGCTAGCTTCTACAACTGTAAATGTTGTGCGTGGTATACATTTCGGCACATACAGAAGGGACCAACAGTTTTACGCCGTATCCGAAGGGCAGAGGGGTTTTGAGAAGCTTTCTCATGACAGTGAATACTCTTGAATGTTTGTCAGACACTCGGAAGAGGTGGGGCCGTGAAAAAACGTTTGATGGTATTTTTCTGGATTCGAACTTAGAACCCCTTGCGCAGTAGTCCAACGCACTAACCACTGAGCCATGGCACCCACAAAATTGATTGATGAATAGAGAATCAATTCAAAATACAAAGAATACGGTTTTAGAGAATTTGCAATTTCAAGAATTGCATATATCGGGTCACCGACCGGTTGGCTTAGGGTCAGATAGAGGTGGCTGCCGTAACTATTTTCTGTCGATATTTTTATCAGTCGAAATTTTTTTTTATCGAAATTTTTTTTTGCGGTATTTTTTTGATCGATTTTTTGTAATCGATATTTTTAAAATCGACAAATCATACCCAACCCGAGAAATCCATCTGAAGTATATGCATATTGGGGGTTGGGTACGATTAACCGCTTTTCAATATATCGATTGAAAAAAATCGATCAACAAAATACCGATAAAAAAAATGTCGACTAAGAAAAATGTCGACTGTTCAGAATATCGACAGAGAATATTTCGATTTATTAAAATGTCGATTTTAAAATGTCGACTATAGTTAAGTGAATGATGTTAACAGGTGCGCGCGCGCCTGTCGCAGGCATGTCGCATGAATGTAAACAACGCCATTGTCCACCAATAAGTTAGAATTTTTGCTAACGGTATCCCCTTCTCGAAATAAGAAGGTCCCACCTACGTTAGAGATAATAATAATTGGTACAGTCACTCGATGTACAGCTCTGGAGCAGTAACAATGCAGTGCAGCGTAGTAAAATCAAATAAAAATAAAGAAAAATTAGTGATTGACGGGTTTGTTTATCATTTTGAGAAACAACAAAAAGATATATATCGTTGGCGATGTGAAGAAAAAAGCAAACTATATTGTAAGGGTCGCGTAAGCACTGTGCTTATTAATGGAAAGCATAACATTTATAAAAAGCCCTCAGTTCACTCTCATGACCCCTTACCTTTTAAACAGCACGTTTATAAAGCAAATTCCATAATAAAAGATCTTGCTGCTAGTACGGATAATGCTCCTGTTAATATAATTACGGAAAGTATTGTGAAATGCGAAAATGAGTGCCGTGTCTACTTACCAAATAATGCGAACCAAAAACAAAAAATTAAAAGAGTAAGGTCCAAAAGTGTAAATAACGAACCCAAAAATCTTAATGAAATAGATGTGCCGCAACAGTTAAGATTTATTGAAGGTGAATTATTTGTTCTCGTTGACAAAGAAGTAAATAACGAAAGAATTTTGATTTTGGGAAGTAAAAAAAATTTAGAACTATTGTCTCAGTGTAAGGTGTGGCTTATGGACGGTACATTCGAAGTTGTACCATCCATAATGCGACAATTATTTACCATTCAAGGCATTATAAAAGGTGAAGCTTTGCCACTCATATTTTGTATTATGAGTAGCAAAAGCAAAATGCTGTATGAGGAGTTTTTCTATGAACTATATGGTCTTGCGTGTGAATATAATATTGCACTATCACCCGAATTTATTTTGTCTGACTTTGAGAAAGCAAGTATCGGAGCGGCAAAAGCATTCTTTCCAGAATGTATTAATAAAGGATGTTTTTTCCATTTCGGTTCAATTATTTGGAGAAAAATTCAAACGGAAAAACTGCAAGTAAAATATGGAAAAAATGAGGAATTTGGTCGCCAAATGCGAATGATTAAAGCCCTTGCGTTTTTGCCACCAGACGAGATACCTGCGTATTTCAAAGAACTAAAAAGTGTTTTGGATAATGATGGTAAGCGAATAGCTCAATGGTTTGAAAAAAATTACATAGGACGCGTTAATAGAAAGCGGTCATTTTCAAATGAAATGAAAATTTCTCTTCCTGCCTACAAGCCCGAGTTCTGGTCAGTGCATGACCAAATGCGATTCAAACTACCACGAACGCAAAATACCCTAGAAGCTTGGCACAGACGGTTAAAGGTCCTTGTAGGAGCATCTCATGTTGGATTATATAAACTAATTGCAAAGCTGGGTAAGGAGTACCTAGTTGTCAAGCAAACTGCAGATAAAATTCAAAAAGGAGAGAGAAGAAAGTCAAAAAAGTATATTCTTAAACAAGAAAAACAACTTTCAACTATCCTCAATGATAAACCTAATTATAGTAAAGTAGACTTCCTTAAAAATATCGCAATCCATTTAAGTTTGCAATGAACAAATATTTTGTATATTTGTATATGATTATATGAATAAGATTTTGTTAAGTTTTTGTTATTAAAATTGTATTCATTAATAATAGCATATAATAAAATTAATTTTCTACATTTATTATAGCAGCTTGTTTCATTTCCTAGAATGTTCGAAACCTAATCGACATTTTTACCGACAGCTTGCTTATTATAATCGATATTTTATTGAGCTGTATTCCAAACAGTCAAATATTTAAATTGCCGGTATAACTTAAGTCGACATTTTAACAATCAACGATATTGACAAATTTAAAATCGACAATTTTTTTTGCGACGATTCGTACGCTTCCCGCATATTGGACCTCAAGGACTGCTGGCAGCTGTACGTCAGAAATACTGGCCCATCAAAGGAAAAACTATGGCACGATTGGTAATTCAAAAATGCATTCGCTTTGCCAGAGCCAGGCTTAAGTTAATGACGCAGATCATGGGAAATTCGCATTTGTAAATTCTGGAGTGGACTTTTTCGGATCAGTGTGGATTCACTTCAAAGTCAGAGGAAAACAACCGCGAAAGGCATATGTAGCCGTATTCTGCTGCTTCGCAACTAAGGCAACACACTTTGAAGTGGTGGGAGATCTAACCACAGAAGCATTCATAGGTGCACTCAAGCGTTTCATAGGAAGAAGAGGAAATTGCCAGAATCTCTATTGCGACAATGCGACAAACTTTATCGGAGCAAGAAACCAGCTTATGGAGGTATATATATGGAATACATTCTCCTTCGTCGAAAGAAAAAATAACCTCGTTTTGCACTGCCAGGAGAATGGAATTCTATTTTACTCCACTTCGAGCACCCCAATTCGGCGGACTATAGGAGGCTGCCGTGAAATCGGCTAAGCATTTTCTGAAACGTAACCTTCTTTCTTCTAATCTAACGTATGAAGAACTTGAAACTTTGGTGATCGACAAAGAAGCTATACTAAATCCCAGACCGCTGACTCCCTTGTCATCTGAACCAAACGATCTTCCGGCCCTAACACCCGGACATTTTCTGATTGGAGAGGAATTAACCTCAACAATTAATGCACGAGCAGAAGATACATATGACAGGTTAGGCAACAGATGGAAGACAATCACACCAATCAAGACGCAATTTCGGCAACGTTGGTCACATAAGTATCTCAATAAGCTTCAACACCGTTACAAGTGGAAACATCAGCAGAACAGCATTGTCCCGGGTATGTTGGTTATCATCAAAGAAGACATTTTACCACCGATGCAGTGGCAACTGGGTAGAATTGTAAATTGCATCAAGGGGACCGGCGCACTGTGGGACCAAGCAGCACTTATCGTCTCAAAAATCTATATCTTTTTCAAATTTTGAGCTAGGTTGATGAAATTTTGTATACGAGGTCCTTAGAAAAGTAAGCAATAAAAGTGTAAACTTTTTTAAAATCCGCCTACTGACACGCCCACTTTTCGAAAAAAATATATTTTTTTCAGTATTGTTACATGAAACTCGAAAAAACTTACTTGAACAAATATGTAGATATTCACTTACTCTACAAATATTCTATACATTGTATATGGCCACGCCTACTTTTTGGGGGTGGTATTCTAAGAAAACTGTTTTTCGACCTTTTCATTTGAATATCACTTTTTAGGAACAAAATTTAATATATCTTGAAACCTTTTTATAATCCGCCCACTAACACGCCCACTTTTTGAAAAAATCAGGTCTTGGAATAATTTTAAAAGAGATTTGAAAAAAAAAAAACAGAAACGGGATAGGGTATCACACGATCTGTTCTAGACAGATTGTAGCGCTTTCATATGTTTTTCGTTTAGTAGTAGTCAGGTTTTTTACGTTTGGGTTCGCTGGACCCCAGGCCAACCTACACTTATCTTGTTTTATGGCGCAGGATACTCGCCATTTGACCCCTCCCGTTAGCAATTTCCGAAGAAATTTCCAGATGGCACCGCGAGGAGGTGGGAGTAAGGCTTACAACAGAGCTGCTTGGTAAATAGCTTGGGGTTTGTTAATTCAACAATTCAATCATCAAAATTCGCTCAACTGAATGGTCTAATAAATCTTACAGCTTGATTTTAGCACCAATATCAGTTACCTTAATGCCCGGTTCTGGTGGATAGCACATTTTTTTAGCGTGTGAGAACATTTGATAAGATGGTAGGATCGAACAATTTTTTTCAGCCAAACATGATCTTAGAAATAAATACTGATATTTAGACAGATCTAAGTCAATATAAATACTTAACGCCTCTTGAATATAATATGAAGAAACAGTTCCGGTTTCATGCGATACTTGCTTCATTAATCCTTTCTTGTCCTCCTTATTCATAGTCCGTATCGTGGTCACAAGAAAAGCTTCTTCTGTTTCCCCTATAGCTCCTTGTACGTATGCGTTATGTATGTACTCTAGCCCGTATTCTTAAATTAACTCCATATTCTTTCGCTTCTTAGATTTTTCAGACGATTCTTCATAAGGCTTTGAAGGTCTTCCTCGTTCTCCAAATGTTGACGGTTCCTTCTTTATCACTTCACTTGTCAACTAGCTAGAAATAAGTAGTTCACCTTGCCAATATTTACATTATGTACCACGTCCGTTGTTAATAGAATGCACCGTTACGAGAAAAAATATATATTTGTTGCAATTTTACTTTATCAATGTATGACTAAGTGACACATTAATAGGTTTAGAACAAAGGGGGGCAGATTGGGGCACTTTTTTTTTCCCCTCATGATACCTGATGACCTAAGGAATAAAACCTAATATAAATTTTAACGGCGGCAAACAGAGCTAACAGTCAAATCTTTCTTTAAACATTTGAAAACAGAAAATTTTAAGGCTTTTCAGAAATTATTTTTTTTTCCCAATGTGTTCAATGAAAATGACCCAATTAATTTTAATTATATAGTAGAATCTATAAGCTTTGCAAAAATATATAACACTTATGTATTACATTTGCGATTAGAAAGAATGAAATTGTTAAAAAGTTAACTCACAAAACTATTTCAGCTACTTTATTTGTGTTACATACCTTTAGGCATGCGTTTTCGGCATAACGGTTGATTGCAAATGTTAAAAATTGATTGAAGTAAGTAATTCAGACATTTATATAGTAGTTTTCATTAATATAAACATTGAAGTCTTACTTTTGAAAAAAACATTTTTGAGACGATAAGCGCTGGTTGGTCCCATAGTGCGGCGATGTGGTACGAGTGGCGGAAGTAAGAACTGCCAACGGGCAGACCAGTACATATAATGGACGATAATCCAACTTACCCACTGCATCTAAAACATCAACCATCAATCAAGGACCCAGTTAATTCTCGGAGGGACAAGGAAGAATTACCAAGAAAAAGAATAAGGCGATCACAAGGCTCCACCAGTGCCATGATTCTTTTGGTTTTGATCACACTTTCATGGAGCGAAAGAGTGCCTGTGGAACTAATGCCATTTAATTCACAACCAGGAATTTATTTTGAAAATATAGGAGCAGCAAACATTTTGTCTAGTGAATGGAATATTATTGCCTATTATGATATGGAACTTTACTGGAAGGAATTTCACCTCTTAACAAATTCCACTTCTTCACTAGGTCACCCATGCGACAAAATATTTACCCAGATACAACACCTGAAAGAAGAACTTGCAATATTTCTTTCCACTAAATGTGACAGCAGCTGTGCAACCAGCGGACCAAAATCCCATTAAGTTAACAAAATTTATCTACAGAAAGCTGCTTGCTCAATTTATCGCTAAAGGTGATGAGCTGAATAATCTCTTGAAACGCCATTCAATGCGCAATGCGATAATATTACTGAAACAAGCTTGGGATATGTTGCCGCAAAGAGTGCTAAAGAATTCTTGGTCCAACTTGCTAAATTGACTTGGATCACTACGACAGCGACGATGATTTGCCACTAGCACAATTGGTGCAAAAAAATCAGGATTGCAATAAAGTTCTTCAAATAAATCAGCATCTTTTAACAGAAATCGACCCCAACAATTACATCTGTATAGAGGAAATCGAAATATGGAATCAAGATGTTTTTGAAGGCGGATCTGAAGATGAACTCAGTAGCGATGAGACTTCAGATAACAACGAAGACGATGTTGTCGATGTCGTACCAGTACCAGTTATTCCTCATTCTACAGCCATTGAAAACGTTGATAATTTAATCAAATGGTGCAAAAAGAGTGAGTTGTTTTCCACTAAGCATATGACCAATATTTTGGCCCTCCGTAATGATATCGTTGTATCAAGTTTGTGTGAAAAAATAAATTTTGGAGGTACATAGTTTCACTCTTTTTTTACTTTTTAAGTCAATAAAAAAACGTAAAGAAATTAGAATTACCCCAGGAACAAAGTGGTTCTAATTTCCGAGCGTCCGCTGTATTTGAATTGGGTAGAGGTTTAAGTGTTTCTGGTATATTTTCACTTCCATCACTTTTAAGGGAACTAATTTCGTCTTTTAAACCATGGCACAGGCATTACACCTCCATGCTAAATTTATTCTTGGCTTCAAAATGCACCAGACGCTTTCAGATGAAATTGCACATTTGTCATGGAATTTGAAATCAAAAATTTTACCGCAAACAATAAAGTCCGTGCTAATGATTTTATCGCACTAAGCACACCTCTCAGACATTGCGTTATTTAAAATAAATTCAGCTATTTAAGAGCAACAATAAAAACATGTCCGAACACTTCGACAGTCAAAGCGATCTCGTTAATCCATTCCTGTGCGTTCATTAGATGACCAGACATTCGGCCAGTTTATTAAAATAAATTACATAGTATTTACAAAAAACAATATGTAATATTCGTGACGAGATGTTATTACTGGTGCTGCTATAAACTTTGACTACTTTTATTCATTATACCTATAAGTTGGTGTGGAGCAAGATATCTTCTGCAACAGTTTAAGATGGCACGTCTAATCCTCTTCAGTTGATCGAAGAGCTTGGTTGGATTGCGAGGTACTACTCTTGAGTATGTGAAGATCGACCCAAGCTATTTGAATGACTGCATTGCGTCCATAGCTGGTATGTTCCCATCCCCCACAGGAAATCTTATTGAGCTATCCACATAGATTTTTTAATTGTCGGAAACCGTACGCAAAACAAGGGCGGAACATTTTTTGGCGTTGAGTTCCATCTTCATTCTAGAGAAGAATTGGCAAACTCTAGCAAGCATACGCTTACGTTTTGGGGAGTAGAAGTAGGTCGTCTGCGTAGGCCAAACAGCAGACGTTCACCGAGCCGATGTTAACGCCGCAGAACTCTTCTTAAATAAATGAATGAGTGCATGTAGGCAATGAATCAAATCGAAATCGAAGAATGATGGGTTCGAACCAATTTATTTTTTTTATTCTAGCCCTTTTCACTACAGCACTTCATATAATAATGTGAACTGATAAGAAACACGTGAAGGCTGTCCCTACCAGAATATAACCATAATGAGTAGGGACACTTTCGACGTTTTCTTTATCAGTGCTTATCAGTAAGTTACAGTTACAGATATGAGAAGTATAGATGGATATAAGAAGCGTTATAGGGAGAGAGAGATAGCAGAAGAAAAATATTTTTTTTGGAAAATGACACAGGGTGCCCCGTTATTATTAAATTTAAATGTATTATTAAAAAAAAAAAGTTATAATACATTTTTATTTAAAATTACCTAACGATTACATGTGTTACGCTTAAATATTTCTGCTTGTTGTTGGTTTTTTTAATAGCTTTTTTGAATTTCTTTGTAATATGATAAACACGAACTCATACATAATATTTTAAAAGAAATTATTTGTTTTAATTTTACAACAAAAGTAGTTAAACTCGTTACTTAATACATCAAACATTTTGTTTTCAAAATCATTACAAAAGAACAAAGCTATAAAGAGAGAAATACATTTTTACTCCAGACTCTCTAGTGCTTGATTCAGCTTACCTTTCAGTTCAAATTTGTTTTTCTTGCGGACCGAAGGCCAAACACTTAAAAGTATGTTTTCCCATTTTTTGTTTGTTCTGTTTTTTTCTTGATCAAAAACACTTTACTTTTACAAAAAAACTTGCACTCTACGAATTGGCTTTAATTAATTTTATTTTTTCTTTCACTTGAAATCTGTCGCATAGCTGATAAGTATTCAAGCCATACCGCCTTTAAGACTACATTGTCAAGAAAAGGAAAGCAATAACAACCTCAGCCTCAATGCAAAATCAGTGTGACCTATTGCCATAAAAAATTAGGAAATTTGAAGTAAAACCAGTGAAAAATGCTACAATCCGCCTGGAGCGAATCGTATGATACCCTATCCCTATCTTATTTGGTCGTGTTAGTGGGTGGTGGAAAATGTATTCACAAAATTTTCTATTTTGCCCTATAAACTAATATTTTTACTCGAAAATTAATTTTTGAAGTAAACGCCCCTAAAAAGTGGGCCTGGCCATATACAATGTATAGACGATTTGTAGATTAAGTGGATATCTACATATTTGCTCAAGTAAGTTTTTTCGAGTTTCATATGAAAATAGTGAAAAAAAGTGATTTTTTTGAAAAGTGGGCGTGTCAGTGGGCGGATTTTAAAAAATTTTACACTTGTATTGCTTACTTTTCCAAAAACCTCGTATACAAAATTTCATCAACCTAGCTCAAAATTTAAGGCCCAAAAACTGGTGACACACAGACGGACGGACAGACAGACGGACGGACAGACGGACGGACGGACATAGCTCAATCGACTCGGCTAGTGATGCTGATCATTTATATATATACTTTATTGGGTCTATCTGTAATATTTCTCTATGTTACAAACTATGTATCAAACTTAATATACCCTTAGGATAGGGTATAATTATTTTACTGTTTTAAGGCCGAACATCCGGTTTTATTAGTGTTATGGAATTTAAAGGAAATAAGAAACATTAGTTTTAGATGTAAAAGCTAATTCTAATGCTTCATATTTAGTTCTAAGAAGGGGACAAGGCAATTATAAAAACTAGGTATAGACAAATTTTCAATAAGGCGTATATATTGTATACGGGTTAAAGTGTTTACTTTTGATCTACTTCACCTTATGGTACATTTTTATTTTTTTTTTTTTTGAAGTAGGAAATGCATATGTAGAGAGAATGTCCCTACTCACTATAATGGATATACTCTGGTCCCAACTTTGCACACGAGCAGTAAATCAACTCATATTCGCATTCCCCAAAAATTCATCCATCTAGCCAAAAATTTAACTCCAAAAATCTGCCGGACATGGCTCAATCGATGCTGATCATTTATTTATGTACATGGGTTGTTTATACCCTATCCTAAGGGTATATTAAGTTTGATACATAGTTTGTAACATAGAGAAATATTGAAGATAGACCACATAAAGTATATACATATATAAATGATCAGCATCACTAGCCGAGTCGATTAAGCCATGTCCGTCCGTCCGTCTGTCCGTCCGTCCGTCCGTCTGTGTGTCACCAGTTTTTGGGCCTTAAATTTTGAGCTAGGTTGATGAAATTTTGTATACGAGGTCCTTGGAAAAGTAAGCAATACAAGTGTAAACATTTTTAGAATCCGCCCACTGGCACGCCCACTTTTAAAAAAAATCACTTTTTTCACTATTTTAATATGAAACTCGAAAAAACTTACTTGGGCAAATATGTAGATATCCACTCAGTCTACAAATCGTCTATACATTGTATATGGCCACGCCCAGTTTTTAGGGGCGTTTACTTCAAAAATTAATTTTCGAGTAAAAATATTAGTTTATAGGGCAAAATAGAAAATTTTGTGAATACATTTTCCACCGCCCACTGAAACGACCAAATAAGATAGGGATAGGGTATCATACGATCCGCTCCAGGCGGATTGTAGCATTTCTCACTGGTTTTCATTGTAGTTCAATGTTACAATAATGGGCTTTTTTACTTGCAACTATAATATAGAGCAAGTATTGGATTCGTGAAAAAATGCGAACTCGAGATAACAATGAATTCTGACATTACGATGATAGAGAAGCTCGAAAAAGTGGGTCTGCCAATTCCATCTGTATGTCTGCCTGTCTGTCTGTGTGTATGTACGCTGGACTGCAGCCTAAACGGCTTAACCGATTTCCTTCAAACTTCATATCTGAGCTCTGTAAGGTCACCATTCGAGGATAAATCAGAATTTTTATTCTAACCCTGTTATTAACGGTAATTTACTTAAGGCCAATTTTACAAAAAGACGATTTTCTCGAAAACGGCTCTAACGATTTCGATTAAATTTGATATAATATATGATATGATATGAGTTAGTCTAGACAAATGCTCTAAAATGGCTTTCCACGTTTCTGGCTAAAAATAGGCTTAACGGTACTTTCCTTATTAGCTTGATTAAGAAATATAGCCATTTCTTGGCTAAGACTCAATGCATTTCCACAAAAATCGATATGTGGGCTAGGCTTAATGTTTTATAAAATGTGGCATTTAAACTTATACAAAATGTTAAAAAAAAAAAATTATTTTATTAAAAATTTAACATGTATTTCGTAGTTTGTATTAAAAATTTAATTATTTTCAACTACCAGCATATATAGGAGCAAGTACGTACGATCCAGTCGGGCACTTTATTCTTTTTAACAAAAGTATTAGAAAAAAACATATGAAAATGCTACAATCTGCCTGGAGCGGATCCTGTGATACCCTATCCCTTGCTTATATACATCTCCTACTTCTATCATTATAATTTTGTAATTTTTTCGACATACACTTTATTTTGTTCTCAAGAAATCATATTATTCTAATGAAACCATCGAAAAACCGTTTTCCAATAAAAACGCTCTTTAAAAGTGGGCGTGGTCATATATAATGTCTGGAAGATTTGTAGAGTAAGTAAATATCTATATATTTTTTTTTAAGTAAGTTTTTTCGAGGTTCATATAAAAATACTGGAAAAAGTGATTTTTTCGAAAGTGGGCGTGTCAGTGGGCGGATTTTAAAAAGTTTTACACTTGTGTTGCTTACTTTCCCAACACGTCGTATAGCTCGAAATTTAAGGCCCAAAACTGGTGACATACGGACGGACGGACATGGCTTAATCGACTCGGCTAGTGATGCTCATAATTTCTCTATGCTATATTATATTTCTCTATGTTACAAACTATGTATCAAACTTAATATACCCTTAGGATAGGGTATAAACATTATTTAATATTGTTAGCAACCCTGCCTCGACAGCCCATCGATAAGAACCTAAGCAGCTAACTGAACTGTCATCGAAACAAATCTGTCAGCTGAAGCCAAACCTCACTAGGGCTATAAAAACAATGTGTATTCTAAAATCTTTCATTTTGGGCGGAATTTTATTCGATTCTAATACCTACATGAATTACAAAGAATTATTAAAAGTATGTACATATTTAATTAATAAAGAAATTAAATTTATTAAATTTATAAATTCACAGGAATTTTTTAACAAATTAAGACATTTAATTTTTGATAAATGTTGACAATGTCAACTATACTTTCATAAAAAAACTGAAAGGTGCTCGGGGAAGCAACTTTTTGAAAAATCCCTTTAAGCCTTTTTGTAACAAAATGCCAACGACTCCACCAGCTTTTACGGCCTGCAAATCACTAAGGAGAACGCAGCCGCCGTCCAACTACGCAAACCTACCATCCACGGCAAACGCGGGAAAACATGCAAAGGAATATAACTGCAGGGCATGTAGTGCAGCTGATTCAGTGGTAAATATGGTCTTGTGTGACAACCCGAACTGTGGGTCATGGTACCATTTCGACTTTGTTGGTGTTTATAGCGGCGTGGAAGAGCAACCATGGAAATGTGCAATGGCAGATACGCAAAATGAGCCAGGACGCTTCAACGCAGAGTCAACCGCGATCTTGAGACCTTCATCAGGTGCCTCCAGATGCTCTAAATCATCGAAATCTTCACCGAACAGATAGCTGCAACTGAAGCTTAGGAGGTTGGAGAAAGAAAAGAGTCTTGCTGAAGAGAGGGAGCGGGAGTACATCAATAAGAATTACGAAATCCTCAGTGCGATGACAGCAGTCGAATCTGATTTAAACGAAGAAGAAGCCCTTTCGTCTGTATCAACACGTGCATCAAGAACCCACAGCTGGATTGAAGACGTCAGGGCAAAGTCTAAACAAACTGCTGAAATTCGAATAAGTTCAAGCCAAATAATAAATACCTGCCTGTGATCGCTTTTAGATAAATTGCCACCCACAATTCAGCCGGGGAAGCTGAGGATTGTGTGGGACGCCGCAGCGAAAGATTTGGGTATGTCCTTGAACTCAGTGCTAATGAAGGGTCCTGATCAGCTGACTAGTATTGTCTCTGTGCTATATATGTTGAGAGAAAGAGCCATAGAGCTCTATGCAGTGATATCAAGGAGATGTTTCACCAGATTCAAATCAGAGACAAAGATCAAAACTGTGCTGTAATAGCTCGGAACATTACCTTGTCACCTATGTAATGACCGTTATTACGTTTAGTGGAATATGCTCACCAGCCACGGCTCAGTTTGATAAAAATGAAAACACTAAGGAGCTCGCAGAAATTTACCCAGCAGCAGTCAAAGTAGTCCTCGATAATCATTATGTCGATGACCTGCTCCTAAGCGTTGATACGCCCCAAGAAGCTGTGGAGCTTGCTGCAGGTATTCTCTTCGTTCACAGCAAAGGAGGATTCGTTATATAAAATTGTCAAATTCGGAAGACGTAGTTAATGCTCTTCAGTCAAGCAACAAAGACGCATTTGATCTCAACATGAAAGCCGAACTTGCCTCTGAAAAGGTGCTGGACATGTGCTGGTGCACCTCGACAGATATGTTCTCCTTCAAGCTGATATCAAAACCTCAATAGAAATACTTGCAGGCAGCCGGCATCCTACTAAGCAGGAGCCCCTGCGGGTTTTGATGACTATCGTTGACCCTTTGGGTTTGATCGCAAACATTTTGATGTACCTAAAGGTTCTTTTACAAGAAGTTTAGCTCAGGCATAGGATGGGACGACGAGATTCAAGATCACCAACGCAAAAAATGGCTCAATTGAATTCGCATTTTGCCCCATATTGAGCGTCTTCAAATACCAAGGTGTTACCTGACTACAAGCTTCAAACATCGGCCAGAAATGCAACTTCACCTATTCGTCGATGCGAGTGAAAACGACTATGCTGCTGTAGCATACGTGAGGAGCTCGAATGGAAATTCGACGGAGTTTTCATTAATAGGAGTGACAACACGAGTAGCGCCTTTAAAGAGCCTCTCCATTCCTAGGCTCGAGCTTTAAGCTGCCACATTTGGTGCCAGTCTCTCCAGATCCATTATCCAGTCTCATGCCATCGCATTCGCTAGAAAAGTATTTTTGGTCAGACTCGAAAAATGTCTTATCCTGGTTGCGTTCGGACCATCGGAAGTACAAGCAGTACGTGGCCTTTCGCGTCAGCGAAATCTTGGAACATTCAGATGTCACGGAGTGGCGATGGGTACCATCGAAGCATAACGTTGCCGACGAAGCCACAAAATAGTCCAAGACTCCTGATTTCTGCTGCTTCTTGCAGTTGCTTTTAGAAGCGTGGCCCGTAATATACGTAATACGTAAACGTACATGTCGAGGCCAACCACGATTTGCTAAACTCGGAGCGTTTCTCCTCCTGGAAGCAGTTACACCGTTGCAGTGCTATGTTGAGGCGATACATAACCAAGCTGCGAGCTAAAGTAAAGCTGGAAAAATTCGTGTTCCTACAACAATCGGTTATCCAAGCTGCAAAAGAAGCAGTCACGGCCAATGGACCTCTAACTCAAATGGAGTTGCAAGTAGGGGAAAGAATAATCCTTATAAGATTTGTCCATACATTGATGAAACCCAGCTAGTTCATGCGAGTGGAAGACTAGAATTCTCGAAGTATGTCGTCACCCCAGTATTAGAGTGATCTATATGCATTTTCGTCATTTTTGAGTTAGGAGTGTTTTCATATTAAAAAAAACAAGATCTTTCGATTGGTGTAATAAAATCTCTCTTATCTCTATTACTTCAAAAGATATCAGTGTTACAAATAATACATATGCACTTCTTGCGTGAAAAGCTCAGTATTGATCTGCCACATAAGCATTTGTATGGGAAAGTCATATTTTTGTATGAATTTTTTTTAATTTTTTTAAAAATTTTAAATGATCCATACGTACAATTGAAGTCAAATTATGCTTAATTTACAAACACATAATTCAGTGCTGAAATGCTCTATACATACAATTTGCATTCAATAGTGCTTCATATGCATGATTTTTTTTGAGTATGTAAATGCTTCATAACAACAAAATTGCGAGCCAATGTAAAATGATTTCAGTGTATAAATGCCACATAGATACAATTGTTCTTGCAAATGCCTTATGCACAGTTTTTTCAAAAAGAGCAAAAAATATTGAATTTTTAGATCTCAGTTATAACCAAACGCGTTTATTTTTAATAGTTATTTTGCTTTTAAACGTTAACTTAACTTGTTTTTCTTATAAGAAGCAAAGTTTTATAAGAAACAACAATAAGGAAAAAAAATAACACCTGTTTAAAAAAATTAGTTTTTTTAACATTTTGTATGCAAATATGATACATATGCATCCAAAAATCGCAATCGCGTTCAGTATTTAAATGATACATAGGTTAGTCAAAAAGTGCCACATACCATACAAATTCACTGAATTTGAAGAAAAAATCGTGCCCTTTATGCAATCTTCTTTTTCTTAAATTAAAATAAAAAAAAAACTAATAGCCCGATTCAAAAAAAAAAAAAAGTATAAGTAAAGCACATTGCCCACTATTTTAATAAATTTTGTATAGGCTTGTACTACATACGACTAATGTTTTATTCGCATCCAAAACTTCAAACGTCGTTTTCTCGAAACTAGGTTTTTGTCGTTTAGATCACTCCAATACTGGGGTGACGATGTTGCTGATGACCTGAAGCCTTACATTATTCTTCCTGCGAAGAACCACATCACAAACCTCATTATCATTGACTATCAACAACGGTTTAAACACCACAACCACGTGACCGTTGTAAATGAGCTGCACCAGCGATTTTACATTCCGAACTTAAGGGCCGTCTTCAAGTCGGTCCGCAAGTCATGTTGCGTGTGCAGAATCTGGAAATCACAACTACATCCTCCAATTATGTCTCAACTCGCGCTTGCCAGGATGGCCTCATTTAGTCGACCGTTTTCCTTCGTGGGAATTGATTACTTTGGACACTTTCACGTGACAAACTTACGAAGATCAGAAAAGCGATTGGGTGTGACTAACTGCTCGTGCAATTCATATTGAGGTTGAACACTCCTTATCCACAGACTCCTGCAATCTGATACTCCGATATTTTATGGAAAGACGAGGGACACCTTTGGAACTACACTCTGATAATGGCAATTTCACTGCCACTAGCAGTGCTCAGTGATCACAGGATGATACTGCGAAAAAACTGTCTCACAAGTCAGCAATATGTCGATAATTTCTGGAGACGCTGGGTGAGGGAATACCTTCCCATAATCACACGAAGGTCAAGTCAAAGTGGTTTACACGAGCTTAACCAATTGAGGTTGGCGACATTGTGATCATCGTTGATCCTAACAATCCACGAGGGGAGGGTAATCGGAGCGAGGCGGTCTAAAGATGGTCAGGTACGTAGTGCGACTATTGTGGTGAACCCATATTACATAACAACAACTATGTTGCATAGCATCGGCGGAACTCAAAACATAACCAATGGAATGTGATGACGCCGCAAGAATGCAGGCATAGTAAAACTAATGTAAACATTGGGTGCACTGGTCATAGTAATGAATGAATGTGTCACCAATGTATTCTCGTTACATTATTTCTGTTTTGATATTCCATTCTTTATAGTGTATGCACCCTTTGTGCTACTTTGTAATATCATATTAAGAATTGATAGTGTCATATTAAAATATTGGTATCGATGACTCATTGGGTTCATTGGATTTGGTATGGGATAGCTGAGGAAAATTTAGTATTTAAGCAAGTGTATGTCCAAATAAAAATGCAGACTCAAATCAAACGATTGTGTTCTCACTTCTGGCTTTTTAACCGTGCTATTCCTTTAGCACACACTGGCAGACACCTATGGCGTTTACGCCCTGCCTCTGAATAGTGTAAACCGTATTAGTTGTTCGCGACCAATTAATCTTTAACATGGCGATCTTTTAAAGCTTTACATGGCGATCCTGCATGCCAAACGATCCTGCAAATTTCTTTTTGATCCTGCAATTTTCCGACACTGAAATTTTATTCTGATCCTGCAAATTTTTTTGATCCTGCGATTTTTCGACTCTACCTGATATCCCAATCTTAGAAATAAATAAAAATGCCTGGTCGTAGTAGAGGATTAAAAGTGAAGGGAAAGGAAATGTCACGCTCAACCCGTGCTGGACGACAGTTTTCTGTGGGTCTTATTTATCGCTAATCGCGTTGGTGCTGGTGCTCCTGTCTACTTGTCAGCTTCATGCTGTTCGTGACAATAAAAGGACCAGAAACAAATTTCGCCACTTGCAATTCACGAAGAATTAAATAAATTATGTTCTGGTGTTAAAACTTAAAAGAATACCTAAATGCATAATAGCTATCAACTGATGTAATTAATAAACAAATATAGAACTTTGAGAGCTATCTTAATGAGAAAAAAATTAGGTTAAAACATGCAATTTAAAAAATACGCAACACATTCGACATGCGTCCGTTGAATAATAAACATCGTTTGAGTTCAAAAGTTTTTTTATTTTCTAGTTTGTTTCAAATTAATACATTTTATTTTTAGTCTAAAAATGGTTGAACATTGTGGTGAATGCAACACTGGCATTGTGTCTGCTGGGTTTGTGAGCTGCGGAGGGTTTTGCTGCAGAAAATTTCACACCCAGTGTGTGAATCTGTCAGAGGCGGCCCTCCGGCTCATAGGATCCACAGATGGTGTTTGCTTTAAGTGCAAGATCTGCAGCAATGTGCCATTTTTAGGGTTGTTAACTAAGCTTTGTTCATTAACTAATGAATTAAGCTTAGTTAAATCGGAAATACGCGAACTAAATAAGTGTTTTTCTAGTAATTGTGCCGGTAACATTTCTACGGTTAAATTGAATCCCGCCGTAACTGATGTGATCGAACAAGTGGTTACACCAACACCGATTCGTGAAAATTCGTCCGTTGCAAATAACAATGTCGGTGAGAGTTCGAGTAAGGTTTCGCGCAAAAAACCTCGGAAAAATACCAAACGCGCAAAGAAAAACAAAGCAATTGTAGGGAATGACACGGCAGCCCCCATCTTTGTAGCATCTCCAGTGAGGGAATTACATGTGGTGGCTTCCGTGTTGACACTGCGGAGAGTGCGGTGAAAGATTATTTATCTTCGAAACTCGCCATACCGAGCGGGCAAGTGAGTTGCATTAAATTGGTTAAATCATCGGCTGACTTAACCAATTTACGTTTCGTAAATTTTAAAATTACTTTACACGAGGAATCCTACGCGCGAAATATTGAAAATGAATTCAAAGAAGAAAAACAAATTTATACTTTTAAATATTCAAAAAGAATTAGAAGAAGAAAAAACAACTCTATACTTCAACGGTTGGAACAAGACTCCACTTTTTTATTAGCTTACTTGCTAACTTATGACCTATCTTAACAAAATAATTACAATCAGCAATTTCAGCATGAACGGAAATCAGTTCATGTGAATGACTGATGTTTGAGTTCAGCAAATCACCAAGCCAGCGGTTTTGACTTTGCTTTTATTTTATATGCTGCTGGCAGGTCATTGCTATCGACGTCAGCATTTCCGGTGTAGGTCGGCTATTGGCTGCTGATGTACAGTGTTGGCCAAAACTAAAGCAACTAATACACCACACAATTGTTTTAAGATTTAACAAGTGCTTATGAGCCAGAATATTTTTATATTTATTTTTGCCGATATCTCTGAATATTATAGATTAGTATATAGAATCAGAAAACACTCTTATGAGTAAATTAAAAAAACAATAAATACAAAACGGAATTAAGGTCCATTTTCGGCTGGCCAAAACTAAAGAAACTTTTGGTTTCTTTCTTCAAAAAACGATTTTTTGTTACGGAAAACAAAAAGTAACCGTTGTTTTGAGTATTTACTGCTGTAGAAATGCTGCCAATGAACAAACAAGAAAAAATTGGACGATTTTCGGGTAGAATTTTGCTGCAGGAGACATAGAAAGCGGCTCTAACTTATTTTGTAAAAATGGCAAGGAATAGTATTCTCAACGGACAAAAAAAAATTCTGATTTTGAACATGGAATTACACAAGGAAATCTATGCTTTATTTTACTCATAAATCAGTGAAGCATCGTTTAATTAAATATTATAAGGCCAGCAAATCCGTCAAAATGATTCATCTAGTGGGCAGGCCAGGAGTTAGGACGCACCGGGAAGATAAATATGTGATAAGAAAGATTAAGAGCAATCTATTCATGTCATCTGAGAGTTGAGATACGAATTGAACATGAATATCCGCACCAGAACGATTCGTCGAAGGGCAGTGAATGGTGGTCTTTCATTTTTCAGTGTCGTGAAGAAACCTTTTATTTCGGCCAAAAACAGAACGGCTTAATTTAAATTTACAACTGGCCACATCAACTGGACAGTGTCTAAAAGGAAGACAGCTCTATTCTCTGATGAATACAAATTCAATATTAAGAGATCGGATGGATTTCGACGTCTTTTACGGCTCAGTAATGAAGCACCTACTTCTCGATATTCGATGGGTATGGTCAAACATGGAGGAGGCTATGTCACGGTCCGGAGATGCTTCCATGGATATGGAATTGGCCCAATCCATAAAATAGATGGAATTATGAACCGATTTGTGTACAAAACTATCCTGTAAGGCGTTATGCTGCCACATGTCGAAGAGGAGTTGCCTTTGAAATGGGTACTTCCACAGTATACCGCACCTAAACATACCTCAAAACTTGTAAAAAATTGGTTTCAGGATACAAAATTTGGGATCATGGAATGTTCTCCCGTACTTTATGCTATAGAAAACCTCTTGGAGATCGTAGATCGGAGAATAGTTCGGGATACATATCAAAATAGGGGGGCCTTTTCACTCAAGTCAAGGAGGCATGGAATAATATCCCCAGTTCCATAATTTAAAATATTTTGGAGAGGTATGCCTAGGAGGTGTGCAGCGGTGATCTGAAATAATGTTTTTTGCATTAAAATATTGAGTTTAACACAACGAATTTGAATATAAATACAATTTTGGTATGGAGTTGCTTTAGTTTTGTCCAGCTGAAAATCGGCATATTTTAGTATTATTTGTTTTTGTTATAAATAAATGGATTTTTTTTTTTCATAATCTAATTTTGGAATGTCACCACTACATTCCTACATAAAAAATTTAAGGAATATATTTTCATTTGAGCAATTTTACTCATGTGTTGTTGTCTGTGTCTAAGTTGCTTTAGTTTTGGACAACACTGTATGTAACTCCTCCTCCCTTTGAGTCAGAAGTGTCCGGCTTCAAGTTATTAACTATGCTGATCTTTTCTTTATTGGTTTTCCAAGATACAAATAAGAACATTGCTATTGCCATAATTATTATGATTATTACTAAACCTATATTAGTACCGTACATTACATTTTTGTGGTACTGTAGTTCTTTAATTTCTTCTAAATTTTTTACATTGCTCATTATGATTTCATTAAAACTGATAGGCTTTACAAACATTTCTGTTATATTATTTGATGGATAATAATATTTGTCTGATATAGTAATTTTTTATTGTAGAATTTATTTTGCTTAATTTCTAGTGTACAGTTATTAAAATTTATTAAATAGTTTCCAGTTAAGTTAATTAGTCTTTTATCGCAATTTTGTATTAAAGTATCATTATACATATTAATTAACAAAATAGATTCATCATCTAGTTCTTCTATGCTAGTCACATTATGATATACTAGTGAACATGATTCCTTTACAATGCAATTTGTACTATATTCTAAGTCTTTTAACATAGCCTTCTCATTGTATTTATATATTTTGTCATTTATTTCAACAATTACTTCATCTTTACTATCAATTTGTAAGCTGTTTTGATTTGGAATCGGTTTTATTAACTGCAATTCTGTAACTATATAATTTACTGGTATTTTTATTGCAAATATTAAGCAATCATCTTTATAATTCATTACTCCAGCTTTTAAGAGTCTTAGCTTATGGAAATCTACTTCATAAGAGTCTAATTCTTGCATCGTTAACATACTTGGATGTATAAGATTATTTTTAGTTGCCATAATACTATCGAGTATTTGGTTGACTTTATTTTCAAGATGCCTTAGTTTAGTTTCTTGTTCTAAAAATAACACTTTGTAATTTAATTCCTTAACTATACCGCTTGTAAAGTTGTACGATTCTAAAATTTTTGTTCTATCATTTTCTATCAGTGTTTTTAAATCATGTAATGTTTTATTATAATGTTCGTTTATTTTTATTTGCTTATTTAGATTTTCTATAGCCCTATGATTATTACTATCTATAACCTGCAAATGGTCCATTATTTCTTGCCTATCGGTATCATCCATTGATCCGAATAGCCAACTTTGAGCTCTGCCTACAATATTTAATAAGCCCCGCTTTTGTCTATTTGCTTTACTTATTGTTCTAAGTTTACTTCTAACTAAATTAATTTCTGCGTAAAGTGATACTGAGTCTTCTTATTTCAAATGTGCTACGTTTAATTCTAACTGATCTAAAATTTGCATCATTTCGGGTGGATTTATTATATGTAATATGATATCTGTATCATTTGCTATCTCTACTTCCTTAACTCTTAGTTTCACGTACCCGTTCTCTTCTCGTGTTGGATATACCTGTAGAAATCCTTGGACTGCGACTATCCTCATCACTAGGATTATTATTATGATCTGAAAATTTATGAGGTCTTTTAATATTAGATACATGGACGTTCTTGAAATGAAATTTCCTAAAATATGGTTCATCTTTATGTCTTACTCTCTTATAATTTTTAATATATCCTTCCTTTCTGTGCTCAAAATAATTTTCTCTATCCCTATTGAGTTTTCGTATATTATTATTTTTTTTCTTTTTAATCTTTTCTACTAATGCTGCTGTATCTGAAATATTTCTAGCTTGTCTTGGGGTCATTTCGATTGTTGAATAATATCTATCATTGTAATTTCCTACTGCTTTATGTATCTTTTGTTCTACTGTTATGTCTTCTTCTATTGCTTGAATCTTTTCTATTAAAGTAGAATGTAGTCTTTCGACATCAGAATTCCCAGTATGGCTATTGGGCTTCGTCCAATGTATTTCTATTCCTTTTTCTTGTAAATATTTAACAACTTGTTCCAATTTAAACTCATTATCCATAAAAATTTTCTTGGTGTATCAAAAGTAGCTAGGTAGCATTCTAATATAGCAATCTTTTTAATCCAGTTTCTGTCATTAATTAAATGTGCAACAGCGAATTTAGTTAATTTATCGATAATGGTAACAAAACTTTGCTTTTTGTAATGGAAAATATCTACATGAATGATTTCACTTCCATCGATTTGGTGTTTCGGTAGTGTTAAACCAAGGTTGTATTGGATTTCTGTCATACTTTATTCCCTGGCATTTTTCACAATTATTAATGATAAGTTGTATATGTTCCTGTAACTTTGGATAATATATTTTATCTTTTAGAGTCTGATAGGTTTCATTGATACCACTGTGTAGTGATTCATTAGTATGGTATAGTGATATTTGTTTGTGACACTCTTCTTCATTTTCTATTTCTTGTGCTCTTTTCGTTACTTTCCAAAACTTAATTCTTGAATTGCCCGAGAAAAGTTATATTATGCATTGCTGTACTTTGTTATATTCTCTATCATCTACTTCTGCAAAAATCCCTACATGTCCCGAGGTAATATTTCTCTTTAATGCTTCTTTAATTGTTATTTCTTCACTTTGTGGATTGATCTGAATAATTTTTCTTTTATGTACTATTTCTATCTCCCTAGTTGGACTATAAGTTAGAATTATCTGTAATTTGTATTTATTTACTATTCCTTCTCTTATACGTATATGGTTTTGCAATTGTTCCTCATCGGAATGTATTGTGTCAGACAGGTCCATATTGGATTCACTGCTGTTCCTTTCATTTATTTGTGGACTATTTTCTAACCTACTTAGACAATCGGCTACTTTATTTTCCTTGCCCTTAAGATACTCAATCGCATAATTATATCCATGCAATTTTAGGACCCACCTTTGATTTCTTGGCGAAAATTCCTTTCCATTATACTTCGAATTTAAATATTTTATTGGTACATGATCAGTGACAATTTTAAACTTTCTTCCGTACAAATAAGGTCGAAAATAATTTACCGAAAAAACTATAGCTAAAAACTCTTTATCTGTTACACTATAATTTTTCTCGTGGTTGTTCAACGTTCTGGATACATAACATATCGGATGACCGTCTTGTGAAAGAACTGCTCCAATTGCTCCATCCCTAAGAAACTTTTGAGTTTCTTTTCTGTTTTAGGTAAATCAATTCGCATTATATATTCTATTTTATCCGAATTAGGTTTAATTCCTTCTTTAGTAAGAATGTGCCCTAGAAAATGGGTCTCTTTTTTCATAAAACAGCATTTATCAGGTTGTATCTTCAAGTTATGTTCGCTTAATTTTTTGAAAATTGATTGCTATGAATTTAAATGCTCTTCTAATGTGGTTGAAAAAATTAGAATGTCAACTAAATACAGTACGCATATCTTATTTATATAATCCCTTAATATCTCATTAATGAGGCGTTGAAATGTTGCCGGAGCATTCTTTAATCCGAATGGCATCCGCACATATTCATACAATCCAGATGGTGTAACAAATGCCGCTTTTTCAATGTCTTTTTCGGCCACCAAAATCTGGTGATACCCCTTTGCTAAATCTAATGACGTAAAATATTGATATTTCCCCAACTTGTCCAATATACTGTCTATATTGGGAAGTGGATACTTGTCGTCAATTGTCACTTGATTCAGTCTTCTGTAATCTACCACAATTCTAAATTTTTGTAAACCTGAATTATATTTTTTCTTTGGGACTACTATAATAGGTGAACTGTACCTGCTCTTGCTTTTTCTGATTATACCTTGAGCTTCCATTTCTTTCATTTGTTTCCTAACTTCTTCTTCATGCTGAGGTGGATACCTATATACGAGTAGTTTGGAATTGAACTGCTCACTTGTCGTAGTTCGAATCTCATGGACAATACTAGTAGTGCTTGTTAGCTTGTAGTTTCTTGTACTTTTCTAACAACTTGATTAGACCATGTTTTTCCTCCTCATTAAGGTGGTTAAGTGTTACATTTTCAAGTGTACCTATTTCTAATGTATTAACTTCATTCTGAACTATTTTATTAAGAAATGGTATCTTTATATCATTGCGTAATACAATTTCTTGATTTTCAATATATATGATTCTAAGGTTTTTATCTATCCAATCCATTCCAAGCAAAAAATCGTATGGTTTTTCTAATTTAATTTTTACCCATTTAATTCTAGCATTTTGTGTCTGACCAAATTCAACTGGACATTTAGATTTAACATATTCCATACTTTTGGTTACTTGTCCTTCTATTGTTGTTAATGCTACGTCCCCTCCTATACTTTCATACATACTTTCTGCAACTTTGTTTGAATTTAATAGACTAACTGTAGAACCTGTATCTACCACAGCAACATACTTTTTTTCACTAAAAGTTAGAATAATAAAAATTTTGTTTATTTCCGAGGCTAGTTTATAAAAAACTCATTCTGTGAAATTAAATTAACCATTCAATTTTACTAACGGTGTCAAGTTCCATTGCTCTCGATGAATTATAGCTCAAATTTCTACTATTTCTGGACTGTCGACTTGCATTATTACTATTATTAGTATTATTATTATTATTATTATTATTGTTGAAAACTCTCCGACTTTGTCTTGAGATACTACTGTTATTCGAAATATTTTGTTGATAATTATTATGATTGTTTCTGTGATTAGTGTGATAATTAGTGGGTGGTGAAAAATTACTTTATGTTGGCCTGGATGCAAATTGTTTATATTCTCTAGAAGGTTTATTTGATTTTATTTCTTTTAAAGTAAAACTATCTTGACCAACATATTTATTGAGTATTGGTCGAATTTCTGCTAGAGTGAACTTATCATGCTGTAATCTCTTTTATTTTTAAAATCAGAAAGCTACTCAAATTATTAACAATTTGATCTTGATAATTTGTAAATATAGCACATTCAGCAATATTATCTACTAATAAATATACCTTATTACATAGCTCAGAAATAGAACTCACTTTTAAATTTTTAATTTAATGCATGATTTGTCCTTGGTCCTTTGTTGCTTTGTAGTGAAGTTTCAGCTTGGATTTACAATCCGTCCAAGTCAACAGCGGCGATGTTTCCAGGTAGTTTTTAGCTGGACCAACGATGTTTTCGTTGTATATAACGTTATAGACGTCTTGCACTTGATTCTGGTCATGTTCCGCTAATGCTCTTTCCACCGATGATATAAATGACGGCAATGTCACAGGTGTTCCATCGAATACAGGCAGATAGCGAAGTTCCTTTTCCAGCCTGCTCCTTAATGTTACTGGTTGATTTTACCGGTTCAATATTTCCGTTAGTATGGCTAAGCATTGCTCCGTTACATTTGCCATTCCTCTATTTCTATCTTGAGTAATGTTTCGTGCAATTCTTCTTTCCAGGTTGTGTTTTTATGTGTTTGTTTCTTCGTGATCTACTAAATTTTACTTTAGATCACTTCGTTTCACACTTATTACACACTTTTAAAAATTTCTAATTCGTTTGACTGGATTCTAATTCTACTGGACAGAATCCTACCGACTGCGCCAGATAAATATCGAAATATTCAAAATGAATTAAAAGAAGAAAAAACAACTCTATACTTCAACGGTTGGAACAAGACTCCACTTTTTTCCTAGCTTACTTGCTAACTTATGACCTATCTTAACAAAATAACCACAATCAGCAATTTCAGCATGAACGGAAATCAGTTCATGTGAATGACCGATGTTGGAGTTCAGCAAATCACCAAGCCAGCGGTTTTGTCTTTGCTTTTATTTTATATGCTGCTGGCAGGTCATTGCTATCGACGTCAGCATTTCCGGTGTAGGTCGGCTGTTGGCTGCTGATGTATGTAGCTCGCGCGCTTTGGATCCTTCAAATTGGGCGTCGGGTATTCGTGTAAAAAAATTCTTAAAAAAAAAACCGAGTTGCTTTACCCGTCGCAAAGATCAAAACATAAACAATGATCAGCTGCGACAACCAAGCACCTCCGTTAATTATTCTCTCTATTATCAAAATATTCTCGGTATGAGAACAAAATTGAAAGAGATTTATATTGCGCTCTCTGACCACCGGTATGATATCATTGTTCTAGCAGAGACTTGGCTACACCTACACATGTTTTCGGCAGAAATCTTTGACCGGTCGTATGTAGTTTAGCGGAATGATCCATGCAGATCTAGTGAGGAGCTAGGTGGGGGAGTTTTAATAGCTGTCTCATCTCGTTTTCTCAGCCGGAGGATTGCGTTAGAGCATCAAACGGTTGACGTGGAACAGATGTGCGTGTGTAATGATTTTTCTGATAATGTTCATAATCAATTGTTTATTTTTGTTTCCTACGTTCCGCCTGATAGTGTGACCAGTGTGTATGAAAAACACATTGATAACATTAGTAATGTCGTTACTCGTCTTGAAGGCTCTCAATTACCTTGTGTTTTGGGAGACTTCAATATTGGTGATGTTACTTGGAGGAATGTGGATGGTGATGAAAATTTAATCCCTTTTAATGTTAATCATGAATGGGAGCGTTTGATTATTGACGGGCTTCTATCTTTGGACTTATTTCAAATAAATAATATTCGGAATAGTTTAAATAGAATTTTAGATTTAATATTTTTAAATAATGAATTTAACTTTAATATCTCTGAAGCCTTGGATCTTATTGATTCCAATAAAATTCATCATAAAGCTTTACTTTAAGAATTTAATTTTTTTATATACGGTAAAAATAATAATAATGTAACTACGTTTTCTTACAACTTTGCGAAAACCAATTTTGTTGCACTGAAGGATTATATAAATAGTTTTGATTGGGATGTTTTATTGGATTCCCCCAATTTAAAAGGTAATTATGATGTATTTAGGGGAAAAATGAATTCTGGTTTTGAATTATTTGTACCTAAAACGCGTCGCAGTAGTCGGTATAGAATTCCTTGGTCAAATAAAAGATTGGTTAACTTGCGTAATGTAAAGCGAAAAGCATATTCTATTTATATTTTAAATAAAACTAGCTTGAATCGTGAAAATTTTTTGAGATAAAGAAGAGAATATGTGTTCTTAAATAGGTTCTTATATAAACAATATGTCATGTCGGTAGAGTCTTCGGTAAGGAGTAATGGGAAGTCATTTTGGAATTACATTAATTCAAAAAGAAATAACTCAGGCTTGCCTAATGTTATGGAAATTGATAATGTGAGTTCAACTGATTTGAAAGGAACTTGTGACTTATTTGCCAACTTTTTTGATTCGGTTTATAATGGGTCTCAAGGCCGTTCAACGACAAACCATTACGCTAATATTGCCGAGGTCTTGGATATAGGCGTATTGCAGTTTTCTAATGATGATATCATAGATGCATTACGAAATATTAAATTGAATAGCGCCCCGGGCACTGATGGTGTTCCAGCTGTTATTTTAAAAAAAGTGTTTATTTGCCGTCTATTATCCTCTTAAAATCATTTTCAACCAGTCGCTTGCAACTGGAGAGTTTCTTAGTGAATGGAAATATTCCTTTATTACACCAATTTATAAAAGCGGTTTGAGACAGAATGTTGAGAACTATCGGCCTGTATCAAAGCTTTCTTCGATACCAAAATTATTTGAAAGCATTGTAAAGGATAAGCTTTTTTTCGCGGTTAAGGAAATTATTTCCACTAATCAACATGGCTTCGTTCGAGGTAGGTCATGTGCCACTAATTTGGCATTATTAACTAATTATATATTTGAGAGTTTAGAAAATCGTTTACAAGTTGATGTACTCTACACTGATTTTACGAAGGCTTTTGATAGGGTGCATCACACTTTGCTTTTGGCTAAACTTAAATCATTGGGTTTTCACTCTTCTATGCTGGAGTGGTTTTCCAATTATTTAAGTGACAGAAAGCAATTGGTAAAGGTTGATAGTTTTACATCTCGGGTAATAAAAGTAACCTCTGGAGTACCACAAGGTAGTCATCTGGGCCCGTTGTTATTCATTTTGTTTTTAAATGATGTTCACGAAATATTCAATTTCTGTGAAGTTTTAACATTCGCGGATGACTTGAAGTTATTTTCACGTATAAATAATATAACCGACTGCATTCGTTTTCAGTCGGATATATACCGGTTATCGGAGTGGTGTAAACATAATGCATTAGAGTTAAATATTTCTAAATGGAAAATTTTTACAGCTCACCGTATTTCAATGCCGCTTAATTATGATTATTTTTTTAATGATTTTATGCTTGTTCGACTTGATGAAGTTAAAGATCTCGGGGTAATATTTGACGCTAAACTGAACTTCTTTTTGCATTATGATTACACCATTGCCAAATCTAACTCAATGTTAGGATTTCTTAAGCGGAATAGTAGGGACTTTCGAGATGTAAATAGTATTAAATCTCTTTACTTCTCATTGGTCAGACCTTATTTAGAATATTCCTCCATCATATGAGACTCCCCTTGTGATGTTCATGATCTTAGATTTGAAAGAGTTCAAAAGAATTTCACGAGATATGCTATTCGTAAATTGAATATGTTTGAAGAACTTCCGAATTATGACGAAAGATGCAAAATGATTGGCTTGCAAACCTTAAGTTTCAGGCGTAAGGCAACTTCGGTCATGTTTATCCGTGATATAATTAATTATCATATAAATTCACCAGAGTTGGTTTTTCTCATGAATATATATGCTCCCCAGAGATCTCTTCGGGTGAGAAATTTACTTTACTATAGAAGGCACAGAACCAATTATGGTTGTAATGAGCCAGTTACAAGATGCATTTGCACGTTTAATGAGGTTCGCAACAAAATTGATTTGAGCTTATCTCGATCAGAATTTAAAAACTGCGTTTATGCATTGATTTTTGATTAATACTTATATATTTTATTTGAAGTAGTCTATGAGATGCAAAATCGGTAGATGATCCTTAGTCGCGCAGCAATCATCTGCTGTGTTAAGCGATACTGAGAGTATACACTGAGAGAACGTGTGTGTGCTCTGTGATGAAAAAAAAAAAGAAAGATTTTATTATTAATTTTATTTATTAAGTATAAAAACAGATCCAGCGAAGTATAGAGTAATAAAAAAATGTGCACGACTGGGTCGTACGTACTTGCACCTACATATATGCTGTTAGTTGGAAATGAATTTAAAAAAAAAAATTACAATAGATTTTTGAAATTTTTTTTTTTAATTTTGTATAAGTTTAAATAGCATATATTATTAAACATTTAATCTTGCCCACATTTCGATTTTTATGGAAATCCAATGAGTTTTAGCCGAGAAATAGCCAAATTTCTAAAACCAGTTAATAAAAAAAGTACCGTTATACGTATTTTTAGCCAAAAACATGGTACGCCATCTTATAGCATTTGCCTAGACTAACTCGAATATGAAATTTAATCAAAATCGTTAGAGCCGTTTTCGAGAAAATCACGTTTTTGTAAAATTGGCCTTAAGTAAAGTACCGTTAATAATAGGGCTAGAACTAATATTCCAATTTCCCCTCTGGAGAATACACAACAGACCCCAGATATGAAGTTTGAAGGAAATTGGCTCACCCGTTTGGGCTGTAGTCGAGCGTACATACATACAGAGTGACGGACAGACAGACAGAATCGGCAGACCCACTTTTTCGAGCTTCTCTATCATCGTAATGTCAGAATTCATTGTTATCTCGAGTTCGAATTTTTGCACGAATCCAATACTTGCCCTATATTATAGGTGCAAGTAAAAATATCCGGTTCCTAAAAATGCTGATGAAGTTAGGAGATTCGTTGCATTTTGTAATCATTATTACATTGCAGACATTGCTAAAAGTTTAAACTATTTACTGAAAAAGAATCAACCTTTCATTTGGTCAGAAGAATGTGAAAAGGCATTAAAAATCTTAAAACAAAAACTAATTAACCCACCCGTATTACAATATCCAAATTATGACAAACCATTTATACTCTCAACAGACGCATCAGATTTTGCTCTAGGAGCAGTACTTTCACAAGGTGAAATAGGACATGATTTACCAATATCGTATGCTATTAGCCATACATTGGGGCATACATTGGGGCATACATTTTTTCAAACCATATCTTTATGGACGAAAATTTATAGTAGTCATAGATCACAGACCATTAGTTTCTTTGTTCACACACAAAAATCTTTCCTCTAAATTAACCAGAATTAGAATGGTTTTATCAGATTATGATTTCGAAATTACCTATAAAAAGGGGACAATGAACACGAATGCCGACGCACTATCAAGGATGAAAATTGACAGTGACATTTTAAAATCCATGATGCCAAGATATAATAAAAATAATGAGAATGATGATCACGACTCCAAGGAGCGGATCAAAGTAATAACAAGGGGCATGGCAGCAAAGACTGTCGAAGATGAAAATAAAAAGATGGAGAAGTACACATCTCAGCAGAAGCCTGATCACCTTCACATTTGGGAATATACATCCTTAACTGACGTCACAAGTATGAAGGAATTGAAATTTGAAGATAGAAGAAGACCCCCGAAGAAAATAACAAACATGGAAGAAAAATTGGCAATTATCAAAGAATTTCACAATTCGCCACAAGGAGGACATTCAGGCATACGAAAGACAATAATAAGCTTAAAACAAAGATACGTATGGAAACATATGAGCCAAATGGTTAAGAAATTTATAAACTCTTGTGAGTTATGTTCCAGAAATAAACAAAGCACATAAAAGAAAAAATGGTTATTACAGACACCCCAAGTACCAGTTTTGAGACAATACAAATTGACACAGTAGGACCTTTAAGAATATCAAACGGATTCAGATACATACTGACGATGCAATGTGAGCTAAGCCAATACGTTATTGCTCAACCAATTGAAAATAAAGACGCTTACACAATAGCTAGTACATTAGTAGAACAATTCATTTTAAAATACGGATGTTTCAAAATCCTATAATCCGACAATGGGACTGAATTTAAGAATGAACTAATGAAAAATATTTGTGACATGTTGAAAATCAAGCCAATCTTCTCAACACCTTAGCAACACCAGAGTTTAGGTTCTTTAGAACGAAACCATAGAGTATTAAACGAATTTCTTTTAAACTTTACGGAAGATCATGAATGGGACGAATGGATACCATATTATACATTTGCATATAATACAACACTTCATATTGATACTAATTTTACACCATATGAACTAATATTTGGAAAATTATCTATCTTACGAAATGATATAATTAATGATAAGAGTACTGTTTATAACTTAGAGAACTATGCTAATGAATTAAAACTTAGACTTAAACATTCAATTGAAAAAACGCATAAAAGTATAAATAGTTTTAAAAATTTAAGAAAATTAGATTATGATAAGCACACAAATGTTTCAGATTTAAGAATAGGCGATTTAGTTATGATAAAATTAGAAACTAGAAAGAAATTACAGAGTCCTTATCACGGACCATATAAAATAATAACAACCGACAATGTTAATTCAATAATAGACATCAAAGGAGAACACAAAAACTCCACAATAATAATCTTAAAAAATACAATGTAAACTGAAACTACTAAAAGAAATAAATGCAAGTTAGACATTATAATTACAAGAACTGAGAAAAAAAAAATATAAAAATGTTTGTCAAAAAAGCTAAGATAAAAATAAATATTAATGTAACTAGCAATAAGAATCCTCATAATGTTAAGTAAGCTACACACTATCAGTTTTCAACTGACAGTCCTGGACTCATCAATTCATTCCAGGCTACACACTATCATTCCAGGTGGTTCGTCAGTTTTTCGAAGGTTTTCTCCTTTTTTTTTGTTCATTGTTCGGTTTGTCTTCTCTGGGCGCAGGCAAAAATTTTTACGCACAAGTAGGTCGGGCGATTCTGTCTGTCTGTCTGCCTGTCTGCCTGTGTGTATGTATTATTATTGCACTAACAACAAAAAAAAGTGTGTGAAAAAGTGGAAAGATCCGGGACACAGAAGCCTGGACTATCAAATATGACCCTCGCTCGACCCAAATCATGAAATCTACCTACTCATTATACACATACATGCAGCATTCTCCGTCACTCCAGCAAAATCCACGAAAAAATTCAACCCTCATCAGTCTCGCCATCAGTTCCATTTTTTTTTGTTTATTGTTGGGTTTTTCTTCTTTGGGCGCAGGCAAACATTTCTACGCACTGTAATCTAATTCGAAAGATGCGGGACACAGAAGCCTGGACTATCAAATATGACCCTCGCTTCCAGGCTTCTGTGTCCCGCATCTTTCGAATTAGATCACAGTGCGTAAAAATTTTTGCCTGCGCCCAAAGAAGAAAAACCCAAAAATAAACAAAAAAAACTGGAACTGATGAGGATTGAATTTTTTCGTGGATTTTGCTGGAGGGACGGAGAATGCTGCATGTATGTGTATAATGAGAGGTAGATTTCATGATTTGGGTCGAGCGAGGGTCATATTTGATAGTCCAGGCTTCTGTGTCCCGGATCTTTCCACTTTTTCACACACTTTTTTTTGTTGTTAGTGTAATAATAATACATACACACAGGCAGACAGACAGACAGACAGACAGACAGAATCGCCCGACCTACTTGTGCGTAAAAATTGTTGCCTGCGCCCAAAAAAGACAAAAGAAAATGAACAAAAAAAAAGGAGAAAACCTTCGAAAAACAGACGAACCACCTGGAATGATAGTGTGTAGCCTGGAATGAATTGATGAGAACTGACAGTCCAGGACTGTCAGTTGAAAACTGATAGTGTGTAGCCTACTTAAAGCATATCCATACCATATTTCCATACACATCGAATCTTGAAAAATTATCTTTCAAATAATTTTCCGCTTAATGGTAAGGGTGTGGTGAACCCATATTACATAACAACAACTATGTTTCATAACATCGACGGAACTCAAAACATAAACAATGCAATGTGATGACGCCGCAAGAATGCAGGCATAGTAAAACTAATGTAAACATTGAGTGCACTGGTCATAGTAATGAATGAATGTGACACCAATGTATTCTCGTGTTACATTGTTTCTGTTTTGATATTCCAAGTCAAGTGGTCTCTCCTATGACCTCTTTGTAGTGTATGCACCCTTTGTGCTACTTTGTAATATCATATGAAGAATTTATAGTGTCATATTAAGAATTTGGTATCGATGATGCATTGGGTTCAATGCATATCGATGTGGTATGGGATAGCTGAGTAAAATTTAGTATTTAAGCAAGTGTATGTCCAAATAAAAATTCAGACTCAAATCAAACGATTGTGTTCTCACTTCTAGCTTTTTTTTTTCGGGGACTTCAATGCCAAAATCGGTAAGGAAAACATCTTTGGCGGGATAGTCGGTAACCACAGCCTCCACGATTCGACAACAGACAACGGTTTCCGACTAATCGACTTTGTAGCAATTCGTAATACGGTGATAAGTAGCACTAGGTTTCCTAGGCTAAAAATCCACACAGCAACCTGGCTTTCCTTTGACGGTCGAACACGCAACCAGATCGACGTGCTAATCGACGCAAGGCACGCATCCAATATCTTGAATGTGCGTACCTTTCGAGGGGCAAACGTTGACTCTGACCACTATCTTGTTGCAGCTAAATTCAGAGCTCGACTGTCCAACAAGAAGAAGCGGCGAGCCGTCAAGAAAAACAAGCTTAACGTTGGACGCCTTAGCACGCCAGAAGGAGCCAGAGCCTACAGAGAGCACCTGGCCGAGAATCTCTCTGCGGTGCATTCACCCACCACAAACGCTAACAATCAGTGGACCGAATACCGCAACATCATCAAAGAGGTAGCCGTGACCACCCTTGGCTACCAACCACCGGAACGAACAACGGAAGAGGGTGACAGAAGATGCACACAAGAAAGCGCTGCAGCGCAAAACAAGAGCAGCGAGAGAAGAGTATCGGACCAGAAGAAGGGAAGAAAAGAGAATCCTGCGTAAAAAGAAAAGGGACGCAGTTTCCCAGCTCAAGGATATCGAGGAGTCTCGCGAACGCAACAACATCCGGCAGTTTTATCGAAAAGCCAAGCAGCTGGCAGCTGGCTACAAGTCCGGAATGTAGGCTCTTCGAAATGGCGAAGGCAACCTAGTCACCGATGCACAGGGAATTGTTGATGTGTTTAAGCAACACTTCCACCAGTTGCTTAACGGGCAGCAAATAGAGAGAGTGATAGGGCAAGACGAGAACCCACCTCTAGTCAATGAAGAACCAACGCCTCCACCCAGTATTGAAGAAGTTAATGTAGCCATCAGGAAATTGAAGAACAACAAAGCCGTTGGCTCAGCTGAACTCTTTAAATACGAAGGTGATGTCTTGGTAAGGTATGGGTGGAGGAACGCATGCCCGACGACTGGAGTATCAGCTCTATATGCCCCACCTTCAAAAAAGGCGATCCTATGTCTTGTAAGAACTACCGAGGCATATTCTTTGTAAAATATCGCATATAAGATCCTGTCCAACGTATTGTGTGAACGTCTAAAACCTGGCTTCCGGCCCGGCAGATCGACAATAGACCAAATTTTCACACTCAGACAAATCCTTTTCATCGACTTTAAAGCCGCCTATGACAGCATTCATCGTCTTGAGCTCTACCAGGCGATGGCCCAATTCGGAATACCGACAAAACTTATCCAGATGTGTCGCGTAACGCCGGAAAACACGCGATGCTCTGTGCAATTTGGAAACAACTCTTCGGAGCTCTTCCAAACGTGCACCGGATTCAGGCAAGGAGATGTGCTGTCATGTGATTTCTTCAATATCGTGTTGGAGCAGATAGTGCGCAGGGCAGGTGTCAACACGGAAGGCACTATCTTTCACATATCCGTCCAACTGCTGGGATACGCAGACGATATTGACATCATCGGAAGATCTCGGCAAGCCGTCGTAGAGGCATTTACGGCTGTTGATGAGCAGGCGAAACGAGTTGGTCTTGAAGTAAATGAGGACAAGACAAAGTATATGTTATCAACAAACAAAAATTTATCTGTCCAAAACATTGGGCAGAACGTCACTGTTGATAGCTACAATTTCGAGGTAGTTAAGGAGTTCACCTACCTCGGAACAAATATTAATCCTACAAATGACACCTTTGTAGAGATCCGACGAAGAATAACCCTAGCAAACCTCTGCTACTTCGGTTTGGCGAAACAACTGGGTTCAAAACTCCTAACTCGACAGACCAAATTAATGCTCCACAGAATGCTCATCTTACCAGTCCTGCTGTATGGAGCCGAGTGCTAGACGATAAGTAAGAAAGCTGAGCAAATATTGGGCACCTTCGAGCGTAAAATACTCCGTCGGATTTAGGTCCCCTATGCGAGGAGGGCGAATGGAGGAGAAGGTACAAACGCGAACTCTATGAGCTGTACCAGGATGTGGATGTAGTCCAAAAAGCCAAGATACGCTGACTACATTGGCTCGGCCACATCGAGCGAATGGAGAACAATGCTCCTGCCAAGAGGATCTTCGAATCCCAGCCCCCAGGTTCGAGGCGGCGAAGAAGACCGAACCTCCGGTACAAAGACCAAGCTGTCGCGGATGCCAGAAAACTTGGTCTTCACAACTGGAAGCAGCGTGCTCGGGACCGTAGAGGATGGAAGGCAACGATGTCTCAGGCAGGGACTCTACAAGGGTCGGGAGCCCTTTAAGAAGAAGATTCCTTTAGCGCACACTGGCAGACACCTATTTGCTGTCCTTGATGTCAGTGATGGGGTAAAGCACATTAAACCCAGTGAGCATACCGGGGGGTGGGGAGTGTTAACAAACCTGTCTCGACAGCCCATCGATACGAGCCTAACCCACCAACTGAACTGTCATCGAAACAATTCTGTCAGCTGAAGCCAAACCTCACTAGGGCTATAAAAAGCATGTGTATTCTAAAATCTTTCATTGTGGGCGGAATTTTATTCGATTCTAATACCTACATGAATTACAAAGAATTATTCAAAGTATGTACATATTAAATGAATTAAGAAAAAATGTATATATGTATATTAAATTTATAAATTCACAGTTTTTAGTGTTCCGGACCTTAAAAGGTAAGACGGAACACTTATGGGTTTGATACGGTGTCTGTCTGTCCGTCTGTCCGTCAGTCTGTCACAGCCCTGTAACTTTTGAACCGTTAGACATAGAGAGCTGAAACTTTCGCTATGAATACATTATGTGGCAACCTGCACAAGATGGCGGTAATGAATTTCATTTTGGGAGCCCTTTTTTGGGCACCTTGTATGAAGGGCAAAAAAAAATTATTTTGTTCCCCATCATGTGGTATATCAAATTAAAGAAAATTTTGCAAGGGCTCCATATTTGTAAGAAATATTTTTTTCTGGCAAAATTTGTTGAACAAAAATGCTTGCCAAACATTTGAAAAATGTTGTCTCCCCCCCCCTTGCAGCCCGGCCATAAATTGTAAAATAATTTTTACAGTAGATCATTTTGATACTACGATTTGCTCAAGTTTCAAGTTTCATCCAAAACCGCCAAGTAGTTCGCGAGTTACAGATTTTAGAAAAGCGCATGGACTCCCTTATAATCTCTTCTCTTCTTTCTACCTCATTCGATTTCGATTTTTCAAAAACTAAGTCATTTGCACGAATGGATCGTATATGTTAGCTCTATGCTGCTATTGAAAACTAAATAAGTTTAAAAAACTATAATTTTTTTTTTAAATTTTCGCTTTTTTCAAAAATATTTTTTTTCAAATTTTTAAAACTCTAAATGCTATATTCCTTCGCATGTCAAGTATTGCCAGTGTTTTACTTTACTAAAACCATTTAACAAGCAAAGTACTGTTACATGCATTTTTTATCCAAAGGCTTGACACGCCGCAACTAACTGATATATGAAATTTTATCAAAATCGTTGAAACCATTTTGGAGAAAACCCCGTGTTTGTGAAAATGGCGCTAAGTGAAAGATCTCTAAGAGTAGGGCTAGAACAAAAATTTCAATGTCCCCTTTAAGGACCATGCAATAACTCCCTAATATGAAGTTTGAAGCAAATTGATTCACTCGTCATACAGACAGACAAACAGAATCGACAGACACACTATAACGAGCTTCTCTACGTAATTTCAGAATTGTTTAATATCTCGAGTTCCAATTTTTTCACAAATTCAATATATGTTTTATATCGAAAGTGCAAGTCAAAATGGACTGGAATCTAGGCATAGTATTATTAGGACATACCTAGGTACTAGGCATTACATCGTTCATATCGAAACAGGTTTTAGAAGTGCCTATGTGCCTATGAATAATCTTGCCCTCTATTTAATGACAGTATAAAATGTCCGGTACACTATTGCACGAGGCCCTCCTCGCACTTGCCCAATTTTTCTATTTTTTTTAATAAACTGGGACAATAATCCTACTTGTGTAAAATACAGTTTCATTAAAAAATCTGAAAGCTTTCTCGGGGAAGCAACAAATATTATCAAAACGCCAACAAATGCATGCTGGTACGGGCACTGAAGTTTTCTCAATTGCGTTTTGGTATCAGAATAACTGTAACTTGAATAACTGTAAACTTATATCTCACTTATTTTCTGATTTATGCTATAAGCATCACGGAAATCAATTTTAATAAATTTATTTTTCATAGAAATGATAATTAGAAAATTGGTTGGGCTTTATAATTATCTCCACATAATAAATGCTCATTGCCAATTTAATTCAAATCAAATTTCTTGTTTTTTATTTTGGGGACAAATTTTGACGAAAATGATAACAAGGTGACCTAGTAGGCAATATATGCTTGAATTCATATATTTCGTAATTAGAAAAACTATGAAAAAAAAAAACAAAATAATGACTTTTTATGCCCAGACATAAGGTTTATGGCAAATATTTATGGGTGTTGAAAAAAAAAAACAGAAAAAAAGCTCATTCGCATTTTTATATTGGGACTTCGAAGCTTTGTAGTTAGTATTAAATGAATATAATATAATAACTTGAAAAAACTCCAAAATAACACAATTTTTGTACTTTGCCAATTACCATGTCTTTTGCGTCACTACAGGTATAAAATCATACTCGTCACATCAGAAATTCACTCTAATGACTATTCACACTAGGGTTCCCAACTTTGATTGAAACAAAAGGACACTGATCTTACGAAATAAAACAATCAAAAACTTCGTTGGATTTATTTTGTATAATAATAATGGTATTAAAAAACAGGGGCACTGGAACCTAAAGACAAGATTCAGATAATACAGGCCAGTTGAAAAAATGCAAGCAATTAGACACCAACTACATTATTTCTGCTTGCTTATTCCATTCCAATAACATAGCCAATTCTCCTATGGTCGAAAAAAAAAATCACTTTTCCAACAATCGATTGCATAATGTATATTCTTTTTCTTAATTCTATATGAATTAAACGAAATGTAGTATTAGTTTCGTAGAGGTCACCTCCAAAGAATAGGAAAGTAAAGCATATAAAGAGGATCTACCTTGTATTTTAGCTTTAAAGGGAGAGTTATAAATTTGTCAACAGATGAAAGAAAAAATCCCTAGGTTATTTGTTTTTAATTAAGTATTTATAAATTTGTAATGATTTTAAGCATTTTGAAAGAATATATTAATATGGATGACAACAATATATTGTGTTGTGTTATATTATGCAGAAGCTAAAAGACCACAGGAGAAAAGATCCAATAGGATTCGTCCATTGTTTTTACAATTTTTATTTACACGACATTTAGATGATGCCTACAAATAGGAAGTAATATAATGTAAGACTATAAGAAAAAAATTGAAAAGTAAAAATTAAAAAAAAATAAAGTTAAAATGTTAAATTAAAACCAGTGAAAAAATGCTACAATCCGCCTGGAGCGGATCGTATGATACCCTATCCCTATCTTATTTGGTCGTGTCAGTGGGCGGTGGAAAGTGTATTTACAAAATTTTCTATTTTGCCCTATAAACAAATATTTTTACTCGAAAATTAATTTTTTGAAATAAACGCCCCTAAAAAGTGGGCGTGGCCATATACAATGTATAGACGATTTGTAGATTAAGTGGATATCTACATATTTGCCCAAGTAAGTTTTTTCTAGTTTCATATGAAAATAGTGAAAAAAGTAAATTTTTTTTAAAAGTGGGCGTGTCAGTGGGCGGATTTTAAAAAATTTTACACTTGTATTGCTTACTTTTCCAAAGCCCTCGTATACAAAATTTCATCAACCTAGCTCCAAATTTAAGGCCCAAAAACTGGTGACACACAGACGGACGGACGGACATAGCTCAATCGACTCGGCTAGTGATGCTGATCATTTATATATATACTTTATTGGGTCTATCTGTAAGATTTCTCTATGTTACAAACTATGTATCAAACTTAATATACCCTTAGGATAGGGTATAATTAGGATAGGGTATAAAAATTAGTAAAAGACTATAATTGGCGCAGTCGATAGAGGTTCTGGATCCAGCATCTATAGTGAATTTAGTTGGAACAAAGCACGTGCACACTTCGACAGTTTATCGGAGTGGTGGATATCAACGCTTTAGCAACGAGAGAACCACGCAGAACATATTGCTTTCCCATGCCCCCTTTCCTTCCGAAATCAGAAAAAAAACCAGTGAAAAATGCTACAATCCGCTTGGGGCGGATCGTATGATACCCTATCCCTATCTTATTTGGTCGTATCAGTGGGCGGTGGAAAATGTATTGACACAAAATGTTCTATTTTGCCCTATAAACTAATATTTTTACTCGAAAACTAATTTTTGAAGTAAACGCCCCTAAAAAGTGGGCGTGGCCATATACAATGTATAGACGATTTGTAGATTAAGTGGATATCTACATATTTGCTCAAGGAAGTTTTTTCGAGTTTCATATGAAAATAGTGAAAAAAGGTGTGTTTTTTTTTAAAGTGGGCGTGTCAGTGGGCGGATTTTAAAATTGTTTACACTTGTATTGCTTACTTTTCCAAGGACCTCGTATACAAAATTTCATCAACCTAGCTCAAAATTTAAGGCCCAAAAACTGGTGACAGACAGACGGACGGACGGACGGACGGACGGACATGGCTCAATCGACTTGGCTACTGATGCTGATCATTTATATATATACTTTATGTTGTCTATCTTCAATATTTCTCTATGTTACAAACTATGTATCAAACTTAATATACCCTTAGGATAGGGTATAAATATTTAAGTAGTCCGCTCTTTACTCCGAGTTGGAGGAAAAAACCAATTGTGTTAAATAAAGTAGTGTTAAGTGCTAAATATTCATCAACTGCTTCCGATTTTACCGCGTCTAGCGAAAAGGAAAGTAAAGGTAAAATGTTTCCTCATCCTGCTGTCGCTGGGGATGATTTTAATCCACTTCGGATTCCGGATGCAATTACAGATATTCCAACATTCGATGATAATCCGCGTCTTCTTTTTGATTGTATTAGCACTGATGAAGAAATATTGAGCTTTATACCGCAACTAAATGAGGAAATAGGTTATACAAAAATTATAATTAGGGCGATTAGGAACAAAATAATAGGTCAAGCCAATGAAGCTTTGAATATATGTGGAACACTAATAGAATGGAATGAAATTAAAAACAATTTAATAATTCATTATTCAGGTAAAAGGAGTGAAACTTGCTTGAAGAGAGACTTGGATCAATTAAAACAAAAACAGTCTACGGTGGAAACAATCTATTCACAAATCACCGAATTCTTTCAGAAATGGTTAATCATATGTTAATACATGAGCAAAATCTAATTGTGATTACAGCTAAAAGAAACTTATACCAAGAAATGTGTCTTAGTAACTTTTTGTCAGGTATAAAATCAACAATACGACCGACAAAGTTGATTGGCGATTTTAATTTTTGCTTGAAGGAACAAAACCAAACTAACATTTATAACTCCCAATACCGACCACAGATTCCTAGAAAAAAAGAAAATAGAACTAATAACAATAACTCAAATTGAAATTCTAGACGAAATTTTCAGAATCAGCAGACTACCCCAAATCCTCAAGTAGACCGTAGTATAGCAACGACGTAGGGTATGATAATAATAATAGTGAAAACCAGTGAAAAAATGCTACAATCCGCCTGGAGCGGATCGTATGATACCCTATCCCTATCTTATTTAGTCGTTTCAGTGGGCGGTGGAAAATGTATTCACAAAATTTTCTATTTTGCCCTATAAACTAATATATTTACTCGAAAATTAATTTTTGAAGTAAACGCCCCTAAAAAGTGGGCGTGGCCATATACAATGTATAGACGATTTGTAGATTAAGTGGATATCTACATATTTGATTAAGTTAGTTTTTTCGAGTTTCATATGAAAATAGTGAAAAAAAGTGATTTTTTTGAAAAGTGGGCGTGTCAGTGGGCGGATTTTAAAAAATTTTACACTTGTATTGCTTACTTTTCCAAAGACCTCGTATACAAAATTTCATCAACCTAGCTCCAAATTTAAGGCCCAAAAACTGGTGACACACAGACGGACGGACGGACATAGCTCAATCGACTCGGCTAGTGATGCTGATCATTTATATATATACTTTATTGGGTCTATCTGTAAGATTTCTCTATGTTACAAACTATGTATCAAACTTAATATACCCTTAGGATAGGGTATAATTAGGATAGGGTATAAAAATTAGTAAAAGACTATAATTGGCGCAGTCGATAGAGGTTCTGGATCCAGCATCTATAGTGAATTTAGTTGGAACAAAGCACGTGCACACTTCGACAGTTTATCGGAGTGGTGGATATCAACGCTTTAGCAACGAGAGAACCACGCAGAACATATTGCTTTCCCATGCCCCCTTTCCTTCCGAAATCAGAAAAAAAACCAGTGAAAAATGCTACAATCCGCTTGGGGCGGATCGTATGATACCCTATCCCTATCTTATTTGGTCGTATCAGTGGGCGGTGGAAAATGTATTGACACAAAATGTTCTATTTTGCCCTATAAACTAATATTTTTACTCGAAAACTAATTTTTGAAGTAAACGCCCCTAAAAAGTGGGCGTGGCCATATACAATGTATAGACGATTTGTAGATTAAGTGGATATCTACATATTTGCTCAAGGAAGTTTTTTCGAGTTTCATATGAAAATAGTGAAAAAAGGTGTGTTTTTTTTTAAAGTGGGCGTGTCAGTGGGCGGATTTTAAAATTGTTTACACTTGTATTGCTTACTTTTCCAAGGACCTCGTATACAAAATTTCATCAACCTAGCTCAAAATTTAAGGCCCAAAAACTGGTGACAGACAGACGGACGGACGGACGGACATGGCTCAATCGACTTGGCTACTGATGCTGATCATTTATATATATACTTTATGTTGTCTATCTTCAATATTTCTCTATGTTACAAACTATGTATCAAACTTAATATACCCTTAGGTTGTGTTAAATAAAGTAGTGTTAAGTGCTAAATATTCATCAACTGCTTCCGATTTTACCGCGTCTAGCGAAAAGGAAAGTAATGGTAAAATGTTTCCTAATCCTGCTGTCGCTGGGGATGATTTTAATCCACTTCGGATTCCGGATGCAATTACAGATATTCCAACATTCGATGATAATCCGCGTCTTCTTTTTGATTGTATTAGCACTGATGAAGAAATATTGAGCTTTATACCGCAACTAAATGAGGAAATAGGTTATACAAAAATTATAATTAGGGCGATTAGGAACAAAATAATAGGTCAAGCCAATGAAGCTTTGAATATATGTGGAACACTAATAGAATGGAATTAAATTAAAAACAATTTAATAATTCATTATTCAGGTAAAAGGAGTGAAACTTGCTTGAAGAGAGACTTGGATCAATTAAAACAAAAACAGTCTACGGTGGAAACAATCTATTCACAAATCACCGAATTCTTTCAGAAATGGTTAATCATATGTTAATACATGAGCAAAATCTAATTGTGATTACAGCTAAAAGAAACTTATACCAAGAAATGTGTCTTAGTAACTTTTTGTCAGGTATAAAATCAACAATACGACCGACAAAGTTGATTGGCGATTTTAATTTTTGCTTGAAGGAACAAAACCAAACTAACATTTATAACTCCCAATACCGACCACAGATTCCTAGAAAAAAAGAAAATAGAACTAATAACAATAACTCAAATTGAAATTCTAGACGAAATTTTCAGAATCAGCAGACTACCCCAAATCCTCAAGTAGACCGTAGTATAGCAACGACGTAGGGTATGATAATAATAATAGTGAAAACCAGTGAAAAAATGCTACAATCCGCCTGGAGCGGATCGTATGATACCCTATCCCTATCTTATTTAGTCGTTTCAGTGGGCGGTGGAAAATGTATTCACAAAATTTTCTATTTTGCCCTATAAACTAATATATTTACTCGAAAATTAATTTTTGAAGTAAACGCCCCTAAAAAGTGGGCGTGGCCATATACAATGTATAGACGATTTGTAGATTTAGTGGATATCTACATATTTGATTAAGTTAGTTTTTTCGAGTTTCATATGAAAATAGTGAAAAAAAGTGATTTTTTTGAAAAGTGGGCGTGTCAGTGGGCGGATTTTAAAATTGTTTACACTTGTATTGCTTACTTTTCGAAAGACCTCGTATACAAAATTTCATCAACCTAGCTCAAAATTTAAGGCCCAAAAACTGGTGACACACAGACGGACGGACGGACGGACATAGCTCAATCGACTCGGCTAGTGATGCTGATCATTTATATATATACTTTATTGGGTCTATCTGTAATATTTCTCTATGTTACAAACTATGTATCAAACTTAATATACCCTTAGGATAGGGTATAAACAGATAAGAATTAATGGATTGTTAAAATTTGAAACAAATGAAACTTTAACATTTTTATACCCGATCCTAAGCGTATAAGAAGTTTGATACATAGTTTTTAACAGAGAAATATTGCATACAGATCCAATAAAGTATATATATAAATGATCAGTATCTATAGCCGATTCCATTGTCTGTCACCAGTTTTTAGGCAATAAATTTTGAGCTAGGACAATGAAACTTTGTATGCGAGGTCCTTGGATATCAGTATTTTCAGTAATTTTACATGAAACTTGACAAAACTTATAAGAGCAATTGTATAGATTTTCGATTTCTTTAAAAAAAACTGTTTTTCTGTGGTTTAATTAGAATAATATCACTTCTTAGGAACAAAATTTAATACATGCTGAACAAATTTCAAACTCTGCCCACTGTTGGAGAAAATTCATGTTTTGGAACAATTTTATAAGAAATTTAAAACAAAAAATTATTTCAAGAAAGTACAATATATTGGTGGAAAAAGGAGCTATATACATTTGTATGGAAAAATTATAGGGTATAACACGATCCGCTCCAGGCGGATCCATATGTTTAATAGAAGAACTAATTAAAGCTCGATCCATTTCATTAGATGAGTATATAGAAATACATAACCTTTCTATAAATAATCATCAAACTTTGCAAAATTCAAATATTTCTGATATTTTAGTAACTAATCACTTAACCCTTTAGTGCATACTGTTGCATATCTGCATCATACTCTTATATGTGCTCACATAAGACAATAGAAACCGTTATCTATTTTATTTTTGTCTTGTTCCCTCCGTGACTGGTTTTATGATCATTTTGAATTCCTGGGAATGGTGTGCGTAAAAGTTTTAACGCAAAAAATCAAAGTTGAAGTCACAAAACCGAGTGCAATAAAAGCAGAGATGTGATGATTAAAAGGGTACTAAAATAATTTCGGATCATGAAAAGGCACTAAAAGGCACGGAAATAATTTCGGATCACTTTATTCCGGCACTGAAAGGCACTAAAATAATTTCGGTTCACTTTATTCCGGCACTAAAAGTCACTAAAATAATTTCGGCTCACGAAAAGGCACTAAAATAATTTCGGTTCCCGAAGAGGCACGAAACTAAATTCCCGGCACTGAAAGGCACGAAATTATTTTCGGACCGCCATATGACTGCTTCGAGCGATTTTATTTGGTTTGCAATTTAATGATTAGGGCAAATGGTTGAATCTTGGGAACCACAATAAGGGATTTCAATGCGTTTTTCTGTAATCGATTAGAAAATTATGCGGTTATTATTTATAAAAAAAAAAATATATTAAAATGTAGTATATTGATTTGAAACAAATTATGTAAATTAAAAAAATGTGTGTATGTGTACATGCATAATATAAACAAATGTACGCATATAGGTATTTGTATTGTATTGTATGTTTTTATTGTTTACAAATGTATTACATTTTCATTTAGTTTGCCCGCAAAACCATTTGGTTTGTCTGCAGGCGGTTATTTTTACAATGAATAATTTAACTATGAAACTTTATCATACTTGATAGGTAATTAATTTAATTGAAAAGTAAACAAAATTTAAAGTTAATGATTTTTATGATAAATTTAAGAGAAAAAAAGAAAAAAGTAACAAATTTAAGATATGAAATGATTTTTTAACATTTTTTGCGTTTGCTAATTTCAGTTATATTTCTTAAGTTTTGAGGTAGTTCGTTTATTATTTTTGGAACTGCGTATTGTAGCCGCCTTCTTCCATAATTATTTTGAAATAATGGAATGTGAAGAAGTCCTTGAGCTCGTCTTCGCGTGTTGACTTCATGTGGGATCTGTATATTGAAGCGTTCGTCCTCTATGTACTCCAGGGTAACCGTCATTCTGTAGATGTCTTCTACAGACAATACCTTAAATGTTTCATCACTTATTCCCTTGTGTAATAAGTCCGACAATTGAATTTTGTCTCTGTAGTTTATCTATGTGGCTTTTGACTGTATTACCCCAAGCCAGAACACCATACCTAAGCTTTGAATCCACTAGTGCATGGTACACTTGTTTGAGCACCGGAAACGTGGAACACCTCTTCAGATAAGAGAAAGCAAACAATGTCTTTTTAATGTCCGCTCTAATTTTTTCTATATGTTTATGCCATATGAAGTGGCTATCAATAACCACCCCGAGGTATTTATATTCTTCGACTACCTCAATTATTTCTGTTTTACTATTGGGGCAGTTTTCGTTCAAGAACTTAATTTGTAGCTCACTCTCTCTATAATGTGGTTGGCGAATATGCAAAACCTTTGTTTTTGACGCATTTATAACAAGCCCCATATCATGACACCATTCCACTGCTCTATTTAACTCTTCTTGTAATATACTTCTTGCAGTTTGAAGCGACTTATTCGAGACAACTATAGCGGTATCATCTGCGAATGCTATAGAAAAGCTATTTTTAAGAGCTCTCAACAGCTCGTTTGTGTATATAATGAATAGTATTGGCCCTAGTTTTGATCCTTCTGGAACACCGTAGTAAACTTCTTCTATTTTGCTTTGTTTGAGCGCAATCTTGACCACGAATCTCCTGTTGTTGAGATAGTTCCTCAGCCATATGGATAGTGGACCCCTTAATCAGCACGTTCTAAAGTGTCCATTAATTTGTTGTGGTCTAATGTGGCGAAGGCCTTGCTAAAGTCCAAGAAGAGAACAAGCACGTGGTGATTTTGGTTTGGACTATTGTTAACAAAATTAGCAAATTCCCCTAACAGCTGGTTTGTACTTCTCCCTCTCTGGAATCTGTATTGATTTTTATGCACGATTCCATACATATTTTGCAACAAATTTCCACAATCTATTAACTACCACCTGCTCTAAACATTTGTCGATTGTAGGTAATATAGATATTGGCTATAGTTTGCAATGCACAGTTTTTAGTGTTTCAGGAATCTTCCCCTGTGTTAGACTAAGGCTTATTAACTTGGATATTATTGGTGCAAATATATCAGCATTTGACCTAAGATCCTGCGCCTTGATTCCATCTAATCCGGGTGCTTTCTTGATATTTAGGGTAGGATGTTGAATACTTCTAATTCGTTTGTTTCTTCTGTTATTGAACTTGCTATTAGCCGGTTTATATGATTTGCTGTAGTATTGTTACCGTGATGCAGAATTTGTAAGGATGCAGCCGAAAAATGATTAGCATATTCATTTGCTATTAAACGCATTTCGGGTGAAAAATGTCTGATGATTGTATCATCAATAGATGTTTTCCTTTTCCCGAGTAGCTCATTTATTAATGTCCAGTTTGTTTTTGGATCTTTATATACTTGTCTAAATTTAGTAAGATAGTAGTTTGATTTTCGGAATGCAATTTCTTTGTTTAGCTGATTTCTGTACTGTTTATATTGATTTGCAAAAATGTTATTCAGTCTATTGTTTCTCCATTTGCGGAATAGTTCATCGCGTTTAAGGCATTTTTTAATTCGTTCATCTGTTATCCATGGTTTCCGAGGTTGTTTGTTTTTTTGATTCTTTTTTTCATTCGTAGCTGTGTCAAACACTTCTTTCATTTGTTTTGTGAGTGTGTTATACAGAGCATTCACGTCCATTTCATTGGTAATTGTCCAATCTATTGACCGTACGATATTATTGACAACATTCGTACATATATTTCTGCTTGATTGTTGCTCTATTTCAGTTTCCGTTTCTGCAATTGTTCCATAGATGACGGCGAAATGATCAGAAATACTGCATTCTATAATTCCCGAGTACATCTCATCTCGAGTGAAGTTGACTATTATATGGTCGATAATTGTGCTACTTCCGATTCTAGGATCAATCCGTGTGCTTTCTTTAACTACATTAAACAACCCTTTTGACGCTAGTATTTCCGTGTAGAGATTGACATGTGCTAGATGCGTTTCTCTCATGTCAATATCCATATCCTGCACAAGATGGCGGCAATGAAGCTCATTTTGGGAGCCCTTTTTTGGGCACCTTGTATGAAGGGCAACAAAAAAATATTTTGTTCCCCATCATGTGGCATATCAAATTAAATAGAATTTGGCAAGGGCTCCATATATGTAAGAAATATTTTTTTTCTGGCAAAATTTGTTGAACAAAAAATCTTGCCAAACATTTGAAAAATGTTGTCCCCCCCCTAGCGGCCAGAGCATAAACGGTAAAAATATGAAAAAATTTGGAGATCCGTAGAATTTTGTGTAGATTGTAAAAACAATACGAAAATTCCTGTATTTTACTTGTATATATTTTCTGAGAAAAATAAAAAAATTGGGTATCTAATTCACTGTATCTCCCCCAGTTTTTATGTTATCCAAATAATTTTTACAGTAGGTCCGCCAAGTAGTTCCCGAGTTACAGATTTTAGAAGAGAGCATGGACTTCCCTATATTCTCTTCTCTTGCTGCTACCTCATTCGATTTCGATTTTTCAAAAACAAAGTCATTTGCACGAATGGATCGTATATGTTAGCTCTATGCTGCTTTTGAAAACTAAATAAGTTAAAAAAACTAAATTTTTTTTTTAAATTTTGTTTTTTTTTTTCAAAAATATTTTTTTCTTAAATTTTTAAAACTCTAAATGCTGAAGTCCTTCGCATGTCAAGTATTGCCAGTGTTTTGCTTTACTTAAACCATTTAACAAGCAAAGTACCGTTACATGCATTTTTATCCAAAAGCTTGGTACGCCATGTTTTATATTGAAAGTGTAAGTTAAAATGGATGGGAATCTCAGCTCAGTATTACTAGGACATACCTACGTACAAGACATTACATTGTTGATATCAAAACCAGTATAAGCCTATGCAGGATAGGAATGCCCTCTCTTTTATGACAATATAAAATGTCTGGAACACTATTGCACGAGGCCCTCCTCGTACTTGCCCAATTTTTTTAAATTCATTATTTTTTATGTCGTTAAAACTAGTTAATACCCTATGTTTTATATTTAGTTGGACTGTATCATTTTCGTCGATATCATCCATTTCTTATAGTATAATAGTTTCGTGCTTCTGTCTCGCTCTTACGCTTAATAACAATCAGGCTATCTTACTTATATCATCTTCATCGGCTATAAGAAGAGCTTTTGTATTTTCACTTTGTTTTACTAGAATTTTTCCTGCACTTTCCCAGACAAAGCACCAGTTCGCCTGTCTTGCTTTTGTTTTTGTGAGCCATAACCAACGTTTGTTGACACAGCTGAGTTGATTGTTAATGTAGACACTTGTATTTACAATTCTCGTGTTTTTGTTTGCGATGGGTTGACCATTTATATTTTGATATATTTTTTCTATGTTTAGTGATCTACTTGCACGTGCTTGCTTCATAAATTTATTTTTAAAAATATGTGTGGGGAAAGATGCTATAATTATAGACTTTTCCATGTTTTTAGTTTTTGTTCTGTAAATATCTGCAATATCAGTGGGGTCGACTTCACAATTAATAGATTTTCCTATTCCTTGGACAACATCTATCAGATTCTCATTTGCCGTCAACGGAATATTTTTGATTTCTACATTATTTTTTAACAGTTGCTGCTCGAGAGTGTTGATCTGTTTTTTCTTGTTTGAAATGATCTCATCTTTCTTCATATTGCTTTCCTTTAACTCTTGAATTTCTTTAGTGAGATTTTCAAGAATGGTATGTATTGTTGATATTTATGTCATGTACATACAGGGCCGGCCTGAGTCAATTGAGCGCCCTGTGCAAGCCTTACCTTGAGCGCCCCATTTTTCAGTCTTGGCGTCATAAGTTACCCCCGCCAGCGTTGCCTTCACCACACACATCATACACCAATCAACACCGAAATTCTAACTATTTGATTTGATTTTATTAGCATCGTGTCTGACATTAAAATCGTTCACAAATCCATACAGGACGATTTTCAGTGAATCGACAACAGTCCAGTGTGTGCTGATATGTGCTGTGTATGGGCCGCTTTATACATTTATCAAACAAATTTCTCAAATGAGTAAATATCATAGGTGCAGAAATAAAATTTGCACATTTTCACTCAAATGATTCCATAGGAATTACGTATTGACTTTATTGTTTTGAGATTTTTTCCTATGAAAATTTTTGAGTGCTTGTGCAAGAAATGATCCTGCACAGATCTGGTGGGATTTTTATACCCTATCCTAAGGGTATATTAAGTTTGATACATAGTTTGTAACATAGAGAAATATTACAGATAGACCCAATAAAGTATATATATAAATGATCAGCATCACTAGCCGAGTCGATTGAGCTATGTCCGTCCGTCCGTCTGTCCGTCCGTCTGTCCGTCCGTCCGTCTGTGTGTCACCAGTTTTTGGGCCTTAAATTTTGAGCTAGGTTGATGAAATTTTGTATACGAGGTCTTTGGAAAAGTAAGCAATACTAGTGTAAAAAATTTTAAAATCCGCCCACTGACACGCCCACTTTTCAAAAAAATCACTTTTTTCACTATTTTCATATGAAACTCGAAGAAACTTACTTAAGCAAATATGTAGATATCCACTTAATCTACAAATCGCCTATACATTGTATATGACCACGCCCACTTTTTAGGGGCGTTTACTTCAAAAATTAATTTTCTAGTAAAAATATTAGTTTATAGGGCAATATAGAAAATTTTGTGAATACATTTTCCACCGCCCACTGACACGACCAAATAAGATAGGGATAGGGTATCATACGATTCGCTCCAGGCGGATTGTAGCATTTTTCACTGGTTTTATTTCGGTTTTATTCGAACTGGTTGCGCAAGAAATTACCCTGCACAGTGCTGTGGATCAGAGTATATCCATAATTATAATTATAATGGATATACTCTGCAAAAAACTTCCTGCGCAAAAGAATCAACACACATGCCACCGTTACAAGAAACCCACCATACTCTGATCCACAGAGGGTGCCAGAAGATGCACACAAGAAAGCGCTGCAGCGCAAAACAAGAGCAGCGAGAGAAGAGTATCGGACCAGAAGAAGGGAAGAAAAGAGAATCCTGCGTAAAAAGAAAAGGGACGCAGTTTCCCAGCTCAAGGATATCGAGGAGTCTCGCGAACGCAACAACATCCGGCAGTTTTATCGAAAAGCCAAGCAGCTGGCAGCTGGCTACAAGTCCGGAATGTAGGCTCTTCGAAATGGCGAAGGCAACCTAGTCACCGATGCACAGGGAATTGTTGATGTGTTTAAGCAACACTTCCACCAGTTGCTTAACGGGCAGCAAATAGAGAGAGTGATAGGGCAAGACGAGAACCCACCTCCAGTCAATGAAGAACCAACGCCTCCACCCAGTATTGAAGAAGTTAATGTAGCCATCAGGAAATTGAAGAACAACAAAGCCGTTGGCTCAGCTGAACTCTTTAAATACGAAGGTGATGTCTTGGTAAGGTATGGGTGGAGGAACGCATGCCCGACGACTGGAGTATCAGCTCTATATGCCCCACCTTCAAAAAAGGCGATCCTATGTCTTGTAAGAACTACCGAGGCATATTCTTTGTAAAATATCGCATATAAGATCCTGTCCAACGTATTGTGTGAACGTCTAAAACCTGGCTTCCGGCCCGGCAGATCGACAATAGACCATATTTTCACACTCAGACAAATCCTTTTCATCGACTTTAAAGCCGCCTATGACAGCATTCATCGTCTTGAGCTCTACCAGGCGATGGCCCAATTCGGAATACCGACAAAACTTATCCAGATGTGTCGCGTAACGCTGGAAAACACGCGATGCTCTGTGCAATTTGGAAACAACTCTTCGGAGCTCTTCCAAACGTGCACCGGATTCAGGCAAGGAGATGCGCTGTCATGTGATTTCTTCAATATCGTGTTGGAGCAGATAGTGCGCAGGGCAGGTGTCAACACGGAAGGCACTATCTTTCACATATCCGTCCAACTGCTGGGATACGCAGACGATATTGACATCATCGGAAGATCCCGGCAAGCCGTCGTAGAGGCATTTACGGCTGTTGATGAGCAGGCGAAACGAGTTGGTCTTGAAGTAAATGAGGACAAGACAAAGTATATGTTATCAACAAACAAAAATTTATCTGTCCAAAACATTGGGCAGAACGTCACTGTTGATAGCTACAATTTCGAGGTAGTTAAGGAGTTCACCTACCTCGGAACAAATATTAATCCTACAAATGACACCTTTGTAGAGATCCGACGAAGAATAACCCTAGCAAACCTCTGCTACTTCGGTTTGGCGAAACAACTGGGTTCAAAACTCCTAACTCGACGGACCAAATTAATGCTCCACAGAATGCTCATCTTACCAGTCCTGCTGTATGGAGCCGAGTGCTAGACGATAAGTAAGAAAGCTGAGCAAATATTGGGCACCTTCGAGCGTAAAATACTCCGTCGGATTTAGGTCCCCTATGCGAGGAGGGCGAATGGAGGAGAAGGTACAACCGCGAACTCTATGAGCTGTACCAGGATGTGGATGTAGTCCAAAAAGCCAAGATACGCTGACTACATTGGCTCGGCCACATCGAGCGAATGGAGAACAATGCTCCTGCCAAGAGGATCTTCGAATCCCAGCCCCCAGGTTCGAGGCGGCGAAGAAGACCGAACCTCCGGTACAAAGACCAAGCTGTCGCGGATGCCAGAAAACTTGGTCTTCACAACTGGAAGCAGCGTGCTCGGGACCGTAGAGGATGGAAGGTAACGATGTCTCAGGCAGGGACTCTACAAGGGTCGGGAGCCCTTTAAGAAGAAGATTCCTTTAGCGCACACTGGCAGACACCTATTTGCTGTCCTTGATGTCAGTGATGGGGTAAAGCACATTTAACCCAGTGAGCATACCGGGGGGTGGGGAGTGTTAACAAACCTGTCTCGACAGCCCATCGATACGAGCCTAACCCACCAACTGAACTGTCATCGAAACAATTCTGTCAGCTGAAGCCAAACCTCACTAGGGCTATAAAAAGCATGTGTATTCTAAAATCTTTCATTGTGGGCGGAATTTTATTCGATTCTAATACCTACATGAATTACAAAGAATTATTAAAAGTATGTACATATTAAATGAATTAAGAAAAAATGTATATATGTATATTAAATTTATAAATTCACAGTTTTTAGTGTTCCGGACCTTAAAAGGTAAGACGGAACACTTATGGGTTTGATACGGTGTCTGTCTGTCCGTCTGTCCGTCAGTCTGTCACAGCCCTGTAACTTTTGAACCGTTAGACATAGAGACATAGACATAGACTTTCGCTATGTATACATTATGTGGCAACCTGCACAAGATGGCGGTAATGAATTTCATTTTGGGAGCCCTTTTTTGGGCACCTTGTATGAAGGGCAAAAAAAAATTATTTTGTTCCCCATCATGTGGTATATTAAATTAAAGAAAATTTTGCAAGGGCTCCATATTTGTAAGAAATATTTTTTTCTGGCAAAATTTGTTGAACAAAAATGCTTGCCAAACATTTGAAAAATGTTGTCTCCCCCCCCCTTGCAGCCCGGCCATAAATTGTAAAATAATTTTTACAGTAGATCATTTTGATACTACGATTTGCTCAAGTTTCAAGTTTCATCCAAAACCGCCAAGTAGCTCGCGAGTTACAGATTTTAGAAAAGCGCATGGACTCCCTTATAATCTCTTCTCTTCTTTCTACCTCATTCGATTTCGATTTTTCAAAAACTAAGTCATTTGCACGAATGGATCGTATATGTTAGCTCTATGCTGCTATTGAAAACTAAATAAGTTTAAAAAACTATAATTTTTTTTTTAAATTTTCGCTTTTTTCAAAAAAAAAATTTTTCAAATTTTTAAAACTCTAAATGCTATATTCCTTCGCATGTCAAGTATTGCCAGTGTTTTACTTTACTAAAACCATTTAACAAGCAAAGTACTGTTACATGCATTTTTTATCCAAAGGCTTGACACGCCGCAACTAACTGATATATGAAATTTTATCAAAATCGTTGAAACCATTTTGGAGAAAACCCCGTGTTTGTGAAAATGGCGCTAAGTGAAAGATCTCTAAGAGTAGGGCTAGAACAAAAATTTCAATGTCCCCTTTAAGGACCATGCAATAACTCCCTAATATGAAGTTTGAAGCAAATTGATTCACTCGTCATACAGACAGACAAACAGAATCGACAGACACACTATAACGAGCTTCTCTACGTAATTTCAGAATTGTTTAATATCTCGAGTTCCAATTTTTTCACAAATTCAATATATGTTTTATATCGAAAGTGCAAGTCAAAATGGACTGGAATCTAGGCATAGTATTATTAGGACATACCTAGGTACTAGGCATTACATCGTTCATATCGAAACCAGTTTTAGAAGTGCCTATGTGCCTATGAATAATCTTGCCCTCTATTTAATGACAGTATAAAATGTCCGGTACACTATTGCACGAGGCCCTCCTCGCACTTGCCCAATTTTTCTATTTTTTTTAATAAACTGGGACAATAATCCTACTTGTGTAAAATACAGTTTCATTAAAAAATCTGAAAGCTTTCTCGGGGAAGCAACAAATATTATCAAAACGCCAACAAATGCATGCTGGTACGGGCACTGAAGTTTTCTCAATTGCGTTTTGGTATCAGAATAACTGTAACTTGAATAACTGTAAACTTATATCTCACTTATTTTCTGATTTATGCTATAAGCATCACGGAAATCAATTTTAATAAATTTATTTTTCATAGAAATGATAATTAGAAAATTGGTTGGGCTTTATAATTATCTCCACATAATAAATGCTCATTGCCAATTTAATTCAAATCAAATTTCTTGTTTTTTATTTTGGGGACAAATTTTGACGAAAATGATAACAAGGTGACCTAGTAGGCAATATATGCTTGAATTCATATATTTCGTAATTAGAAAAACTATGAAAAAAAAAAACAAAATAATGACTTTTTATGCCCAGACATAAGGTTTATGGCAAATATTTATGGGTGTTGAAAAAAAAAAACAGAAAAAAAGCTCATTCGCATTTTTATATTGGGACTTCGAAGCTTTGTAGTTAGTATTAAATGAATATAATATAATAACTTGAAAAAACTCCAAAATAACACAATTTTTGTACTTTGCCAATTACCATGTCTTTTGCGTCACTACAGGTATAAAATCATACTCGTCACATCAGAAATTCACTCTAATGACTATTCACACTAGGGTTCCCAACTTTGATTGAAACAAAAGGACACTGATCTTACGAAATAAAACAATCAAAAACTTCGTTGGATTTATTTTGTATAATAATAATGGTATTAAAAAACAGGGGCACTGGAACCTAAAGACAAGATTCAGATAATACAGGCCAGTTGAAAAAATGCAAGCAATTAGACACCAACTACATTATTTCTGCTTGCTTATTCCATTCCAATAACATAGCCAATTCTCCTATGGTCGAAAAAAAAAATCACTTTTCCAACAATCGATTGCATAATGTATATTCTTTTTCTTAATTCTATATGAATTAAACGAAATGTAGTATTAGTTTCGTAGAGGTCACCTCCAAAGAATAGGAAAGTAAAGCATATAAAGAGGATCTACCTTGTATTTTAGCTTTAAAGGGAGAGTTATAAATTTGTCAACAGATGAAAGAAAAAATCCCTAGGTTATTTGTTTTTAATTAAGTATTTATAAATTTGTAATGATTTTAAGCATTTTGAAAGAATATATTAATATGGATGACAACAATATATTGTGTTGTGTTATATTATGCAGAAGCTAAAAGACCACAGGAGAAAAGATCCAATAGGATTCGTCCATTGTTTTTACAATTTTTATTTACACGACATTTAGATGATGCCTACAAATAGGAAGTAATATAATGTAAGACTATAAGAAAAAAATTGAAAAGTAAAAATTAAAAAAAAATAAAGTTAAAATGTTAAATTAAAACCAGTGAAAAAATGCTACAATCCGCCTGGAGCGGATCGTATGATACCCTATCCCTATCTTATTTGGTCGTGTCAGTGGGCGGTGGAAAGTGTATTTACAAAATTTTCTATTTTGCCCTATAAACAAATATTTTTACTCGAAAATTAATTTTTTGAAATAAACGCCCCTAAAAAGTGGGCGTGGCCATATACAATGTATAGACGATTTGTAGATTAAGTGGATATCTACATATTTGCCCAAGTAAGTTTTTTCTAGTTTCATATGAAAATAGTGAAAAAAGTAAATTTTTTTAAAAAGTGGGCGTGTCAGTGGGCGGATTTTAAAAAATTTTACACTTGTATTGCTTACTTTTCCAAAGACCTCGTATACAAAATTTCATCAACCTAGCTCCAAATTTAAGGCCCAAAAACTGGTGACACACAGACGGACGGACGGACATAGCTCAATCGACTCGGCTAGTGATGCTGATCATTTATATATATACTTTATTGGGTCTATCTGTAAGATTTCTCTATGTTACAAACTATGTATCAAACTTAATATACCCTTAGGATAGGGTATAAAAATTAGTAAAAGACTATAATTGGCGCAGTCGATAGAGGTTCTGGATCCAGCATCTATAGTGAATTTAGTTGGAACAAAGCACGTGCACACTTCGACAGTTTATCGGAGTGGTGGATATCAACGCTTTAGCAACGAGAGAACCACGCAGAACATATTGCTTTCCCATGCCCCCTTTCCTTCCGAAATCAGAAAAAAAACCAGTGAAAAATGCTACAATCCGCTTGGGGCGGATCGTATGATACCCTATCCCTATCTTATTTGGTCGTATCAGTGGGCGGTGGAAAATGTATTGACACAAAATGTTCTATTTTGCCCTATAAACTAATATTTTTACTCGAAAACTAATTTTTGAAGTAAACGCCCCTAAAAAGTGGGCGTGGCCATATACAATGTATAGACGATTTGTAGATTAAGTGGATATCTACATATTTGCTCAAGGAAGTTTTTTCGAGTTTCATATGAAAATAGTGAAAAAAGGTGTGTTTTTTTTTAAAGTGGGCGTGTCAGTGGGCGGATTTTAAAATTGTTTACACTTGTATTGCTTACTTTTCCAAGGACCTCGTATACAAAATTTCATCAACCTAGCTCAAAATTTAAGGCCCAAAAACTGGTGACAGACAGACGGACGGACGGACGGACGGACGGACATGGCTCAATCGACTTGGCTACTGATGCTGATCATTTATATATATACTTTATGTTGTCTATCTTCAATATTTCTCTATGTTACAAACTATGTATCAAACTTAATATACCCTTAGGATAGGGTATAAATATTTAAGTAGTCCGCTCTTTACTCCGAGTTGGAGGAAAAAACCAATTGTGTTAAATAAAGTAGTGTTAAGTGCTAAATATTCATCAACTGCTTCCGATTTTACCGCGTCTAGCGAAAAGGAAAGTAATGGTAAAATGTTTCCTAATCCTGCTGTCGCTGGGGATGATTTTAATCCACTTCGGATTCCGGATGCAATTACAGATATTCCAACATTCGATGATAATCCGCGTCTTCTTTTTGATTGTATTAGCACTGATGAAGAAATATTGAGCTTTATACCGCAACTAAATGAGGAAATAGGTTATACAAAAATTATAATTAGGGCGATTAGGAACAAAATAATAGGTCAAGCCAATGAAGCTTTGAATATATGTGGAACACTAATAGAATGGAATGAAATTAAAAACAATTTAATAATTCATTATTCAGGTAAAAGGAGTGAAACTTGCTTGAAGAGAGACTTGGATCAATTAAAACAAAAACAGTCTACGGTGGAAACAATCTATTCACAAATCACCGAATTCTTTCAGAAATGGTTAATCATATGTTAATACATGAGCAAAATCTAATTGTGATTACAGCTAAAAGAAACTTATACCAAGAAATGTGTCTTAGTAACTTTTTGTCAGGTATAAAATCAACAATACGACCGACAAAGTTGATTGGCGATTTTAATTTTTGCTTGAAGGAACAAAACCAAACTAACATTTATAACTCCCAATACCGACCACAGATTCCTAGAAAAAAAGAAAATAGAACTAATAACAATAACTCAAATTGAAATTCTAGACGAAATTTTCAGAATCAGCAGACTACCCCAAATCCTCAAGTAGACCGTAGTATAGCAACGACGTAGGGTATGATAATAATAATAGTGAAAACCAGTGAAAAAATGCTACAATCCGCCTGGAGCGGATCGTATGATACCCTATCCCTATCTTATTTAGTCGTTTCAGTGGGCGGTGGAAAATGTATTCACAAAATTTTCTATTTTGCCCTATAAACTAATATATTTACTCGAAAATTAATTTTTGAAGTAAACGCCCCTAAAAAGTGGGCGTGGCCATATACAATGTATAGACGATTTGTAGATTTAGTGGATATCTACATATTTGATTAAGTTAGTTTTTTCGAGTTTCATATGAAAATAGTGAAAAAATGTGATTTTTTTGAAAAGTGGGCGTGTCAGTGGGCGGATTTTAAAATTTTTTACACTTGTATTGCTTACTTTTCCAATGACCTCGTATACAAAATTTCATCAACCTAGCTCAAAATTTAAGGCCCAAAAACTGGTGACACACAGACGGACGGACGGACATGGCTTAATCGACTCGGCTAGTGATGCTGATCATTTATATATATACTTTATGTGGTCTATCTTCAATATTTCTCTATGTTACAAACTATGTATCAAACTTAATATACCCTTAGGATAGGGTATAAACATACGTACAGAATTTATCGAACCCATTGAAATAAAGATCATCTTTGGAATAAAACTTGTCAATAACCAGTGAAATATGCTACAATCCGCCTGGAGCGAATCGTATGATACCCTATCCCTATCTTATTTGGTCGTGTCAGTGGGCGGTGGAAAATGTATTCACAAAATTTTCTATATTGCCCTATAAACTAATATTTTTACTAGAAAATTAATTTTTTAAGTAAACGCCCCTAAAAAGTGGGCGTGGTCATATACAATGTATAGGCGATTTGTAGATTAAGTGGATATCTACATATTTGCTTAAGTAAGTTTTTTCGAGTTTCATATGAAAATAGTGAAAAAAAGTGATTTTTTTGAAAAGTGGGCGTGTCAGTGGGCGGATTTTAAAATTGTTTACACTTGTATTGCTTACTTTTCCAAAGACCTCGTATACAAAATTTCATCAACCTAGCTCAAAATTTAAGGCCCAAAAACTGGTGACACACAGACGGACGGACGGACAGACGGACGGACAGACGGACGGACAGACGGACGGACGGACATAGCTCAATCGACTCGGCTAGTGATGCTGATCATTTATATATATACTTTATTGGGTCTATCTGTAATATTTCTCTATGTTACAAACTATGTATCAAACTTAATATACCCTTAGGATAGGGTATAAACAGATAAGAATTAATGGATTGTTAAAATTTGAAACAAATGAAACTTTAACATTTTTATACCCGATCCTAAGCGTATAAGAAGTTTGATACATAGTTTGTAACAGAGAAATATTGCATACAGATCCAATAAAGTATATATATAAATGATCAGTATCTATAGCCGATTCCATTGTCTGTCACCAGTTTTTAGGCAATAAATTTTGAGCTAGGACAATGAAACTTTGTATGCGAGGTCCTTGGATATCAGTATTTTCAGTAATTTTACATGAAACTTGACAAAACTTATAAGAGCAATTGTATAGATTTTCGATTTCTTTAAAAAAAACTGTTTTTCTGTGGTTTAATTAGAATAATATCACTTCTTAGGAACAAAATTTAATACATGCTGAACAAATTTCAAACTCTGCCCACTGTTAGAGAAAATTCATGTTTTGGAACAATTTTATAAGAAATTTAAAACAAAAAATTATTTCAAGAAAGTACAATATATTGGTGGAAAAAGGAGCTATATACATTTGTATGGAAAAATTATAGGGTATAACACGATCCGCTCCAGGCGGATCCATATGTTTAATAGAAGAACTAATTAAAGCTCGATCCATTTCATTAGATGAGTATATAGAAATACATAACCTTTCTATAAATAATCATCAAACTTTGCAAAATTCAAATATTTCTGATATTTTAGTAACTAATCACTTAACCCTTTAGTGCATACTGTTGCATATCTGCATCATACTCTTATATGTGCTCACATAAGACAATAGAAACCGTTATCTATTTTATTTTTGTCTTGTTCCCTCCGTGACTGGTTTTATGATCATTTTGAATTCCTGGGAATGGTGTGCGTAAAAGTTTTAACGCAAAAAATCAAAGTTGAAGTCACAAAACCGAGTGCAATAAAAGCAGAGATGTGATGATTAAAAGGGTACTAAAATAATTTCGGATCATGAAAAGGCACTAAAAGGCACGGAAATAATTTCGGATCACTTTATTCCGGCACTGAAAGGCACTAAAATAATTTCGGTTCACTTTATTCCGGCACTAAAAGTCACTAAAATAATTTCGGCTCACGAAAAGGCACTAAAATAATTTCGGTTCCCGAAGAGGCACGAAACTAAATTCCCGGCACTGAAAGGCACGAAATTATTTTCGGACCGCCATATGACTGCTTCGAGCGATTTTATTTGGTTTGCAATTTAATGATTAGGGCAAATGGTTGAATCTTGGGAACCACAATAAGGGATTTCAATGCGTTTTTCTGTAATCGATTAGAAAATTATGCGGTTATTATTTATAAAAAAAAAAATATATTAAAATGTAGTATATTGATTTGAAACAAATTATGTAAATTAAAAAAATGTGTGTATGTGTACATGCATAATATAAACAAATGTACGCATATAGGTATTTGTATTGTATTGTATGTTTTTATTGTTCACAAATGTATTACATTTTCATTTAGTTTGCCCGCAAAACCATTTGGTTTGTCTGCAGGCGGTTATTTTTACAATGAATAATTTAACTATGAAACTTTATCATACTTGATAGGTAATTAATTTAATTGAAAAGTAAACAAAATTTAAAGTTAATGATTTTTATGATAAATTTAAGAGAAAAAAAGAAAAAAGTAACAAATTTAAGATATGAAATGATTTTTTAACATTTTTTGCGTTTGCTAATTTCAGTTATATTTCTTAAGTTTTGAGGTAGTTCGTTTATTATTTTTGGAACTGCGTATTGTAGCCGCCTTCTTCCATAATTATTTTGAAATAATGGAATGTGAAGAAGTCCTTGAGCTCGTCTTCGCGTGTTGACTTCATGTGGGATCTGTATATTGAAGCGTTCGTCCTCTATGTACTCCAGGGTAACCGTCATTCTGTAGATGTCTTCTACAGACAATACCTTAAATGTTTCATCACTTATTCCCTTGTGTAATAAGTCCGACAATTGAATTTTGTCTCTGTAGTTTATCTATGTGGCTTTTGACTGTATTACCCCAAGCCAGAACACCATACCTAAGCTTTGAATCCACTAGTGCATGGTACACTTGTTTGAGCACCGGAAACGTGGAACACCTCTTCAGATAAGAGAAAGCAAACAATGTCTTTTTAATGTCCGCTCTAATTTTTTCTATATGTTTATGCCATATGAAGTGGCTATCAATAACCACCCCGAGGTATTTATATTCTTCGACTACCTCAATTATTTCTGTTTTACTATTGGGGCAGTTTTCGTTCAAGAACTTAATTTGTAGCTCACTCTCTCTATAATGTGGTTGGCGAATATGCAAAACCTTTGTTTTTGACGCATTTATAACAAGCCCCATATCATGACACCATTCCACTGCTCTATTTAACTCTTCTTGTAATATACTTCTTGCAGTTTGAAGCGACTTATTCGAGACAACTATAGCGGTATCATCTGCGAATGCTATAGAAAAGCTATTTTTAAGAGCTCTCAACAGCTCGTTTGTGTATATAATGAATAGTATTGGCCCTAGTTTTGATCCTTCTGGAACACCGTAGTAAACTTCTTCTATTTTGCTTTGTTTGAGCGCAATCTTGACCACGAATCTCCTGTTGTTGAGATAGTTCCTCAGCCATATGGATAGTGGACCCCTTAATCAGCACGTTCTAAAGTGTCCATTAATTTGTTGTGGTCTAATGTGGCGAAGGCCTTGCTAAAGTCCAAGAAGAGAACAAGCACGTGGTGATTTTGGTTTGGACTATTGTTAACAAAATCAGCAAATTCCCCTAACAGCTGGTTTGTACTTCTCCCTCTCTGGAATCTGTATTGATTTTTATGCACGATTCCATACATATTTTGCAACAAATTTCCACAATCTATTAACTACCACCTGCTCTAAACATTTGTCGATTGTAGGTAATATAGATATTGGCTATAGTTTGCAATGCACAGTTTTTAGTGTTTCAGGAATCTTCCCCTGTGTTAGACTAAGGCTTATTAACTTGGATATTATTGGTGCAAATATATCAGCATTTGACCTAAGATCCTGCGCCTTGATTCCATCTAATCCGGGTGCTTTCTTGATATTTAGGGTAGGATGTTGAATACTTCTAATTCGTTTGTTTCTTCTGTTATTGAACTTGCTATTAGCCGGTTTATATGATTTGCTGTAGTATTGTTACCGTGATGCAGAATTTGTAAGGATGCAGCCGAAAAATGATTAGCATATTCATTTGCTATTAAACGCATTTCGGGTGAAAAATGTCTGATGATTGTATCATCAATAGATGTTTTCCTTTTCCCGAGTAGCTCATTTATTAATGTCCAGTTTGTTTTTGGATCTTTATATACTTGTCTAAATTTAGTAAGATAGTAGTTTGATTTTCGGAATGCAATTTCTTTGTTTAGCTGATTTCTGTACTGTTTATATTGATTTGCAAAAGTGTTATTCAGTCTATTGTTTCTCCATTTGCGGAATAGTTCATCGCGTTTAAGGCATTTTTTAATTCGTTCATCTGTTATCCATGGTTTCCGAGGTTGTTTGTTTTTTTGATTCTTTTTTTCATTCGTAGCTGTGTCAAACACTTCTTTCATTTGTTTTGTGAGTGTGTTATACAGAGCATTCACGTCCATTTCATTGGTAATTGTCCAATCTATTGACCGTACGATATTATTGACAACATTCGTACATATATTTCTGCTTGATTGTTGCTCTATTTCAGTTTCCGTTTCTGCAATTGTTCCATAGATGACGGCGAAATGATCAGAAATACTGCATTCTATAATTCCCGAGTACATCTCATCTCGAGTGAAGTTGACTATTATATGGTCGATAATTGTGCTACTTCCGATTCTAGGATCAATCCGTGTGCTTTCTTTAACTACATTAAACAACCCTTTTGACGCTAGTATTTCCGTGTAGAGATTGACATGTGCTAGATGCGTTTCTCTCATGTCAATATCCATATCTCACGTTATTATAACGTCGTTAGCCTTTGAAATTGTATCCATGTTATTTTCGATTTCGCTTAAGAATTCATTTATGTTATTTTTTGGAGGTCTATATACTGCACAAATGTGTTTCTGTTTCGTGCTACTTTTGATATTGATTGATATACATTCGTATGAAAGCGTATCAATATTCTGTCTTTCATAAACAATATTGTTTTTTATGAACATTGCAATACCCCCTCCTTTGCGTTTTGGTCCATTTAAAAACTCCGCATTAAAACCATTTAGTTTGTAGAACCCATTTTCTTCATCTTTAATATTTGTTTCTACCAGAACGATTATGTGTAAATGTTTTAAAATATTTTCCGTATCTGCACAAAAAATGTCCCAATTTTTACGCATTGACCTTATGTTTAGACGTCTACAAGAAAAATTCATTTTTAGTGTTCCGGACCTTAAAAGGTAAGACGGCATATCATGTGGCATATCAAATTAAATAGAATTTGGCAAGGGCTCCATATATGTAAGAAATATTTTTTTTCTGGCAAAATTTGTTGAACAAAAAATCTTGCCAAACATTTGAAAAATGTTGTCCCCCCCCTAGCGGCCAGAGCATAAACGGTAAAAATATGAAAAAATTTGGAGATCCGTAGAATTTTGTGTAGATTGTAAAAACAATACGAAAATTCCTGTATTTTACTGGTATATATTTTCTGAGAAAAATTAAAAAAATGGGGTATCTAATTCACTGTATCTCCCCCAGTTTTTATGTTATCCAAATAATTTTTACAGTAGGTCCGCCAAGTAGTTCCCGAGTTACAGATTTTAGAAGAGAGCATGGACTTCCCTATATTCTCTTCTCTTGCTGCTACCTCATTCGATTTCGATTTTTCAAAAACAAAGTCATTTGCACGAATGGATCGTATATGTTAGCTCTATGCTGCTTTTGAAAACTAAATAAGTTAAAAAAACTAAATTTTTTTTTAAATTTTGTTTTTTTTTTCAAAAATATTTTTTTCTTAAATTTTTAAAACTCTAAATGCTGAAGTCCTTCGCATGTCAAGTATTGCCAGTGTTTTGCTTTACTTAAACAAAGTACCGTTACATGCATTTTTATCCAAAAGCTTGGTACGCCATGTTTTATATTGAAAGTGTAAGTTAAAATGGACGGGAATCTCAGCTCAGTATTACTAGGACATACCTACGTACAAGACATTACATTGTTGATATCAAAACCAGTATAAGCCTATGCAGGATAGGAATGCCCTCTCTTTTATGACAATATAAAATGTCTGGAACACTATTGCACGAGGCCCTCCTCGTACTTGCCCAATTTTTTTAAATTCATTATTTTTTATGTCGTTAAAACTAGTTAATACCCTATGTTTTATATTTAGTTGGACTGTATCATTTTCGTCGATATCATCCATTTCTTATAGTATAATAGTTTCGTGCTTCTGTCTCGCTCTTACGCTTAATAACAATCAGGCTATCTTACTTATATCATCTTCATCGGCTATAAGAAGAGCTTTTGTATTTTCACTTTGTTTTACTAGAATTTTTCCTGCACTTTCCCAGACAAAGCACCAGTTCGCCTGTCTTGCTTTTGTTTTTGTGAGCCATAACCAACGTTTGTTGACACAGCTGAGTTGATTGTTAATGTAGACACTTGTATTTACAATTCTCGTGTTGTTGTTTGCGATGGGTTGACCATTTATATTTTGATATATTTTTTCTATGTTTAGTGATCTACTTGCTCGTGCTTGCTTCATAAATTTATTTTTAAAAATATGTGTGGGGAAAGATGCTATAATTATAGACTTTTCCATGTTTTTAGTTTTTGTTCTGTAAATATCTGCAATATCAGTGGGGTCGACTTCACAATTAATAGATTTTCCTATTCCTTGGACAACATCTATCAGATTCTCATTTGCCGTCAACGGAATATTTTTGATTTCTACATTATTTTTTAACAGTTGCTGCTCGAGAGTGTTGATCTGTTTTTTCTTGTTTGAAATGATCTCATCTTTCTTCATATTGCTTTCCTTTAACTCTTGAATTTCTTTAGTGAGATTTTCAAGAATGGTATGTATTGTTGATATTTATGTCATGTACATACAGGGCCGGCCTGAGTCAATTGAGCGCCCTGTGCAAGCCTTACCTTGAGCGCCCCATTTTTCAGTCTTGGCGTCATAAGTTACCCCCGCCAGCGTTGCCTTCACCACACACATCATACACCAATCAACACCGAAATTCTAACTATTTGATTTGATTTTATTAGCATCGTGTCTGACATTAAAATCGTTCACAAATCCATACAGGACAATTTTCAGTGAATCGACAACAGTCCAGTGTGTGCTGTGTATGGGCCGCTTTATACATTCACTTATCAAACAAATTTCTCAAATGAGTAAATATCATAGGTGCAGAAATAAAATTTGCACATTTTCACTCAAATGATTCCATAGGAATTACGTATTGACTTTATTGTTTTGAGATTTTTTCCTATGAAAATTTTTGAGTGCTTGTGCAAGAAATGATCCTGCACAGATCTGGTGGGATTTTTTTATTTCGGTTTTATTCGAACTGGTTGCGCAAGAAATTACCCTGCACAGTGCTGTGGATCAGAGTATATCCATAATTATAATTATAATGGATATACTCTGCAAAAAACTTCCTGCGCAAAAGAATCAACACACATGCCACCGTTACAAGAAACCCACCATACACTGATCCACAGCATGGATATGCTCTGAAATAGATAGTGATAAAGTGAAAATAAAGTGAATTTTAAAATAAGAGAAACTGGCGGAAATAAATTTTAACGGCCGGAAAAACATGAGGCCAATTAACGCCTTCAAATTTTCCCGGTCAACGCTGTACGGTAAGTTTATATCGATATTTGATTTATTTACAAGATTCTAAAATATTTATCTTTATTTAGGCTCTAAATCAATTTTATTCGTCCATCGATGATATGTTAAGGAGGCGATTAAAAAAGGAAAAAATAGATTGGATCAACGTAAGCATAAGTTTTAGTTTGAGTAACATAAAAAAATGAAATAAAAGTTTTTTGCAATTAAATAAGATACCACGTCTTTTATTTAACTGATAATAAGCCTTAAATAAGGTATTATTCAATACTTATTTTAAGCGAAAAAAGAACTTTTAATAAGCCTTTAGTAAGGTTTTATTTAATGCTTATGCTAAGCAATAAATGAGGTATGTTAAAGGTATGTCAACGTATACCTGATCTCGTAGGACATGGCCTGTGTTAGAGTAAGGTATAAAATAAGGTATGTTGTATACGATTTAACATCCCTTACTAATAACAACTCCTACATGCTAAGGAATAAAATGCACTGTAGTAAGCCTTAAATAAGGCTTATGCTTTTTGCTGGGCGATAATTTCTTTTAGTGTTTGCACACATATTATGCGCTGGTGTGGATGTGGGTTTTCGATTCTCGCCTAATCTATGGACTGCGTAATTAAGTATACAATTGATATCCTTAAAAATTAAATTTTAAGTTCAAAAACTACCTAAATAGAAAAATGTAAGAAGAAACAAAAAACATATGAAAATGCTATAATCCGCCTGGAGCGGATCGTGTTATACCCTATCCTTTTTCCATACAAATGTATATAGCTCCTTTTTCCACCAATATATTGTACTTTCTTGAAATAATTGTTCGTTTTTAATTTCTCATAAAATTGTTCCAAAACTTGAATTTTCTCCAGCAGTGGGCATGGTAGTGGGCAGAGATTGAAATTTGTTCAACATGTATTAAATTTTGTTCCTAAGAAGTGATATTATTCTAATTAAACCGCAGAAAAACAGTTTATTAAAGAAAAACGCCCCTGAAAAGTAGGCGTGGCCATATATAATGTATCGGCAATTTGTAGAGTAAGTAAATAGCTATACAATTGCTTTTATAAGTTTTGTCAAGTTTAATGTAAAATTTTTCGAAAAGTGGGCGTGTTAGTGGGCGGATTACAATTTAATGTTTACATTTGTCCTGTCCCGATATCCAAAGACCTCGCATACAAAGTTTCATTGTCCTAGCTCAAAATTTAGGGCCCAAAAACTGGTGACAGACAGACGGACGGACGTGGCTCAATGGAATCGGCTATTGATACTGATCATTGGGTCTGTCTACAATATTTCTCTATGTTACAAACTATGTATGAAACTTAATATACCCTTAGGATAGGGTATAAAAAGGCACTCACAACTCACGTTGCTTTCGAGAAGTAAAGATCCTGCCATCCTTTGGCAGAGCCGTGGAGCGGAATCATCTAGCCACAATCTGTTGGTGTCTGGTGCTCTCGGACAGCAGGCCTCTCCATTATAAGGAGTGTATATTACGAATATTCCTTTTTAATTATTTAGAATCAAATAGACCACTTCTGCGGCACGACGCTTAGAACAAGGGCTATAATAGGGGTTAGTTTATAGGATAAGTTCTACGTTCTATTAAATGGATGTAAAATTTTTGTTAGTGTTAAATGTTTAGGTTTAAGAATGTAGTGAGGGAGATTCTTGGTCAAGTTAGAAGAATAGGTGTAGGTGTAGGAACCAAGGACATGAAAATGGACAACGACTGGAAGAACGTCCCCAACCAGGGGCACTAACAAAGAAGGGCCTTGACCAGGGATTGTTGTACATATATGCTAAAATTCGCTTTGTGAAACCGAACTTGGCGGTTGTACTTCCTTGTGTGGGAAACGTTTATTATTAGGCTTTGTAAGTAGAAGATACATATATATATTATATTGAAAGATTTATTCGGTAATAATAGGCAACAGAAAACAAAGAAACAAAAAGAAAGGAACATCTACATATACAATCGACAATGGTCTAGAAAAAGGGTTTCGAGGTCTGTACATTGGAAGTGGTTGATAGCAGAAGGTATAGTGTCTGTAAAGATTTGGTAAACTACTAACTGAGGTGTTCCTTTTCTCGGAGAAAGGTAGATTGTGGGTTGGGGCTCCGGCTGTGGAAGCGATCCAGCACTCTGCTCAAGGTTACCAAGTGGGGGAGGCTACCACAACGGTTTAGTACAGTACAGTGTCCAATAACTGATGAAGCGGGAACTAAACCCCTTAGAAAAAAGGCGCTCCAAGACGCATTAGATAAAAGGACAACACCAGAAATTCAGTGCAGTGTAGCGAAAATTTTTGTGAATACCCTGCCCCTGCTGGGCTAGCCAAGACTGTAATTTTTCTTCATATATACAGTATGTCAAATAAATGTTTGCATAAGGAAAAATTCTTTGCATATTCAGCTGAAATGTAAAAATTAATCAAAACACATTGCTTTATTTAATTTTTTTATTTCATAATTTCATTAAAAAGTTTATTCTTAATAGCTACAATAAAAAAATAACACAATTAATAAATAATGCGGAAAAAAACAAAAATAACAAACATATTCATATTTTGAGCTGTCAATTAATTGTTTGCAAAATGCAAACATAGCATAAAAAAAAGGGAAAAAAAGAAATATAACTGTCTTAATATTTGGTGTGGCCACCATTGGCATCTATAACGGCTTGTAGACGTCTTGGCTTGTAGACGTCTTGGCATTGTAATCCGGTATCTTTTTCCATTCTTCTTGGATTGCTCTAACTAGCGCGCTTTTTGATGTAGGAGCCCGTTTTACCACCTTCTTTTTTAAAAATGCCCACAAATTTTCGACAGGATTCATATCGGGACTTTGGGCAGGCGTGTCGAGCACTTTACTACAATTGTAAAGCAACCAAGTTCTGCACAAGAGTGACTTGTGCTTCGGCTGTGCGATGTGATGCTGTGCAAAAGTCAGCCTTTTATGTACATTTTTCTTGGAGAGTAACGGCTTTTTGCGGGCTATTCTGGACGAGTATTTATTTTTGTGCAATACTTGCCGAATAGTCTCATGGGAGACCTGCTTATTGCAACTGGTCTAAATATCAGTGGCTAATTGCCTTAAGCTGATTTGGGGCTTTTCAGTCACAGCTCTGAGGATTTTGGACTCATCTCTTTGAGAGAGCTCTCTTGGTCGGCCTCCAGAACTTCTCAACTCCAATCGATTTTCTTTTTCTGCCCAACTTATTATATTATACACAGTCCTCAATTTAACAGATAATATTTGCGATATTTCTTTAGGGGTTTTTCCGTTATAATAGTTGAAATAAACCAACTATTACTTTATTATCGGTTCGATTTCCAGGCATTTTTTTAACTGCTTACTAGTGGGCTAACGCTGTACGAATGATACATAAATAGCTACCAGTCACACTACGAAAGTGGAATTCTTTATTGTGCTGAAAATTTGTACCGTAACATCGAAAAACCGTTAATTTTCTTTTTTTTTTTCTCTGCCATGTTTGCATTTTGCAAACAATTAATTGACAGCTCAAAAGATGAATATGTTTGTTATTTTTGTTTTTTTTTCCGCATTTGTTCTTTTAATTGTGGTATTTTTTTTTATTGCAGCTGTTAAGAATTAACTTTTTAATGAAATTATGAAATAAAAAATTTTAATAAAGTAATGTGTTTTGATTCATTTTTACAATTCAGCTGAAATTGCAAAGAATTTTTCCTTATGCAAACATTTATTTGACATACTGTACATGAAGAGTGAAGTTTCTAAAATAGTTTAAATTATAAATTCGTTTTTTTCGATTTATTTAGATATATTTTTAAATTCATGTTTTAAGGCATGTTGTAAAACGAAAAGTAAACCTGCCTTTAAATGTGATAAAAATTAGTCGCAAAAAAAAATAATAATTCCAACAGGATACCACCGAGGGACTTTTGTGTTGCCAGCAGAACATCGGGGGACCGAACATGAAACCGTAAGTCACTTTTAGTTTTTTTTATTGAAATACCAACAGATAAAAGTGTGGCCTTTTCCGATAGCAACACCGCTTAAAAGCAGGTTAAAAGCCTAGTTTCCTTTTCTTGTAAAAATAAAGTGCACGACTGGCTCTTACATACTTGCACCTTTGTGTTTTTAGTTGGAAATGTATGAACCTTAAACAAAAAATTATATGAACAATTTTTTTTTTAATTTTTCATAAAATTTAATGCCATATTTTTGTATTCATTAAATCTTGCTCACATTTTGATTTTGACCAAAATCCATTGAATATTAACCGAGAAATGGCCATATTTCTAAAACCAGTTAATAAGTTAAGTACCGTTATACGCTTTTTTACCCACAAACGCCATTTTATGGCATTTATTTAGACTAGCTCAAATATGAAATTTAGTCAAAATCTTTACAGTCGTTTTTAAGTAAACCGATTTTTTGTTAAGTTGGCTGTAAGTAAAGTACCGTTCTAAGCAATTTTGGCCATACAAGTGGTACGCTATATATATAAAATTTAAACAAACTCGCTAGAGCTATTTTTGAGCAAATTGACTAAAACCGCTAGACCCTAAGAAAAGTACCGTTATTATCAGTTTTAGCCAAAAATTTGGAACGCCATATTTAAGCATTAGCACAGTTTCATACACACTAAAAATTTGGATGAAATCGGTTGACCCGTTTTTTAACAAACCGGTTTTTAACCAAATTGGCCTTAAGTGCCTTTATAACAAATTTTGGCCAAAATGTTGTAAGCCATTTCATAGCATATATATAAACTCGATTCAGCATAAAATCTTAACAAAATCAATAGAGCCGTTTTCAGCAAATCGGTTTTTAACCAATTTGGCTATAAGTAAAGTACCGTTATTAACGCTTTTGGCCAAAAATGTTGTACGCTATTTTATAGCACCTTGCTAAACTAGCCGAAATATGAAATTTAAAAAAAAATTTAGGAACTATTTTCCAGCAAACCTGCACTTTGTTAAATTGGCCTTAAGTAAAGTACCGTTAATATTAGGGCTAGAACAAAAATTTCAATTTCACAGACAGAATTTTCAGGACCCACTTTTTTCGACTTCTCTATAAAGGTACTATCAGAATTTATCAAAATCCCGAGATCGAAAATTTTCACGAATCCAAAACTTGCGCTATACACTACGTATCGGTATCGTATTATTGTAATATAAGTAAAATATAAGAATATGAGATTTTAATTTTTCTAGTGGAGTGGTGTGTATGTTGAAATAGAAAGGCCGTCCACAAGCTGACTTGTAGTAACGACGACTAGACAGGACTACACGTACTACTAGGCAAGAACATGCCGTAAACACTGATATACTCTCTTCTACAAGACGTAGGCTCTGACCGGTCAGTGTGGCCACATATATGTGACCCATATGGGTGGGTTGGCCAAGTTAGTGCCAATGTCATCTGGCACGTCTGAGGGGTTTGGCGAACCAGTACGTTAGGGAGACGTTGGGAAAATGATGGAGGAACACCTCGTAGGTTAAGAGTAGTTATTTTAAGATTATTATAGCGCTTAGGTTAGGGTCTAGCTTACGATGTAGGATAGCTCAGTGTTAGTTTAGGTCACCTAGGGTAGTTTTTTTTTTGTTCCTTGTTTTCCCGATCACTCTCTGGGGTACTGGCACCGGTCATTGTGCGTTCTTCTCTTTCTCTTTCCTTTTTTTTTGTCCATCCGCAGTCAAAGTAGAGTAGTTTTCTTCCTTCCTTAGTTTTGCTAGGCACGATCATTTTGTGTGTTGAGCAGGTGGTGCATGGCGAACTGGACAAATAACCTCCCCGTCCGTCGAGATAGTTCGAGAATTTGAAAGCGTGCCACCGCCCAGTTTGCCTGCCCCGGTGGCCGGCCTGACTCACAATAATGGAGCCCAACGATTACGAACGTTTTATGCAGGATAACGACTCCAAGGGACGATTTTCCAATTATGAAGGTCGTAAACTTGGATTCATTCCAGCCAATTTACCCGATTTAGTTTTCTTTCCTTTCTTATTTTTTTTTACTTTTCTGTCCAAACTCTCGCACAGGGACTGTTAAAGCTCTTGGTCTCAGCACAGAGTGAAGATGGCTGTCCGGTCTTCAGAAGAAGTACCAAAAGACTAAGTGAGGTAATTGGATGTCTGTGCAGATACAAAGAGCAGGGTGGAGAAGCCAAGTTGCTACTGCTGTCCGAAAATCAGGACCATGAGTTCGATTTTTCGTGAAGTGCGAGCGTGTGGTTTTGAAGTCTTGTTCGTGTTGGTGGTTTGTCTTGGATTCTTGGCCAGCCTTCTGTCAGGTTATTCACTAGACAGTACGAATGAGTGAGTCAGTAGACGGGTGACTGGAGCACCTAACCACGGATACACACATCCATGCTTAGTTAAAAAAAAAAAAAAAAAAAAAACATTTGAAAAATTTTGGTAGTTAGATAAGATTATTTTTTTTTGAATTATTATTTCTATTTCCAGTTAAAGTTGGATATTTTATGTTGGAATTCATACAATATTCCTCACTGTTTAATCCATAATTACTACTAATCATTAATGTAAGCACTCCTTTAGTGCTCGACTGTGTTATTTAAACATCGCACACAAATGGCATCCCACATTGATAAATCGATAACCTAAATCTCCACTCACTTCAGGTATATAAATGCCATCAGGCAATTGGCGCGCTTTTTATACCCTATCCTAAGGGTATATTAAGTTTGATACATAGTTTGTAACATAGAGAAATATTGAAGATAGACCACATAAAGTATATATATAAATGATCAGCATCACTAGCCGAGTCGATTGAGCTATGTCCGTCCGTCCGTCCGTCCGTCCGTCTGTCACCTGTTTTTGGGTCTTAAATTTTGAGCTAGGACAATGAAATTTTGTATACGAAGTCCTTGTATATCGGGACAGAACAAGTGTAAAAATTTTTAAAATCCGCCCACTGTCACGCCCACTTTTCAAAAAAATCACCTTTTTTCACTATTTTCATATGAAACTCGAAAAAACTTACTTGATCAAATATGTAGATATCCACTAAATCTACAAATTGTCTATACATTGTATATGGCCACGCCCACTTTTTAGGGGCGTTTACTTCAAAAATTATTTTTCGAGTAAAAATATAAGTTTATAGGGCAAAATAGAAAATTTTGTGAATACATTTTCCACCGTCCACTGACACGACCAAATAAGATAGGGATAGGGTATCATATGATCCGCTCCAGGCGGATTGTAGCATTTTTCACTGGTTTTTTTTAGTGTTCTGTTGGAATTTCACCGTCTCGACGGTGCGTTAGTTTAAAATAAAATAAATATCAGGCCATCAGCAGCCCATAGACAGCCAAGGCCTAGCCTCTTAACTGTATATGATATGCGTGGTATACAATTCTACACATACAGAAGGGACCTACAGTTTTATGCCGTATCCGAAGGGCAGAAGGGTTTTGAGAAGCTTTCTCATGACAGTAATACTCTCGAATGTTTGTCAGACACTCGGGAGAGGTGAGGCCGTGAAAAAACTTTGGATGGTATTTTTCTGGATTCGAACTTGGAACACCTTGCGCAGTAGTCCAACGCACTAACCACTGCGCCACGGCACCCACATTGTCCAGACGCCGACTTGGTTCTAAAAACAGTTACACATCTCACGTTGTCCAGAAGCCGACCTGCTTCCACAAGCAGTCACACAACAACCTTTTCACATCATACGAGGCGCCGACTTGGCTTCTACAAGCAGTCGCACATACAACCGGAAATTATCCCGCGAAGCAGTCAAAAGCACAAACACCGATATCTTTATTTCTCCACGGCGCAGTCGCATCACACACTCACTTGGTCATCACGTGGTTTACATGCACTCACAGTCACACCACATCATACGTCCACGTGGTTCTACATCGTAGTCACACCACATCCTCACATAATTCTACATGCAGTCAAACTAACATATTCCTGCGAAACCTTACATCATACCACATCATATGTGCATCTACTCATCACGTAGTTCTACAGTCAGTCCAACTCATAATCGTGCGTATCTTATATCGTCAGTCAGCATACCATACATCGCCCTGCACATCACACCGGTTTCATCATAGACACGAGTTGCATACATATAGTCATCAGTCACTACTAGCCACCACCACCAGATTAAGATCTAGTTCACTAACTTTTATTCAAGAAAAATTTGTCAAAGGTATGTGTTTGATATATATGTAGGATGGGGCCGATCCAATGACATAGTACCCCACTAAAAAATACACAAAGTCAAACGCACACACAACGTTGACAGTAAGCATAGGACATATTAGCGTACAAACGAACAAGAGCAACTCTTTTTTCCCTTTCCAGTTTTTGCATTATGTAAAACAGTCAGCAAACTACCACCGACCAGTGCGGAACTAACTCGATTAACTATCACCAATAAAATTATAAAGTATTAAGAAATTATTGTTTCATTTTCTATCTGTGATCGTGGATTCCTACAAATTTGGGGACTCAACCAAAATAAAATCCATAAATTGAGCTAAGGAAAACGGTGAAAAGTCACACCGCGGTTACATACTCCAACGTGCGAAGCAGTATTTTATGGAAGGAGAGCCCAGGCAAGAGGAGAAGAGAACCAGCAGAATTTGAAGAAAAAGAAAAAGGGTTTGCGTGACTGTTCGGTAAAGTAAGTTTAACGTTGCTCTTCATTTATTGAAATAATTCTGTAACTCTATTGAAGTAATTGATTTTTTGATTAACTTTGGACTTAACTTGAAATAAACTACTTGTTATTTTTTATTGGGTCAATTAAATTGGTTTAGCTACTTTTTTTTAAAATTCATATTTTATTAAAAGTTGTGATGGATAGGGATTCAGTGTTTGCTCTGGCAGTTGAGGGACTTAAAGAAAAATTAACAGAATGTAATTTACCAAATACGGGACTAAAAGCAGTACTACGGGATAGGCTCCTGCAACATTGCGGGTTACCACTTGATGACGAAATCGAGGAAGCTAATACGGATTACGATACCGTTTCCGAAGCGGAACAAGCAACGGAATCTAGAAGAGGAATGTTCACGCTACGAGACATAGAAGATTCTCTACCAAACTTTAACGGGACTGATCACCCCGACACTAATCTATGGGTGCAGGAGTTCGAGGAAAACGCGGTAACAGTTCAATGGAACGATCTTCAAAAATTTATTTACGGTAAACAATTGTTGAAGGGTGCATCCCAAACTTTTCGTTCGAAGCCAGCCTGGTTTGAGAAATTGGAAAGCGTTGAAAGAAGCACTCATCAAAGAATTCGGAACAACCTTGTCATCCGCTGAAGTCGGTTATTGAGAAACCGCAAAAAGAAGGCGTCAGAATCATAGTGCGAATATTTATACGGCTTGATGGAAATAAGCAAATCCACGATGCTGGGCGATGAAAGCCTCATCGAATACTTTGCAGAAGAAATCCCAGATAGCAGACAAAATAAGGTGGGCTTTTACCAGGCGAGAAGCCTTGGCGAACTGAAAGAGCAAATAAGGATATACGAAAAGGTTCGCGGACCAAATCAGCAGCCAACATACTCTAGAGAAGGTCAGCAGCCGTCGACAAGTAGATCAGCAGTGAAGCAAGAAAGAGATGAGAGGAGATGCTTCAAGTGCGGAGAAACATCGCACATTGCGAAAGATTGCAGGGTACGTTTGTTAAGTTGTTATAGTTGCGGACAGCCAGGTCATAAATCATCGGAATGTAGAAACAGAGGTCAAGCAGAAGTTAGGTCAGGTAGAGCACAGGAAGAATTAAGCCGTGTACATACCGCTACATCAGATGGCACAGTAGAAGTTCCAAAAGTTCAAGTAAACTTAGCTATGAGTTACAACCGCGTCTTCAAAAACATAGTGATAAAGGGGCACAACGTGTCGGCACTATTCGATACGGGGAGCGACGTAAATCTTTTGCGCTATGATATGTTAATATTGCTTGACTATGTTGAACTTGACTCAGGCAAGAAACAGCTGTGTGGTATAGGGTAAAACAGGGTAATTACTCTAGGCTGTTTTGAGGCACAAGTAGAGGTAGATGGAATAGATTTACTGTTAATGTTTCACGTGGTCGGGGAACGGGATCTACAATATTCAGCGGTAATTGGGAATGAAATTCTCAATAACGTAGACGTAGAAATCGCGGCAAGTGGAGCAGTGTTCAAGAGAAGGCAAGGTGTCGGAGAAGCAGTTGAGGAAGAAATGAAGGCAATTCAAAGGCTGGAAGCTGAGAGTTTGAAGCCAAAATCATGTGAGGTGCAGAGAGAATTTGAGACAATATGTTTGTCAGCGGAAAAAGGGGAACTCCTAAGCGAGGCGACTATTAACTTGAAACATCTAAGGAATAGTTGCGAAGAAAAGCTCAGAGGGATGATAACGGATTACGTCCCGTGTGGAGGGAAGCCATCGCCAATCGAAATCAAGTTGGTATTGGCCGACGATGTTCCGATATACCAAAGACCGAGAAGAATGTCGTATGCAGATCAACAGTTCGTGGAAAAACAGGTGACGGAGTGGTTGCGGGAGGAATCATCCAACCAAGTACGTCTGAGTATGCCTCCCCGATAGTATTAGTGCAGAAAAAGAACGGAAACAAACGACTTTGCTGCGATTATCGTAAGATAAATGAGAAGGTAATACGTGACAACTTGCCAATGGCACTAATGGACGATGTGCTCGAAAAGTTACAGGGCGCCAAGGTTTACACCAGCCTAGACTTAGTGAATGGTTTTCTTCACGTTCCCATCGAACAGAGCTCACAAAAATATACGTCATTTGTCACTCATAGTGGTCAGTTTGAGTTTTTATACGTTCCATTTGGGATATCAAATTCACCGGCCGTATTTTGTCGATACATTTCGTCAATATTGAGACAACTGATTCAGAATGGAACTGTAGTTGTGTACATGGATGACATCATCATTCCCTCCAAGGATGAGGACATAGGATTGCAGAAACTTGGGAGCGTCTTGAAAGTTGCAGCTGAACATGGATTGCGTATCAACTGGGAGAAGTGCCAATTCTTAAAAATTATAAGATAGATTAAATCAATAAGATAGATTTTCTCGGATATATTGTGGAGAATAATGCGATCCGACCATCTGCGGAAAAGACAAAAGCAATACAGAATTTCCCGATACCAGTCGATAGAAAATTGCTTCAACGTTTTCTTGGATTGACGTCGTACTTTAGGAGATTCGTCGAAGGCTTTGCTGTAGTTGCAAAACCACTTTCTGATTTAATGCGTAAGAATGTCCCTTTCAATATGAATGTTGAACAGTTGTTAGCTTTCAAGCAGTTGAAAGAGTCTTTGGTAAGTGCACCTGTGCTGAAACTGTTTAACCCTCAGGCACCAACCGAGGTTCATACAGATGCCAGTATGTATGGGTATGGGGCAGTTTTCCTGCAAAAAGATGCGGAAGACCAACAGTTTCACCCTATACAGTTTATGAGCCGGAAGACTTCGCCCGTTGAAGAAAAATACCACTCCTACGAGCTCGAAGTTTTAGCAATCATAGAGGCTTTGAAGAAGTGGCGTGTCTATGTAATGGGGACGAAGTTCAGGATAGTGACTGATTGCAATGCTTTTAAAATGAAAATGGCAAAAAAGGACGTCCCACTGAGGGTTTCGAGATGGGCCCTGTTTTTCAAGACTATGACTACGTCATCGAACACCGCACAGCATCTAAGATGCAACATGTGGATGCGTTATGCAGAGTATCATGCTTAATGATCGGTGAGTCATTAAACCATCGTATCAAAGAAGCACAGTTGGCGGACACATGGATTAGAGCCGTAAGAAGAATTCTAGAGGAAGACCCATTTGAAGACTACTTTCTTAAATTCGGAGTGCTACATAAGGATCCCGTGAAAAAACTTATTGTAGTTCCGTCCTCGATGGAGAATGAAATCATCACCATGGCACACCAACAAGGACATTTTTCAGCAAAAAAGACTCAGGACTTAGTAGAAAAGACGTTCTATGTCCCTGGTTTGGCAAAGAAAGCGACCGATATTGTCAAAAGCTGTATCCAATGCATCGTAATTCAGTCGAAGGCGGGAAAAAAGGAAGGATTATTGGTACCTATTGACAAAGAAGACCGACCACTAGGAACGTATCATGTAGACCATGAGGGTCTCAGACTACTAAACAATATAACCATCTACTCGTAGTTGTGGACGCATTCTCAAAGTTCACCTGGCTTTACCCAGTCAAGAGCACCGGATCAGAAGAAGTAATCGAGAAATTGAAAAGGCAATCCGCAGTGTTCGGAAACCCGAAGAGGATCATATCGGACAGAGGAACAGCTTTCACCTCAGGTACGTTCCAGGAATACTGTAAAAGCGAAGGCATACAGCACCTGCTAATAGCCACAGGAGTCCCTCGGGGAAACGGACAGGTGGAGAGAATCCATAAGATTGTCGTTCCGATGCTGGGAAAAGCCATCGTTGGAAGTGCTCATAGCTGGTACAAGCATGTGGAGAAGGTTCAGTAGACTCTTAACAATACTCCTTCCAGAAGTACTAAGTTAACTCCTTTTAGCATACTTACCGGGTTAGAAATGCGTATTCCACAGTATCCAGATCTTAGCGAGATGATGGAAGAGTCCGCTATAAATGAGTTGATCAACGAAAGAGATGAGATCCGTGATGAAGCTCGCGAAAATATTCTGAAGGTTCAATGCGAAAACAAAAGAACATACGACAAATTAAGGGTACAGGAGCAAGCCTATGATGTGAACGAATTAGTCGCCATTAAGCGCACACAATTCGGTTCCAGCAAGAAACTAAGACCCAAGTTCCTAGAACCGTACAGAATGGTGAATAAACTGCACAACGGTAGATATGAAGTCGAAAAGGTGGGGAACACAGAAGGACCTCGCAATACAAATACAGTAGCGGAGTTTATGAAGAAGTGGGGCCATTAAGCTCTTCATTCGGGTCGAATGATCATCAGGATAGCCGAATGTAGGATGGGGCCGATCCAATGACATAGTACCCTACTAAAAAATACACAAACACAAACGCACACACAACGTTGACAGTAAGCATATGACATATTAGCGTACAAACGAACAAGAGCAACTCTTTTTTCCCTTTTCAGTTTTTGCATTATGTAAAACAGTCAGCAAACTACCACCGACCAGTGCGGAACTAACTCGATTAATTATCACCAATAAAATTATATAGTATTAAGAAATTATTGTCTCATTTTCTATCTGTGATCGTGGATTCCTACATATATATATATATATATTAATGCAAATTCAAAGTACATATATGAGAAAAATTTAATAAAGAAAAAAAACATTCTATACATCAGTATCTACGAGTGCATATATTTAATAGATTGTAGTTAGTTGATTTCATATTTAAATAAGTGTCGGTGATTTATCTTTAAGTGAAGGTACAAAGCTGTTACTGATGTACATATGACAGAAAGTGCATCGCAGAGATACGTCTATATAGAATCGGGCGCGATCATAATTGAGAATGGATAATTTTATTTTTTGCTCGGATTGTTCGGTTCAGTACTTCGCTGATTTGAGAGAGATACCATCGAATATTTTAACGCTGAATTCATTAGGAGCGCGTAAAATTGAATTACGAGATTTGTGGGTAGATGTCAAGGTCGCTTATGGGAAATGTGTGCATGATAAAGATGAACCGTTAAACTAAGAGGATCTGGGTGCCGTTATGGCAAAGTACAAGCTCTCAATGGAGACTTATTTTTCGTGCTTAGAGTTTATAATGAATAATTCAGACAGGCTTCGTGATTCAACGGGTAAACCGTCCGCTAGTATGAGCAAAGAACGTGTCGATGAAGATGATCCTCAATTAACGAATCAAAACCATATTTCGTCTTTTCAAGGCAACGGTTTTTCCAATAATGCGTTTCATCTTCCTCCATGTGATTGCGAAATCTTCTATGGGAATTATCTATCATGGCCCGCGTTTCGGGATATGTTTTCGGCAGTATACCTTCAACACACACGACTCACCCCGGTGCAAAAATTATTTCACCTTCGAGCAAAAATACGTGGGGATGCTTTCAATATTGTATCGAAATTTGCTCTTACGGATGCTAATTTTGATTTCGCTTGGAAGGCTCTCAATGCACAGTATGAAAATCGGCGGATTTTAGTTAATTGTCATTTAAGAGTTTGGTTTAATCTTTCGGCTTGTTCGGTGGAGACTGATAAGTCTCTCAAACAAATCGTTTACCAAGCACTACGTTATCATTCTGGGAGCAAAGTTTACAAAAACCTTCAGAGACTCCCACGTGGAAGGATATGAACAAATTTTTATTCACGCGGTTAGTATTTAAATGCGGTCAGCATTTACCGAAATGCAAGTCCCGGATCGGCTTCAAACAGCAAAACTCATCGATTGTGTTTCAACTGCCTAGCTTATAACCATTCGGTTGAAGCGTGTAAAAGCCAATTTAGCTGCAGTTTGTGCAAGAAACGCAATCATACATTGCTTCACGCATCAGAGAATGTCGAGAATCAACCATTTTAATACTTTTAGCAACCGCATTAATATCTATATGTTCTCATGATACTAATTACACTCTACGGGCGCCCATAGATCCAGGTTCCGAAGTGAGTTTGATACCTAAAGCAACCCAGATTCGGCTGAGCTGTTTCTAAGATTAATGTAGAAATATCGGGCGTTAACAAAGCGATAAGTACAACTTCTACTTCATTGTGCCACTTTTCTATAAACTCCGATTCAAAGCTTAATCACATCTCTGCTCGCGCTCTTGTCGTGGACAACCCAACGGGAAAGCTTCCTTCCCAGCATGTCTAATCACTTGATTTAACCAAGCTTGCCGGATTTAGACTTGCAGATCCTCATTTCTACAAACCAGCTCGAGTAGATCTACTAATTGGTGCCGATTTGTACCCAGATATTATCTTAGAAGGAGTTCAACACAACGTGATAGTAAAGATTATGGCTCAAAATACCATTTTCGGTTGGATCGTAACAGGCCCACTTGCAGACATTCACTCAACAACTGCCAGAACATTCGCGTCATTTCAACAAGTTTCACTCGACGCGGAGATAATGCGCTTCTGGGAACTTGAAGAAACACACAATCCCAAACCGTTATCCCACGCAGATCAATTTTATGAGAAGTTGTAGGGACGCACGTATATTATTAAGTTTAAAGTTTTAGCCTTGGCTTTTGTTTTTAATTTAATTTTAATTTCAATTTAATTCATCGGCTTCAATCTCTGATTAATTGACATACATAATATCTTTAAGTGAAATAAATATGAAGTGCGGCCTATGCAATTTAAAAATTGATAGACACGAACTGAAAATACAGTGCTTTAATTGCAAAGAGTACAAGTGCGCGAAGCTAGAAAAAAAGAGAAATTGACTTTTTTGAGAGAAATGGACAAGGTTATAAGTGCGGTAATTATGTTACACGAAGATACCGCATGCAAGCATGCATTTTCTCAGTTAGTGGGTGTGGTAGTGGGCGGATTTTAGTTTTTTGTCAATATATACTGTATTTTGTTCCTTAGAAGTCATTTTGTTCAAATAAAACCGTCAAAAACAGTTTTTTAACAAAAACGCCCTTAAAATGTAGGCGTGGTTCAATATAATGTATCAAAGATTTGTAGAGTAAAACTGTATCTCCCTATTAACTTAAGTAAATTTTTTCGAGTTTCATATGAAAATACTGAAAAAAACCGCTCGTCAGGGGGCGGATTCGGAAAATGTTTACACTTGTATTGCTTACTTTTGCAAGGACCTCGTATACAAAATTTAATTGACCTAGCCCAAAATTTAAGGCCCAAAAACTGGTGACACACAGACGGACGGACATGGCTCAATCGACTCGGCTAGTGATGCTGATCATTTATATATATACTTTATGTGGTCTATCTGTAATATTTCTCTATGTTACAAACTATGTACCAAACTAAATATACTCTTAGGATAGGGTATAAAGACTGTGATGAAACAGATGCGGGAAAACAAAAACATTCTTTCATCCAATGTGCTTGGTATGTTCAACAATGTTGATAAACATAATGGTAGCGGCAACAACAGTAGCAGTGCAAGGAAGATATACACACATTAATGATTCTCTCACTTCTTATACAAGATCTATACTGAAAAATGCGAATGAATTCAAGCGGGATAAGAAATTCAACGGTGCTCATCAGAAAAACCGAAGGAGGCAGAGTAATAAAAATTAATAGTATTGAGCATTTTTCTTAACTTGATTATATATAAATTTTTCTTTTATTTTAATTTCAATATGTTAAATAATTACTTTACCAATCCTTATTCTAATTCAAGTGGTAATAATAGTCTCTCCTCTTAAAATTCTTATATTTGTAATTGCCTATGTATAAATCATCCAAGCAATGAACACCTTTCCGGGTTTTCAGTCATAGATCAGAATATACGCAGTTTGAGAGCTAATTTTGATACTTTTTTGACCTTATATTTCTGTCAGAAGTTTGGATTTTTAATGATGAGATTTCCGAGTATAATACTCCGAACTATACATTTATAGCTGATTGTAACGATTCTTATCAAGCCGGTGTTGTTGCGGTATTCTACAGAAGTAATTTAATTGGTTGTGAAACTAAAAAGTTGAACATGGAAAGTGCAGATATTATTGATGTTTCTTGAGAAATCTCTGTTGTACGTTATTGTTTTATTTGTATCTATAGGCTTCACAGATGTACAGTAAAGACCTTTTTGGATGAGTTTTTGAGTTACATGGATCTTCAATCTTGTGAGAACACCATCCTTTTGGGTGATTTAAATATTAATATTCTGTCAATTTCTGTAATTTTCTATCGATTCTGGCTGCGTTTGGTTTCGAATCTCTTTTAAATCAACCTACTCCTTCAAATTCTTGTTTAGACCACATTTTTTTAAGGCTTCACAGAAATAATCACATCAATTACAGAGTGGAGGCCTATGATTTGAGAATAACAGACTTCAACTTGACTGCAGCGTAACTAGAATAAAACAACCTATGAACATGAATTTAAAAAAAATTGACTTTAATGCTCTTAAATCAAGTTTGAATTTTGAATTTTGGGATGATGTTTTTATTACTCAGGAACCTTTTATTGCTTTTGATTTATTTCTTATCAAATTGTAGTCAGACTATAGTGAATAAATATAACAAATTAAGGTATCTCAAACAGTGGATGACTCCCTTACTTAAAAAATAAAAAATAAAAAACAACTTCATTTACGAGTTAAAAAACATCCTAATAATGCTCGACTAAAAAATTATTATAACAAATTGTGTTTGGAATTAAAAGCTGACATACCACGTTACAGGGATAACTATTACAGGAATAAATTAGCGGAAAATATTGGCAATACTAAAAAAGAGTGAAGAGTCGTGAACGAAATTTTAAACAGAGCTAAAGTAAATGAAGATATAATTTTAAGAAATAATAATGTTGAGGTGTCTGAACCTTTAGAAGTTGCCAACTTGTTCAATGGTCTCTTTACTAATTTACACTCTCCGCTTGCTTATTCAAACGATGATGATTCATGTCAATGTGAGGATAGTTTAAGACGAACATGTTTTCAAACTCAAACCTTCTTTTTTGAAGAGTTCACGGCATTTGAAATACACAAAATTATAATGTCCCTTAAGTCAACGAATTCTTCTTCTCTTGACCATATCTCAAGCTACATATATGCTTAAACAAATTTCTTTTCATATAGCAGATGTCTTGAGCTTTATTTTCAATCTGTGTGTTAAGTGTGGCGTCTTTCCAGATGCACTAAAAACAGCAGTTGTGGTACCACTCCACAAAAAAGGTGGCACTATGTTGATTAACAATTATAGTCCTATCTCCCTTCTGTCAGTGTTTTCAAAAATTTTCGAAAAAGGTATGAAGTCAAAAGTTCTATCATTTTTAGAAAAAACAATTTTTTTTAGTGAATGCCAGTTTGGTTTTAGGAGCGGTAGGTCTACAGAGAATGCTTTACTGAAATTAACGGGTAAATTATATAATAGTGTGAATACTTCCATGATCCCAGCTGCTCTCTTTATAGATATCACCAAAGCTTTCGATATGGTGAACCACCCTCTTCTGCTTGAGAAGCTTTATCAAGCTGGTTCTAGGTTTTGTTCATGAGTGGTTTTCTTCAGATTTAAAAAACCGAAAGCAAGTGGTGAAAATAAAAAATGCTATTAGTTCGCAGAAATGTGTCAATATGGGTGTACCACAGGGCTCTGTCAAGTTTAGAAAAATCCTTAATACTATTAATTTTTATTACTCTGCCTCCTTCGGTTTTTCTGATGAGCACTTTTGAATCTCTTACCAAAACGAATTTGCATTCCTTATCCCGCTTGAATTCATTCGCCTTTTTCAGTATAGATCTTGTATAAGCAGTGAGAGAATCATTAATGTATGTATATCTTCCTTGCACTGCTACTGTTGTTGCCGCTACCATTATGTTTATCAACATTGTTGAACATACCAAGCACATTGGATGAAAGAATGTTTTTGTTTTCCCGCATCTGTTTCATCACAGTCTTTATACCCTATCCTAAGAGTATATTTAGTTTGGTACATAGTTTGTAACATAGAGAAATATTACAGATAGACCACATAAAGTATATATATAAATGATCAGCATCACTAGCCGAGTCGATTGAGCCATGTCCGTCCGTCTGTGTGTCACCAGTTTTTGGGCCTTAAATTTTGGGCTAGGTCAATTAAATTTTGTATACGAGGTCCTTGCAAAAGTAAGCAATACAAGTGTAAACATTTTCCGAATCCGCCCCCTGACGAGCGGTTTTTTTCAGTATTTTCATATGAAACTCGAAAAAATTTACTTAAGTTAATAGGGAGATACAGTTTTACTCTACAAATCTTTGATACATTATATTGAACCACGCCTACATTTTAAGGGCGTTTTTGTTAAAAAACTGTTTTTGACGGTTTTATTTGAACAAAATGACTTCTAAGGAACAAAATACAGTATATATTGACAAAAAACTAAAATCCGCCCACTACCACACCCACTAACTGAGAAAATGCATGCTTGCATGCGGTATCTTTGTGTAACATAATTACCGCAATTATAACCTTGTCCATTTCTCTCAAAAAAGTCAATTTCTCTTGTTTCTAGCTTCGCGCACTTAGAATGATAGTACTCTTTGCAATTAAAGCACTGTATTTCAGTTCGTGTCTATCGACCTTTAAATTGCATGGGCCGCACATCATATTTATTTCACTTAAAGATATTATGTATGTCTATTAATCAGTAAGAGATTGAAGCCGATGAATTAAATTGAAATTAAAAAGAAAGAAAATAAAAAGTATTGTAAAATAAGACTATGCCATAAAAATAATTGTAATTTGTTTCTTATCATATCAATAATGTAGTTTATCCTGTGGTGATTGGAGATTTTCGAAATGTCATTCCAATTTTATTTTGCAGCTTTAAGATCTGCAAGGCGGGCGGCAATGATTAATCCACAATTGTTACTAATCATTAATGAAAGCACTCTTTTAGTGCTCGACTCTGTTATTTAAACATCGCACACGGATGGGATCCCATATCTATAAATCGATAACCTAAATCCACTCACTTCAGGTATATAAATGCCATCTGGCAATTGGCGCGTTCTCTTCTGTTAGTGTTCCGGACCTTAAAAGGAACGACGGAACACTTATGGGTTTGATACGGGGTCTGTCTGTCTGTCACAGCCCTGTAAATTTTGAGCCGTTAGTCATAGGGAGCTGAAACTTTCGCTATGTATACATTATGTGGAAACTTGCACAAGATGGCGGCAATGAATTTCATTTTAAGGGCTCTTTTTTGGGCACCTTGGAAAGCAAGATTTGCGATCAGGAAAGGGATGCCATCGGGCAGAGAAATCCACCTAGGCAAGCAGAGGGACATCCTCTTTTGAGGGGAGACAGACATACACTAGGGCAACCAAACACGCTCTTACGAACACAGACTGACAGACAGAGACAAACGGAAGAACATACACAAAGACGACTAGGCCAACGAACTGCAGCGGACATAGAGTTTAGCTATCTGATAGACCAGGACACTCCGTCCTTACGTAGGCCTAGTGGGAACCGCAGATCGGAGCAGAGGCGCGAGCCACAGTCATCGTCTTTGGTAGAGAAGCCCGTAGACATTCACAAGTAAAATTTGACGGCTCTACCAAATCTATGTCTGTAGAGAGTTTTTTCTTCCGAATAGACAGAACAGAAATAGGACAGAACAGACAAAGGCTTCAGCTCAGGCTAATCTAGCATGTCCTTCAAGTTTCCACATACTGACATGTTTTAGCTGCGGACAAGGTAACCCAATATACAGCTGCCCCAAGTAGAAAACCTGAAAGTCTTCGGCGCATTCGGGAGCAGTCTGGCGATGACAAAGTCACTCCACACAGACACAGGACAACAGGGGCAGCTCAAGATATTAAGGAAGATCCCGCAGATGCCCCAGAAAAAAAAGATATCAGAACAGCAGACGGAAACCACCAAGGAATACAAAGACGAGTTAAGACTATGGTTTCATGGTGTAGCAAGATACACGAGATGGAGCTTTACAGTTTTACTTAGGAGTAGATTTTTGGAGCGCTTTTAAGGTCGCTTCTAACGTTATTGACGAAATAGACACTCCATCGACGACGGTAGAGCGCTCTCTCGTCCAGGCACTGTCACTCGCACAAACACAGCAACTGGAGAAAGCCAAGCAGCTTTTTCCTTCTTTTGCAGTGCGAGGTTTGGGTAAGACAACTCTTGAAGAACATGTGATAGAGGTGGATGACAAACAGATCCCCATCAAACATGGACATTACCCAATTTCGCCTGCGATTCAGAAGCTTCTCTTCGATGAACTCGACTCGAAACAGTTTGTGCCTGGACTCACGAAAAGTAAATGCAGTCACGAAAGAAGACGCTTACCCGCTTCCCCACATCGAGGGCGAACTGAGTAGGCTACAAGATACCCGATTTATTTCGAGTATAGATTTGAAGGATGCTTTCAGGCAGATTCCTCTAGTGAGCAAATCAAGGGAGAAAACGGCCTTCACAGTCCCTGGGCGACCGTTGTATCAGTTCACTGTGATGCCATTCGGATTGTGCAACGCCGCTCAGAGAATGTGCAGGCTGATTGACAAGGTCATTCCCTCTCCGCAGGTTTCTGGGGATGACGGTATAGGCGCTTCATCCCAAATTTTGCGTCTATGTCAGCCCCGATGACCGATTGCCTGAAAAAAGGACAGAAATTTAACATGACCGACGAAGCGATTAGGGTATTTAACCAACTCAAAATTTCATTGATCACAGCACCCATACTAACAAATCCAGACTTTTCTAAACACTTCGACATACAATGCGACGCTTCAACATCTGGTGTGGGGAGTGTGTTGTTCCAGTTGGTCGCTGACAAAAACTGACGACCGATAGCGTTCATGTCCCATAAGCTTAATTCCGCTCAGCAAAATTATAGCGTGACTGATCTTGAGTGCTATGCGGCCGTTCTGTCAGTGAAAAAGTTCAGGGCCTATGTCGAGGGATTACCTTTCACTATTATCACCGATCACGCAAGTCTAAAGTGGTTGATGACCCAAAAGGATTTATCTGGTCGATTGGCCAGATGGAGTCTTAAGCTTTAGGGGTTCGACTTCGTGATCGAGCATAGGAAGGGTACCCAAAACGTAGTCCCTGATACTCTCTCTCGCGTCGACATTGAGGAGCTCAGGCCCGACACGATAATGTTGGATGTTGACCTCAACTCAGCACACTTTGCCTCGGTAGAGTATGATGAGTTGAGAAAAACTATAGACAATAATAAAAACATGCCTCTGACGGATTTGTATATAAACGAACGGACATAGAACAGGGGACGAAATACAAGACGACAAGGCATGGAAACTCTGGGTACCGAAGGAGTTGCATGGGAGCCTTTTGCCATTAGCTCAAGACTCTCTAGCTGCAGGTCATGGAGGCATTAATAAGACCTTGGCGACGCTAGCAGAAATATTTCTGGCCAGGTATGGCAAGCGACGTGCAGGTTTACGTTACGTTCTGCGAAATATGTAAGTGTAGCAAGCCTGTCGATCGATCACAGAGCGCCCTTTTGAGCGACTAAATTTAGATTTCTTAGGCCTAATCCAAGAACAAAAGCTGGCAAAACGTATATATTTATTACAGTAGACCATTTTAGTAAGTATGTTTTGTTAAGACCAATTCGTAAAGTAGCTGAGGTAGTGAAATACTTAGAAGAAAATGTCTTTCATATGTTTGGTGTCCCGGTGTTAATTCATTCAGACAACGGAAAACAATTCGTGTTAGAATTGTTCTGCAGCTTTCTCGATAAATATGGGGTCAAACACATCCGCACGGCTTTCTACTCTCCTCAGGCAAATGCATCCGAGAGGGTTAACAGGTCCTCACTGAGCAGAATGCGGTCGTATATTGACGGGAACCAGAAAAACTGGAACTTACATGTCAGTTGTGCTGCCTTTACCTTAAAGAGTGTGGTACACGATGCAACCTAGTTGGAACCTTACCAAGTCGTGTTTGGCATGCCAATGATTCAACACAAATCCGGTATTGAGGAAAATGGACATGCTCAAGGACTCCCAAGTAGCAATAGTGGATAAAAAAGACAAACTAGAATTGATTAGGAGCAACATTTTTGACAACTTGTGACTAAAGTGATAGGAAACTCTACATACGAAATTGGGAACCAAGCAGGGAAGAAAGTAGGAGTCTTTCACGCGAAAGATCTCCACACATGAACGAATGCATGGGCTTCTGACGCACTCAGCCTGACGTTGCTTGGTTATTCGGATGTATTGAATTACAATCGTACATATGTATACATAGTGTTAGTGTATACGATTTGTTATATATTTATTTAGTTATTTTAAAGAGATTATTTATTTATTAATTATAGAGTTTATGTATTCGTCGATGTATTGATTTATTGTTTATATAGTTTATTTATTTATTATATAATTTTTATTTATTTTATAACGTAGATAAGTTATTTATTTATTTAGCTAGGACATAGTATATTCATCTACATAATTGTAATTAGTCATCATATTATAGTATTATTATGGACATTATCTACCTGTGATATTAAGATATAATGTTAAGATTCTAAGAGATTAAGTATTACCTGTGATATTAAGCTTAAGGCCGTCCTTAGTTCACGCTGCAAGCTGTATGCATCCACGAGCCACGGATGGAGAATAGATCGCAAGAAATCTCCAAGAGAGGAAAACACTTTACAGCGTGATCATCTGTGATAAGATTAAACTGTGATATTTTTTATTTTTTTTGTATAAGGGTTCGCTGGAAGTGAAAATCATCGAAAGACATTGCAGAGCTAGAACGCGAGGGATGCTTCTGCAATAGTGAGGGACTTTAACTCATCTAAAAAACCTTCCTGGGGGACTGACTTTCGTCATCGCGAATGTGATTGCACCTAGTTGTTCAACTAATCAGCAATTTATTTTTGAATTGTTTGAAAATTTAAAAGAGAAATCAGCCGATTGTCGGATTTCTAAACTTTTTTGGTAGAAAATATAACCTAATTTCTATTCTTAGCTAATTTTTATAGATCAATCGGTTTTATCCGCCTTAATCTCCTGATTACATGGTCTGTATTTAATAATTCGGTTATTTCTAAGCTAATGTGGTTGAGAAGCCTACGTCTGTGCATTTGAGCAACGTTTTTAATTTCATCTTCAACAATTTCGATATTAAGATCTTTATGTTCCTTAGTACTTTATTTTGGAAGACCTGCATTTTTTTGTAAATTTGTTTGGCATGTGCATGCCCACAACTGGAGACCATAGGTCCATACCGGTTTGAGAATTTGCTTGTATAGCAATAACTTATTGTAGTTAGACAGGGAAGAATATCTCCCAATAAGCCAATACATTTTACTGTATCGCATGTTCAACTAATTTTTTTTTTCTTTACATGCTACATTGTTGTTAATGTAGACTGGAATATGTTTTACGTTTTTATACGTAAAATTAATATGGACTGACTTAAGGTCATTTCATTTCATTTCAGTGTCATCTGCTATAGTGATTTCTCCGCTTTCAGGCAGATCGCTAGTGAATAAAAGGTATAGCACTGGCCCTAAAACACTGCCTTGCGGTACACCAGCTTTTATCTCTCTTAATGTTGAGTATTGTTTATCTTGTTTAATTCTGAAGAATCTGATATATAAGACTAAAGAATTGTCGAATACTGCATCGGCAGTTGTTTTTGTAATTTGTGTATCAGTGCTTTGTGCCAGATTTTGTCGAATGCTTGTGCTGTATCAAGAAATATTGTAGAGCACACATTTTTCTCTTCAAATTCTTTTTCGATCTTATCTGTGATTCTATGCACTTGATCAATTGTAGAGTGCTTATTTCTAAATCCAAATTGGTGATTTGGGACTAGCGATTTTTCATCGATTATTTTTTGCAGGCGTTTTACCAGCATTTTTTTCAAAAACTTTGACAATATTGGTAGTATCGATATTGGGCGATATGAGGTTACTTCGCTTGGTGGTTTGCCTGGTTTTGGGATCATTATTACCTCCGCGACCTTCCACATACTTGGCACATATCTCAACTTAAATGCAGCATTTACAATCACAGCCCCCCGTCAACCATCGTCGAGCCTGTTACATGGCCCAGTTCAAAGACCACCTAATTAGAAAAATGTAAGAAAAAAAAAAAAAGTGCATGACTGGGTCGTACGTACTTGCACCTAGGGATGCGAGCAATGAATCGATGTTTGTAAAACATCGATGTTTCGTTCATAAACATCGATGTTTCGTTCATAAACATCGATGTTTTGATAACCGATACATCGCCGATACATCGATGGCAAAACTGTCAAACATCAATAATACATACAATATGCTTGTATGGATTTGTGTAATAGTTAATGCCATCTTTTTGTATTCATTAAATCTTGCTCACATTGTGATTTTGACCAAAATTCATTGAATATTAACCGAGAAATGGCCATATTTCTAAAACCAGTTAGTAAGTAAAGTACCGTTATACGATTTTTTAGCCAAAAACGTGGTACGCCATTCTATGGCATTTAGTAGACTAGCTCAAATATGATATTTAGTCAAAATCTTTACAGTCGTTTTCAAGTACACCAATTTTTTGTTAGGCAGCACCGTTCTAAGCAATTTTGGCCAAAAAAGTGGTACGCTATTTTATTAGGCTCTACAAGGTTAGAATAAATATAAAATTTAAGCAAAATCGTTAGAGTCGTTTTCCAATGTGGAGGATTTAAGGAGAACAAAAACAACAACAGCTGATATGGTTTACAATAGTTTATTCAAGTACTGTATATAGACTGAACGACGCTGCCTGTGGCGGTCAACGTGTTTATATTCTAGTTGGATAAAAAAGCTTTGGAGACTTCAGGTCATTCACCTGATCAGATGGTTCGCTCTTTAAGACCAGCTAGAAAACTGTTTTCTGCAATATATGTTTTACATAAGATACAGTGTGTGCCGTAAAAATTACTTCGCTTAATATTTATTCTTCTACACCAGCAAATCTGCTTTTTGTTAAATTGGCCTTAAGTAAAGTACCGTTAATATTAGGGCTAGAACAAAAATTTCAATATTTCCTCTAGGGATTAAGTACTCCACAGACCCTTGATATAAAGTTTGATCAAAATCCGCTTACCGGTTTAGGCTGTAGCCTCGCTGACAGACAGACAGAATTTTCAGATCCACTTTTTTCAACTTCTCTATATCAAAATTTATCAAAATCCCGTAGGTTAAGAGTAGGTATTTTGAGATTATTATAGCGCTTAGGTTAGGGTCTAGCTTAAGTTGTAGGATAGGGTTAGTTTAGGTCAGCTAGGGTAGTTTTTTTTTTCCTTGTTTTCCCGATCTCTCTCTGGGGTACTGGCACCGGTCATTGTGCGAGTTCTTCTCTTCTTTCTTTCTTCTCTTTCTCTTTCCTTTTTTTTTGTCCATCCGCAGTCAAAGTAGAGTAGTTTTCTTCCCTCCTTAGTTTCGCTAGGCACGATCATTTTGTGTGTTGAGCAGGTGGTGCATGGCGAACTGGACAAAGAACCTTCCCGTCCGTCGAGCTAGTTTGAGCATTTGCAAGGGTGCCACCGCCCAGTTTGCCTGTACCGAAGTTGCCCCGTTGGCCGGCCCTGACTCACAACAATGGAGCCCAACGATTACGAAAGTTTTATGCAGGATATCGACTCCAAGGGACGATTTTCCATTTATGAAGGTGTCATATAATTCTAGTATAAGAGTATACCCATCTATGTATAAGTATTTAGAGTAGGCTAAGTTAGTTTAAGTATAATAAAAATAAAACAGTGTTCGCTCAACCGTAGTCCAGTGTATATCTTTTCAATCGACCTCCTCTACTTCATAGCACATGGCGACGAGGATAAAAGTGTATAAGTAAAGAAAAAAAAATAAAAGAAAAATATTTAAAATATTACGATATAAACGCGACTTTAAATAATGGGAAACGATACGGAGGATAGTAAGCAAAAGAAACCGAATGTAGCACTACAGCCTACTATGTCATTGATGGGAATTATCGAATTCTTCACAGTAGGAGACGACTCAAGCTGTACAATCAACGCATGACACAGCTCCTAAAGTTGAATAGGATAAGAGATGATGAAGACAAAGTTTCATTTTTCATAAGTATGGCTGGTGGAGCTATACAAGATCCTTCACTCACTTGTCGCGGCGACGGATCCCGCAACGTTGAGATAAGAGGTGATTGTTCAAAGGCTTTCAGCTTATTTTGGGCCAAAAACGAATGACGTTGCCCAGCGTTTCAAATTTTATAAGCGAGAGCAAAAACATCATGAATCAATCGCAGACTACATTATGGAACTAAAATTTCTGGCAAAAACGTGCAATTTTGGTGAATTTATTGCGGATGCCTTAAGAGATAAATTTGTAAGTGGGCTGAAAAGTGAAAAAATACGAGAAAGATTACTCAACGAGCCGCAGTTGACCTTCGAAAAATGTCAAGAAATTGCTTTGACTATGGAGATGACAGAGAGCGAAATGAGGATGATCAATCCTGTTAACACTAATCATATACGATCGAAGAGTAGAACATCACGGCGATATACATCACCAATACGCAGGAACACATTAAGCAATCAAACTTCTATCAGCGAATAGGTAACAGTGAGAGAGCAACAAGTTTTTCAAGAGAATCCACCCGTTATCAGTGCTTTCGATGTAAACGTTGGGGACATACGAGTATCGCGCGTTATTGCAAATTTAGTACAGCAGCAATGGACAGCAAGCAGCATGGAGAAAGACAATCGAAGCAGATCAAATCTCTAGTTAGCGGAACCGAAGACGATGAATCAGGAGACGGGACGTGAATATTGGTTATATTAACAGTTCATCATTAGAAAAACCTTTAATTTTTAATCTAACTGTACATAATAGTAATATTAATTTTGAAGTTGATGCTGGTGCATGTGCATCAGTAGTGCATGTAAATGATAATAAAAAATATTTTCATAGTGTTCCTATTAAGTCATGTTCTAAAATTTTACAGGTGGTTACAGGAGAAAAAGTCGATGTGGTCGGAGATCTTGCAGTTAGTGTTGAGGACTCTGAAAAGGTAAATAGATTGCATGTTTTACGGTTGGTGGTTCTCAAGACAAATAAATATTTTCGTCCTTTATTGGGCATGAATTGGTTAGATGAACTGTACCCTTATTGGCGAAAGTTCTTCGGTAAAACTTCTGAAATAATAATTTGAATTTCGCAAGTTTAAATGTAGAAAATAAAAAGACTTTGATGATTAATCTTAAGAAGAGATATAGAAAAGTATTTTCAGAAAATTTTAATGAACCAATAAAGAACTTTGAGGTTGATATAGTTTTGAGGCCGGGCGTAACACCAATTTTTTTGAAACCGTACGTTGTACCATTCGCGATGAGAAAGCGGGTTCAAGGTATTACAAGAAGTATTTAATGGGAAAAAAGGTAATTCAGCTATTGCTGTTAGTCGTTTACAAAGAACTTTTAATGTATGATTATGAGGTAAAATATCGATCAGGTGATAAAACGCAAAATGCGGGTGCGTTGTCAACGCTTCCTTTAAGAGAAATCACGGAAGATGAAAATTTTATGATAAATTGGTTTAATGTGACAAAGGACTTACCTATTAATTTAGTTAATGTTGCTGAAGCTACCAGAAAAGATAGGATTTTAAGTAAAGTGTATAATTTCGTAATGAATAGTTGGCCTGAAGCAAGTGAATGTAAGGAAAATAAGTGTTATTTTTTAAAAAGAGAATCACTTACTGCAGAAAAAGGATGTCTTTCTTATGGGGAAAATGCAGTGGTTCCTGAATATTTAAAATCTAAAATATTGAACCATCTACACGATGGACATATAGGTATGGCTAGGATGAAGGAGTTAGAAAGAGTCAATGTTTGGTGGATAGGAATGGATCGAAATGTAGAATGCTATGTAAAAGAGTGTGCTGTCTGCGCTATGACGGAAAATAAGAAAAAATCGTCTGACATTTATCCTTGGCCAGTTGCATATAAACCGTTAGAGAGAATTTATTTAGATTTTTGTCATCTAGTGGGCTATAATCTTATGGTATTAATAGATGATGTTAAGGTGTTTAATCGAACACCGGCGCAAGCACTCATAATATCCTTACGTTCTATATTTGCCTATTTCGGATTACCGAGAGAAATTGTTACTGACAATGGTAAGCCTTTCGCGCCTCACGAGTTTTTAGAATTTTGCGATAAAAATACAATATAAGTCTTGAAATCCCCACCGTATCACCCACAATCTAACGGATTAGCAGAAAGCGCTGTCCAAACACTCAAAAATTCTTTAAAAAAGTTTTTAGTAGATCCTATAACGAAAAATCTACCAATGCAGTGGAAGATTGACAATTTTCTTTTTCAATACAGAAATACTCCGACCACAACGATGCATAAATCTCCTGCAGAATTGATTTTATGTTGTAAGCTAAATACAATGCTAAGTAAATTAAAGAGAAAGTCAATATTAAGTAGAACTTGTAAAAGGAAAGAAGGAAATAAATTATTAAGGCATTAAGCAAAGCAATGAATAAGGGCAAAATTAAGAATGATTGTACTAAAAAGCTAATTAATAAATTTGAAGTAAATGAAGTTGTTAGATACTGACATGTTTATAAGAATTATTGTAACTATGTATTAGCAATTAAGTAAAAGTTTATATGAAATAGATTTGAATGGGGTAAGGAGAAGTTATCATGTAGGAGATTTATCATGTAAAAAGAGTTAGGTTAGCACCGAATAATATTAAAATACCTAGAAAAGAGGATTCAGATATAGCTGAAGAAGAAGCATTAGCTGGAGTTGAACAAGAAGAATTATCTGAAACTGAACAAGAAGTATTAACTGAAATCTCTGACGGTAATGACCTTGTACTGCACTACTTTTGTAAATATATATTAGTAAAATATACATATATAATTGAATTTAAAAAGGGGAGAAGTGCCATATAATTCTAGTATAAGAGTATCAGTGGCGTGGTGTCCTTATAATCCGATTCCAACCGACTTTCCTTTTCAAAGTCGACCTTTCAACAATGCTTACCAAATTCCAAGCAACATGAATCCGAATTAATCACTCTGCCATTCATTCTACTATACGCACCCGTTCAAACACCAACGTCCACCTATTTTCCAACTCCACACATCAAACACAAGCAATAGCAACAAAAATAACCCGAAATAAGTCGGGTTATAAAATTGCTCGCAGAATAGAACAAATTTGTTTTCTTTCCTTTTTCTTCCCTTACTATTCACTGTGTTTGACACCTCTCTGTTCAATACACGCTCTCTTATGCAAATAAATAACCTGCTTTTCTTTCGAGTTATTTGGTGAATTTTGTATGTATTTTAAATGCTGGTCTCATGTATCAGGTTTATCGAATGGAGAAGATAGGGATATGTTTCTGTTGAAAAAGCCTAACAATAATACGTTTTTCTTCGAATTATTTGGTGAATTTCGTATGCATCTCGCTGTGCATCTCAGGTGCATCGAGTGTTGAAAAAATTAGATCCCTCAAAAATCCATTTTAATAAGCAGATCTGCATTACACGATTTCAGATAAACATTTGCTATTTGCTTTGGGGGTGACTTATTTTTCTTCGACTTACCATTTGAAATTATCCACGCCACGCCACTGAAGAGTATACCCATGTATGTATAAGTATTTAGAGTAGGCTAAGTTCGTTTAACAGTGTTCGCTCAACCGTTCAATCGACCTCCTCTACTTCATAGCAGAAGGGCGTAACCTTGGATTCATACCAGCTAAGTTACCCGATTTAGTTTTCTTTCCTTTCTTATTTTTTTTTTACTTTCCTGTCCAAACTCTCGCACAGGGACTGTTAAAGCTCTTGGACTCGGCACAGAGTGAAGATAGCTGTCCGGTCCTCAGGACAAGTACCAGAAGACTAAGTGAGGTAATTGGATGTCTGTGCAGATACAAAGAGCAGGGTGGAGAAGCCAAGTTGCTACTGCTATCCGAAAATCAGGACCATGAGTTCGATTTTTCGTGAAGTGCGAGCGTGTGGTTTTGAAGCCTTGTTCGTGTAGGGGGTGTGTCTTGGATTCCTGGCCAGCCTTCTGTCAGGTTATTCACTAGACAGTGAGTTGTGGTAAGGAGGAAGGGACTGACTTCCAGCACTCGCCGAGTTCCAGAGACCCGGTTACAATTAGACACGACTTACGAATAACGAACTTCGGCAACAACTAAAGACAAAACGAACGAATGAGTGAGTCAGTAGACGGGTGACTGGAGCACCTAACCACGGATACACACACCCTCTCACACACCCATGCTTAGTTAAAAAAAAAAACATTTGAAAAATTTTGGTAGTTAGATAAGATTATTTTTTTTTGAATGATTATTTCTATCTCCGGTTAAAGTTGGATATGAATTATGTTGGAATTCATACAATATTCCTCACTGTTTAATCCATAATTGTTACTAATCATTAATGTAAGCACTCCTTTAGTGCTCGACTGTGTTATTTAAACATCGCACACAGATGGCATCCCACATCGTTAAATCGATAACCTAAATCTCCACTCACTTCAGGTATATAAATGCCATCAGGCAATTGGCGCGCTCTATTTTTTTGTGTTCTGTTGGAATTTCACCGTCTCAACGGTGCGTTAGTTTAAAATAAAATAAATATTAGGCCATCAGAAGCCCATAGAAAGCCAAGGCCTAGCCTCTCAACTGTATATGATGTGCTTGGTATACAATTCTACACATACAGAAGGGACCTACAGTTTTATGCCGTATCCGAAGGGCAGAGGGTTTTTGAGAAGCTTTCTCATGACAGTAATACTCTCGAATGTTTGTCAGACACTCGGGAGAGGTGAGGCCGTGAAAAAACTTTTGATGGTATTTTTCTAGATTCGAACTTGGAACACCTTGCGCAGTAGTCCAACGCACTAACCACTGCGCCACGGCACCCACACAAGGTGCGTTAGTTTAGTCAGTCAAATAAAGAGAGAATTTTATTTATTAAAGGAAATTTCACTCTTTTTTTATTTCGATTGCCGTACATTTGGCGTGGGTGCCATGGCGCAGTGGTTAGTGCGTTGGACTACTGCGCAAGGGGTTCCAAGTTCGAATCCAGAAAAATACCATCAAAAGTTTTTTTTTTCACGGCCCCACCTCTTCCGAGTGTCTGACAAACATTCAAGAGTATTACTGTCATGAGAAAGCTTCTCAAAAACCCCTCTGCCCTTCGGATACGGCATAAAACTGTAGGTCCCTTCTGTATGTGCAGAAATGTATACCACGCACAACATGTACAGTTGTGAGAAGCTAGGTCTTGGCCCTCTATGGGCTGCTTTACGGCCTGATATTTATTTATTTTTTTGTACATTTGGTCCATTCGAGCACGGATTGGAGTACGCCGACCTACTTCGACAAGCATTCCAACACCCATATTTCCATCGTGCCTACCAGACACCGACCTGCTTCCACAAGCAGTCGTACAATCACGTTGTCCAGACGGCGACTTGGTTCTAAAAACAGTTACACATCTCACGTTGTCCAGAAGCTGACCTGCTTCCACAAGCAGTCACACAACAACCTTTTCACATCATACGAGTCGCACATACAATCGGAAATTATCCCGCGAAGCAGTCAAAAGCACAAACACCGATATCTTTATTTCTCCACGGCGCAGTCGCATCACACACTCACTTGGTCATCACGTGGTTTACATGCACTCACAGTCACACCACATCATACGTCCACGTGGTCCTACATCGTAGTCACACCACATCCTCACATAATTCAACATGCAGTCAAACTAACATATTCCTGCGAAACCTTACATCATACCACATCATATTATAGTATTATTATGGACATTATCTACCTGTGATATTAAGTTAAGATGTTAAGATTCTAAGAGATTAAGTATTACCTGTGATATTAAGCTTAAGGCCGTCCTTAGTTCACGCTGCAAGCTGTATGCATCCACGAGCCACGGATGGAGAATAGATCGCAAGAAATCTCCAAGAGAGGAAAACACTTTACAGCGTGATCATCTGTGATAAGATTAAACTGTGATATTATTTATTTTTTTTGTATAAGGGTTCGCTGGAAGTGAAAATCATCGAAAGACATTGCAGAGCTAGAACGCGAGGGATGCTTCTGCAATAGTGAGGGACTTTAACTCATCTAAAAAACCTTCCTGGGGGACTGACTTTCGTCATCGCGAATGTGATTGCACCTAGTTGTTCAACTAATCAGCAATTTATTTTTGAATTGTTTGAAAATTTAAAAGAGAAATCAGCCGATTGTCGGATTTCTAAACTTTTTTGGTAGAAAATATAACCTAATTTCTATTCTTAGCTAATTTTTATAGATCAATCGGTTTTATCCGCCTTAATCTCCTGATTACATGGTCTGTATTTAATAATTCGGTTATTTCTAAGCTAATGTGGTTGAGAAGCCTACGTCTGTGCATTTGAGCAACGTTTTTAATTTCATCTTCAACAATTTCGATATTAAGATCTTTATGTTCCTTAGTACTTTATTTTGGAAGACCTGCATTTTTTTGTAAATTTGTTTGGCATGTGCATGCCCACAACTGGAGACCATAGGTCCATACCGGTTTGAGAATTTGCTTGTATAGCAATAACTTATTGTAGTTAGACAGGGAAGAATATCTCCCAATAAGCCAATACATTTTACTGTATCGCATGTTCAACTAATTTTTTTTTTCTTTACATGCTACATTGTTGTTAATGTAGACTGGAATATGTTTTACGTTTTTATACGTAAAATTAATATGGACTGACTTAAGGTCATTTCATTTCATTTCAGTGTCATCTGCTATAGTGATTTCTCCGCTTTCAGGCAGATCGCTAGTGAATAAAAGGTATAGCACTGGCCCTAAAACACTGCCTTGCGGTACACCAGCTTTTATCTCTCTTAATGTTGAGTATTGTTTATCTTGTTTAATTCTGAAGAATCTGATATATAAGACTAAAGAATTGTCGAATACTGCATCGGCAGTTGTTTTTGTAATTTGTGTATCAGTGCTTTGTGCCAGATTTTGTCGAATGCTTGTGCTGTATCAAGAAATATTGTAGAGCACACATTTTTCTCTTCAAATTCTTTTTCGATCTTATCTGTGATTCTATGCACTTGATCAATTGTAGAGTGCTTATTTCTAAATCCAAATTGGTGATTTGGGACTAGCGATTTTTCATCGATTATTTTTTGCAGGCGTTTTACCAGCATTTTTTTCAAAAACTTTGACAATATTGGTAGTATCGATATTGGGCGATATGAGGTTACTTCGCTTGGTGGTTTGCCTGGTTTTGGGATCATTATTACCTCCGCGACCTTCCACATACTTGGCACATATCTCAACTTAAATGCAGCATTTACAATCACAGCCCCCCGTCAACCATCGTCGAGCCTGTTACATGGCCCAGTTCAAAGACCACCTAATTAGAAAAATGTAAGAAAAAAAAAAAAAGTGCATGACTGGGTCGTACGTACTTGCACCTAGGGATGCGAGCAATGAATCGATGTTTGTAAAACATCGATGTTTCGTTCATAAACATCGATGTTTCGTTCATAAACATCGATGTTTTGATAACCGATACATCGCCGATACATCGACGGCAAAACTGTCAAACATCAATAATACATACAATATGCTTGTATGGATTTGTGTAATAGTTAATGCCATCTTTTTGTATTCATTAAATCTTGCTCACATTGTGATTTTGACCAAAATTCATTGAATATTAACCGAGAAATGGCCATATTTCTAAAACCAGTTAGTAAGTAAAGTACCGTTATACGATTTTTTAGCCAAAAACGTGGTACGCCATTCTATGGCATTTAGTAGACTAGCTCAAATATGATATTTAGTCAAAATCTTTACAGTCGTTTTCAAGTACACCAATTTTTTGTTAGGCAGCACCGTTCTAAGCAATTTTGGCCAAAAAAGTGGTACGCTATTTTATTAGGCTCTACAAGGTTAGAATAAATATAAAATTTAAGCAAAATCGTTAGAGTCGTTTTCCAATGTGGAGGATTTAAGGAGAACAAAAACAACAACAGCTGATATGGTTTACAATAGTTTATTCAAGTACTGTATATAGACTGAACGACGCTGCCTGTGGCGGTCAACGTGTTTATATTCTAGTTGGATAAAAAAGCTTTGGAGACTTCAGGTCATTCACCTGATCAGATGGTTCGCTCTTTAAGACCAGCTAGAAAACTGTTTTCTGCAATATATGTTTTACATAAGATACAGTGTGTGCCGTAAAAATTACTTCGCTTAATATTTATTCTTCTACACCAGCAAATCTGCTTTTTGTTAAATTGGCCTTAAGTAAAGTACCGTTAATATTAGGGCTAGAACAAAAATTTCAATATTTCCTCTAGGGATTAAGTACTCCACAGACCCTTGATATAAAGTTTGATCAAAATCCGCTTACCGGTTTAGGCTGTAGCCTCGCTGACAGACAGACAGAATTTTCAGATCCACTTTTTTCAACTTCTCTATATCAAAATTTATCAAAATCCCGTAGGTTAAGAGTAGGTATTTTGAGATTATTATAGCGCTTAGGTTAGGGTCTAGCTTAAGTTGTAGGATAGGGTTAGTTTAGGTCAGCTAGGGTAGTTTTTTTTTTCCTTGTTTTCCCGATCTCTCTCTGGGGTACTGGCACCGGTCATTGTGCGAGTTCTTCTCTTCTTTCTTTCTTCTCTTTCTCTTTCCTTTTTTTTTGTCCATCCGCAGTCAAAGTAGAGTAGTTTTCTTCCCTCCTTAGTTTCGCTAGGCACGATCATTTTGTGTGTTGAGCAGGTGGTGCATGGCGAACTGGACAAAGAACCTTCCCGTCCGTCGAGCTAGTTTGAGCATTTGCAAGGGTGCCACCGCCCAGTTTGCCTGTACCGAAGTTGCCCCGTTGGCCGGCCCTGACTCACAACAATGGAGCCCAACGATTACGAAAGTTTTATGCAGGATATCGACTCCAAGGGACGATTTTCCATTTATGAAGGTGTCATATAATTCTAGTATAAGAGTATACCCATCTATGTATAAGTATTTAGAGTAGGCTAAGTTAGTTTAAGTATAATAAAAATAAAACAGTGTTCGCTCAACCGTAGTCCAGTGTATATCTTTTCAATCGACCTCCTCTACTTCATAGCACATGGCGACGAGGATAAAAGTGTATAAGTAAAGAAAAAAAAATAAAAGAAAAATATTTAAAATATTACGATATAAACGCGACTTTAAATAATGGGAAACGATACGGAGGATAGTAAGCAAAAGAAACCGAATGTAGCACTACAGCCTACTATGTCATTGATGGGAATTATCGAATTCTTCACAGTAGGAGACGACTCAAGCTGTACAATCAACGCATGACACAGCTCCTAAAGTTGAATAGGATAAGAGATGATGAAGACAAAGTTTCATTTTTCATAAGTATGGCTGGTGGAGCTATACAAGATCCTTCACTCACTTGTCGCGGCGACGGATCCCGCAACGTTGAGATAAGAGGTGATTGTTCAAAGGCTTTCAGCTTATTTTGGGCCAAAAACGAATGACGTTGCCCAGCGTTTCAAATTTTATAAGCGAGAGCAAAAACATCATGAATCAATCGCAGACTACATTATGGAACTAAAATTTCTGGCAAAAACGTGCAATTTTGGTGAATTTATTGCGGATGCCTTAAGAGATAAATTTGTAAGTGGGCTGAAAAGTGAAAAAATACGAGAAAGATTACTCAACGAGCCGCAGTTGACCTTCGAAAAATGTCAAGAAATTGCTTTGACTATGGAGATGACAGAGAGCGAAATGAGGATGATCAATCCTGTTAACACTAATCATATACGATCGAAGAGTATACTTCGACTTATTTGGTGAATTTCGTATGCATCTCGCTGTGCATCTCAGGTGCATCGAGTGTTGAAAAAATTAGATCCCTCAAAAATCCATTTTAATAAGCAGATCTGCATTACACGATTTCAGATAAACATTTGCTATTTGCTTTGGGGGTGACTTATTTTTCTTCGACTTACCATTTGAAATTATCCACGCCACGCCACTGAAGAGTATACCCATGTATGTATAAGTATTTAGAGTAGGCTAAGTTCGTTTAACAGTGTTCGCTCAACCGTTCAATCGACCTCCTCTACTTCATAGCAGAAGGGCGTAACCTTGGATTCATACCAGCTAAGTTACCCGATTTAGTTTTCTTTCCTTTCTTATTTTTTTTTACTTTCCTGTCCAAACTCTCGCACAGGGACTGTTAAAGCTCTTGGACTCGGCACAGAGTGAAGATAGCTGTCCGGTCGTCAGGACAAGTACCAGAAGACTAAGTGAGGTAATTGGATGTCTGTGCAGATACAAAGAGCAGGGTGGAGAAGCCAAGTTGCTACTGCTATCCGAAAATCAGGACCATGAGTTCGATTTTTCGTGAAGTGCGAGCGTGTGGTTTTGAAGCCTTGTTCGTGTAGGGGGTGTGTCTTGGATTCCTGGCCAGCCTTCTGTCAGGTTATTCACTAGACAGTGAGTTGTGGTAAGGAGGAAGGGACTGACTTCCAGCACTCGCCGAGTTCCAGAGACCCGGTTACAATTAGACACGACTTACGAATAACGAACTTCGGCAACAACTAAAGACAAAACGAACGAATGAGTGAGTCAGTAGACGGGTGACTGGAGCACCTAACCACGGATACACACACCCTCTCACACACCCATGCTTAGTTAAAAAAAAAAAAACATTTGAAAAATTTTGGTAGTTAGATAAGATTATTTTTTTTTGAATGATTATTTCTATCTCCGGTTAAAGTTGGATATGAATTATGTTGGAATTCATACAATATTCCTCACTGTTTAATCCATAATTGTTACTAATCATTAATGTAAGCACTCCTTTAGTGCTCGACTGTGTTATTTAAACATCGCACACAGATGGCATCCCACATCGTTAAATCGATAACCTAAATCTCCACTCACTTCAGGTATATAAATGCCATCAGGCAATTGGCGCGCTCTATTTTTTTGTGTTCTGTTGGAATTTCACCGTCTCAACGGTGCGTTAGCTTAAAATAAAATAAATATTAGGCCATCAGAAGCCCATAGAAAGCCAAGGCCTAGCCTCTCAACTGTATATGATGTGCTTGGTATACAATTCTACACATACAGAAGGGACCTACAGTTTTATGCCGTATCCGAAGGGCAGAGGGTTTTTGAGAAGCTTTCTCATGACAGTAATACTCTCGAATGTTTGTCAGACACTCGGGAGAGGTGAGGCCGTGAAAAAACTTTTGATGGTATTTTTCTAGATTCGAACTTGGAACACCTTGCGCAGTAGTCCAACGCACTAACCACTGCGCCACGCGTAGTGTTTTTCCTCTCCATACTAGTATGAGTTGAAGTACTCAGGTTGACCAGCTTTGCCTTCGTAAAGTATGTTTTGGTTTTGTTTTTTTGTCAATGGTCATTGAATATATAGGCTTAATTATGGATTTAAAAATTATAAGATACGCAATTTTGCATTCTAGAACATATGATTGAACTTTTTTGCTGTACTATGACATCGTTGTATATTATATTTGATGACTTTAAGTTTTATTCTAAAACATTTTTGTGTGCTGAATGCTGTAGCAAACGGTCACACTAATGATGAAGTCAAACTAAAGGGAGGGTTGTGTACATTTTTTCGCATGTAGTTTTAAAGGCGATCTGGAGATGAATTGTTATCAGTTGTTGGATAACTTAAATCGGAAAAATAACGGGTGTCACGTGTGTAAGGCATAATGAATTATGCAGACCGATATAATTCATCGTACGATAGACAAAGTTCTAATATGCTTATAATAAATGATTATGAAAATAATGATTAACTTCTATTATTTTTTTTTTTTGTTCAAATATGTTATGCCCTTTAACTCAACTTTTTAAAATAAGCAATAAAATGTATTTCAGTACAAACGACGTAATTTTTAAGATGAGAAAATCCTATTGTTTTATTCCTTTGTATTACGAGGTCGAAATTTATATAATTTTGTTTTCACTGCTCCGTTAGAGTAGGTTCATGTTAAAAAACAAATGACAATGTCAAGTGAACAGCGGAAGATTTCCGCCAAGTGTTTATAAATTTGTAAACGAAGACAAATCGTCCTTGGGAAAAGGCCTGTGGGAAAGCATAAAAAAAACAGAAATCGTCGATTATCTGTGGTGATCAGGCCATCCACGCTAATTAAATAAAAGGGATGAAGAGCCATTCATAACACTTTCCGGAAAATTACAACACAACCGCTTCTAAAATTGCATATCCGAGCACGAGTTGTTAAACAATTTAATAAAGACAGTAAAAAAAACTAGCAACAAACATAAAAATTTGACTGATTGGAAATTATTTTTTTTTTTTGAGTCATCCTGTGCCAAATTTCAAACCAGTTTTTCGTTTCTTTTATCCCTTTTTCACTCGTGTCTGCGAGAGTATAATTGTGAACTGATAAGAAACACGTGGAGAGTGTCCCTACTCATTATGGATATACTCTGGTCGTGAGTGTCCCTACTCATTATGGATATACTCTGGTCATCAGTCACCACTAGCCACCACCACCAGATTAAGATCTACTTCACTAACTTTTATTCAGGAAAAATTTGTCAAAGGTATGTGTTTGATATACATATATATATATATTAATGCAAATTCATACATATATGAGAAAAATTTAGAAAAAAAACATTCTATACATCAGTATCTACATATGTTTAATAGATTGTAGTTAGTTGATTTCATATTGAAGGAACAAAGCTGGTACTTATGTACATATGGCAGAAAGTGCATCGCAGAGATACGTCTATATAGAATCGGGCGCGATCATAATTGAGAATGGATAATTTTATTTATTGCTCGGATTGTTCGGTTCAGTACTTCGCTGATTTGAGAGAGATACCATCGAATATTTTAACGCTGAATTCATTAGAAGCGCGTAAAATTGAATTACGAGATTTGTGGGTAGATGTCAAGGTCGCTTATGGGAAATGTGTGCATGATAAAGATGAACCGTTAAACTAAGAGGATCTGGGTGCCGTTATGGCAAAGTACAAGCTCTCAATGGAGACTTGTTTTTCGTGCTTAGAGTTTATAATGAATAATTCAGACAGGCTTCGTGATTCAACGGGTAAACCGTCCGCTAGTATGAGCAAAGATCGTGTCGATGAGGATGATCCTCAATTAACGAATCAAAACCATATTTCGTCTTTTCAAGGCAACGGTTTTTCCAATAATGCGTTTCATCTTCCTCCATGTGATTGCGAAATCTTCTATGGGAATTATCTATCATGGCCCGCGTTTCGGGATATGTTTTCGGCAGTATACCTTCAACACACACGACTCACCCCGGTGCAAAAATTATTTCACCTTCGAGCAAAAATACGTGGGGATGCTTTCAATATTGTATCGAAATTTGCTCTTACGGATGCTAATTTTGATTTCGCTTGGAAGGCTCTCAATGCACAGTATGAAAATCGGCGGATTTTAGTTAATTGTCATTTAAGAGTTTGGTTTAATCTTTCGGCTTGTTCGGTGGAGACTGATAAGTCTCTCAAACAAATCGTTTACCAAGCACTACGTTATCATTCTGGGAGCAAAGTTTACAAAAACCTTCAGAGACTCCCACGTGGAAGGATATGAACAAATTTTTATTCACGCGGTTAGTATTTAAATGCGGTCAGCATTTACCGAAATGCAAGTCCCGGATCGGCTTCAAACAGTAAAAACTCGTCGATTGTGTTTCAACTGCCTAGCTTATAACCATTCGGTTGAAGCGTGTAAAAGCCAATTTAGCTGCAGTTTATGCAAGAAACGCCATCATACATTGCTTCACGCATCAGAGAATGTCGAGAATCAACCACTTTTACAGTCCACTGCTTCACCGTTTGTACCAAACTTGAATATTCACTTTTCAACTTCTTCGAAACAAATACTTTTAGCAACCGCATTAATATCTATATGTTCTCATGATACTAATTACACTCTACGGGCGCTCATAGATCCAGGTTCCGAAGTGAGTTTGATATCTAAAGCAACCCAGATTCGGCTGAGCTGTTTCTAGGATTAATGTAGAAATATCGGGCGTTAACAAAGCGACAAGTATAACTTCTACTTCATTGTGCCACTTTTCTATATACACAGACTCAAACCTTAATCACATCTCTGCTCGCGCTCTTGTCGTGGATAACCCAACGGGAAAGCTTCCTTCCCAGCATGTCCAATCACTTGATTTAACCAAGCTTGCCGGATTTAGACTTGCAGATCCTCATTTCTACAAACCAGCTCGAGTAGATCTACTAATTGGTGCCGATTTGTACCCAGATATTATCTTAGAAGGAGTTCAACACAACGTGATAGTAAAGATTATGGCTCAAAATACCATTTTCGGTTGGATCGTAACAGGCCCACTTGCAGACATTCACTCAACAACTGCCAGAACATTCGCGTCATTTCAACTTGTTTCACTTGACGCGGAGATAAAGCGCTTCTGGGAACTGGAAGAAATAACCATTCCCAAACCGTTATCCCTCGCAGATCAATTCTGTGAGAAGTTGTATGCGGAGTCGACATACCGTGAGCCGAATGGAAGATATGTAGTCAAGTTACCCTTTACAACCAAATTTCCCCACGAGCTAGGTCTTGGTGTCTCGCGTCAAATTAGTGAAAAATGTTTACTATACTTAGGACGTCGTTTAAGGAAGGATCCGCTCCTAGAGCGAGAATACAAAGCAGTCATAACCGAATACCCTCGTGTAGGTCACATGAAACGTGTAAAAATGGACACTGTGTCCAAGAACCAACCAGTTAGGTAGTATTACATGCCTCATCATGCGGTAGTTAAACCGGAAAGCTCCACCTCGAAGGTGCGAATAGTTTTCAATGCATCAATGACATCGATAATGCTTCAATGACGAAAGTATAAATTCGTCTTAAATGCGGACATCACGCAAATGTACCATCAAATTTGTATGCATCCTAGACATACACAATTTCAAAGAATTCTCTTTAGAGGTTCCTCTGAAATGAACATACAAGATTTCGAGTTACTGACAGTGACTTTTGGCGTTAAATGTTCACCTTACCTTGCAATACGTATTCTATAATAGTTAGCTGACGACGAGCAGGATAAATATCCCCTCGGGGCTGCAATGCTTCGGAACAATTTTTATGTAGATGATTTACTCGCTGGTTTTCATTGTCTAGACCAGGCATTAGCGGCTCAATCAGATATCACTGCAATTTTAATTACGGCTGGCTTGTTACTTAAGTGGACGGTCAATCATTTCTCGTTGTTGCAGAATATCCCATCCGAGCATCGTCTCCATGATCAGTTTCTGAGTTTAAATGATCAGAGTCCTGCTAAAACGCTTGGCGTATTATGGAACGCTAAGTCGGACACATTTCACTTTAAAATAAATCCAATACCCTTTTCGATCCCATATACTAAGCGAGAAGTGTTCTCTCACGTAGCTCCTGTTCTCATCAAAGCCAAAATTCTTTTGCAAACCATTTGGAAAGATAAGACTCAGTGGAATGAGAAATTGACTAGCTTGCAGTCTCCCCCGCACTGTCCTAGAACAGACAGGCAAGTTCACGTTTAATGTCCGCAGCTGATTTAAACGGGTCTTTTTTGGAGAGACGTTTGATTTGAGTGTCATCTTTTGATGATGTTTTTCTGGGTCTACCTGTTGGTGTGGTATTTTTTGTGGGTTGTAATGTAAAAACAAATGTTTTTGATCTCACAGTAATTTTAGCCACCTCTCGCTGTCTATTTCCTTCTTGTGTCAGTTTTTTGATAAAGTCAGTGTCGGATGTGGAGCAATGCAGTTCAAACACCAAATTGCCTGTTTTCGTAAATAATGTTATACAACTAATTGATAGTTTTTCTTACAATTTTATACAGATTATTTTTTAATTTTTTATGAACTCTTTTTGTTGTTCTTCATATAAAGAAGAGTAAAACTAAACCAGTGAAAAATGCTACAATCCGCTTGGGGCGGATCGTATGATACCCTATCCCTATCTTATTTGGTCGTTTGAATGTATAAACTAATATTTTTACTCGAAAACTAATTTTTGAAGTAAACGCCCCTAAAAAGTGGGCGTGGCCATATACAATGTATAGACGATTTGTAGATTAAGTAGATATCTACATATTTGCTCAAGTAAGTTTTTTCGAGTTTCATATGAAAATAGTGAAAAAAGGTGATTTTTTTTAAAAGTGGGCGTGTCAGTGGGCGGATTTTAAAAATTTTTACACTTGTTCTGTCCCGATATACAAGGACTTCGTATACAAAATTTCATTGTCCTAGCTCAAAATTTAAGGCCCAAAAACAGGTGACAGACGGACGGAAGGACGGACGGACGGACGGACGGACGGACGGACATAGCTCAATCGACTCGGCTAGTGATGCTGATCATTTATATATATACTTTATGTGGTCTATCTTCAATATTTCTCTATGTTACAAACTATGTATCAAACTTAATATACCCTTAGGATAGGGTATAAAAAGGAATAATCAAAATACAGATAAAATGTGAGTTTTTCAATGAAATTTAAAACTGTACTAGGTGGTCTTATTCTTTTGTCCATAACTGTATATTGAGGCCGATAATGGACAGATCCCATGAAATGTTTGACGAGTTCTACGGCGATATACGATTACGAACGTTAAACTACACATGAGGATCCAACCACACGAAAGATCGAGTGGCAGCCCTACTATTCGTCTGCACCACCAGGACAAACAAGAACTGAGTGAAGTATGCAGAAGTGCCAAAAAAAAATTTGCACAAAAACAAGGCAGCGAAGAGACATGTTGGATAATCCAGAGAGTGAGGAGGAACAGATAACAGGAACCCAACATAAACGGACAGGTAAACCTACGAGCTATACTAACAATGAAAAACCATACATCTCCAATACGGATAGCAAACTAACAAATTGTGTTTAGAAGATAACGGAAAAGATTAGTTTTGCTATCTGATCATGAACGTGTGGTAAGATTGATAATGAATATTTCAGTTGTTAAATCCAATAAAATTAAGGAAAAGTTATTGGTGGATGGATATTAGAAATGTATAAATATTTTTAAAATTTATATATAATAAAATATGAATAAAAAATTGCAAATTCTGGAACTTGCAATATTTTTACGGACATCGGTACTGTTCGGAAATTAGTGTTAGTACTTACTCTAGACGTGTGATATCGCAAATTATAACCTGAGGTCGAATTCGTTTCCGTCAGCTGAATTGCGCCAATAGAACTGGAGTCTTCTTCATTGATTTCTGTATGTTTGTAATGAGTCATCTGAAAAATACGTGAAAATTTAAATTGTTTATGACAAGTTTGTAAAGCAGCTTACTTCATACCTTTTAACAATATTTTGGTTCTTAAAATATAAATAAATACAATGTTATAAACAGCCCAAAGAGAGGTCTTGCTTTTCACAGGTGCACATGTTGAGTGCGGTAAGCCTTTCTACAAGAGAAGGGAAAGGGAACTACATTTCTATGCTGTACCTAGCAGTGGCAGGTTAACAGTGGCGGGTTGACACGTTCAGTTCGTACCACCCTCCTTTTTTCATACTATCTGTATTTGAATGAATAAATTCGCAGCCTAGGTAGCAAGCGACCTAAAAACACTCGGTGTACAAACAAACAAGACAAAAAATAATCTTCTTATTAAGAGTAAATTATATTTCGCAGTAACAATACTTGACCACTAACTTCTATGACCTCTCTGCTTCAGTGTCCAAATTAAAAAAAAAAACAGTGCAAAATGCTACAATCCGCCTGGAGCGGATCGTATGATACCCTATCCCTATCTCATTTGGTCGTGTCAGTGGGCGGTGGAATATGTATTCACAAAATTTTCTATTTTGCCCTATAAACTTATATTTTTACTCGAAAAATAATTTTTGAAGTAAACGCCCCTAAAAAGTAGGCGTGGCCATATACAATGTATAGACAATTTGTAGATTTAGTTGATATCTACATATTTCCTCAATTAAGTTTTTTCGAGTTTCATATGAAAAAGTGGGCGTGCCAGTGGGCGGATTTCAAAAATTTTTACACTTGTTCTGTCCCGATATCCAAAGACTTCGTATACAAAATTTCATTGTCCTAGCTCAAAATTTAAGGCCCAAAAACAGGTGACAGACAGACGGACGGACGGACATGTCTCAATCGAATTGGCTATTGATACTGATCATTTATATATATACTTTATGGGGTCTGTCTGCAATATTTCTCTATGTTACAAACTATGTATCAAACTTAATATACCCTTAGGATAGGGTATAAAGATCGAATGACATGGAAATTGCTATAAACTAACGATCGACTATGTGCTTTGCAGATGTTAAGGCCATTATGAACACAAGAGAGAAGCTTAGCAGACAAGTTATATGTATAAGAGTTAGAGAACAATAAGGAATACTACATAGGATAATTAAGTAAATCCAAATAATATAGATATTAAAATAAATCTCAGACATTCCGGCGCCCCTGAACGAGTTTCAGGAACGTGGTAAGATGACCAATTGCGACACAGGACAGTTAAGGATTCCAGATGTCGAAGAAGTTGATCAGCACCTGGTGCAACAGCTTCGATCCAACCAAGTAGCCATTTTGTGGGGGATAGACTCGGTTCTTTGATGACCACAGCATCCCCTGGTTTTAGGTTGGTTTGCTGTTTCTGCCATTTGGGGCGCTCTTGAAGAGTCGTTAGGTACGCCACTTCTTCCAAAACCCTGGTACTATGCTTTGTAGGTGATTCCAATGGGAAAGGCGATTCACTGGCACGTCAAGTTGACTAGGCTCCGGCACAGCTGTCAATGGTTCAGCTATGAGAAAATGAGATGGTGTTAAAGGGTTTAAATCAACATCAGGCAAAGAAGACAACGGTCGAGAGTTTAATATTGCTTCTATTTGACTGGTAACAGTCGATAGCTCTTCGAAGGTCAATATTGCAGAGCCAATGACCCGACGTAGGTGAAGCTTTACAGACTTCACACCCGCCTCCCACAGCCCGGCGTAGTCACAACCCACCAAAGTGAGGTGCGGAAGGGGGAATAAAGTGCCAAGCGATTCCATCCTTTTCAAGCGAGGAAACTATAGTGTCGTTATGCGTTTGAGACATGACTAATTTGTGCATTTTCGAGAGACAGCGCCTAGCTCCCTGAAAGTTAGTCCCGTTGTCGCTGTATACGAGTATGTTTTTGCATAATCCACGTCTTGAGACAATTCGACGCAGGGCAGCAAGGAACCCGTCGGTAGTGAGATCACTTACGACTTCTAGGTGGATAGCTTTGGTCGAAAAGCACACGAAGAGGGCTATATAAGCCTTGACAAGCTTTGGTTTCCGACTCCGAGAAAGCTTAATCGTCAGTGGCCCGGCGTAGTCACAACCCGTATTAGTAAATGGTCGCTTAGGTTGAATGCGTTGTAAAGGAAGATCTCCCATCCGTTGCTCACATGTTGATTTCCTTTGCATGAAGCATGGTTTGCAAACTTGGATCACCTTCCGATCAAGATTTCGACTGCCCATTATCCAGAACTGCTGCCTGACAAATGTGAATGTTTCCAAAACTCCAGCATGCATTCCCACGCTATCCATGAACGCAGAATATCTTAAAAGTGGAGATTTCGAGGGTAGAGATTTCTTATTCAATAAATCCTTGATTTCGTTCGCATAGAAAGTAAGCTGCACGTATTTCAGGATATCAATTATCGGAGAGTGAATCTCCTTAAATTTCAAACCGCCAGATTCGCGAAGTTCCGATCCGTCTCCTTTGAGCGTGCTGTTTGAAATAAACCGACGGCAAAATGCAAACGCACGGATCAGACGATGCCAAGACGAAATTTTGTCGATTAAACTTTGAATTATGTCCAATTCACGCGACGTTACTAGAACAGTTTTAGGTATTCGCCTGGTTTCAAGTTTAACTGGGTCACTATCCGCAAGTTCAGAATTATTGGGCCAGGAGGAAATAGGCCAATGTTCTTGGGTTTCTGATAGCCAAGATGAATACCGCGCGAAGCACAATCAGCTGGGTTGAACTCGGAAACAATATGTTTCCACGAGTGACTTGGAATCGTTTCCAAAATAGCTGTGGTACGGTTAGCCACGAACGCAACCCAGCGACGAGGAGGCAAAGAGAGCCAATGAAGCACAATTTCAGAGTCACACCACGCAGTAACTTCAATATTTGGGTCTATATTTAATGACGATTTTACAAGTTTAATGAGTTTTGATAGAAGTAGGGCACCACAAAGCTCTAGCCGCGGAATAGAGAGAGGTTTTAAAGGAGCCACCTTTGTTTTCGCCGAAATTATTGTCACTTTTATATCTCCCGAGGCCGATTTTGACCGCGCGTACACAACAGCTGCGTAGGCCAATGATGGGGCGTCTGAAAACCCATGAATTTCAATGTCGTCGTTAGGGAAAATATTACGCGGGACCCGAATGTTCTGAAGTAATGAAATTTCCTTCCGATAGGTCATCCACTGACTAGCTATATGTTCTGGTAACGTATCGTCCCATCTAAGGTTGAGCTTCGATGACCAAAGTTCTTGGAACATCATCTTGAAGATGATCACGGATTGGGCCAAGAATCCTAATGGGTTAAAGACCTTAGCAACGTCAAAAAGAAGAGTTCGTCTTGTCAGCGAATGATCGAGCGCCGGTTCATTGAAGCGAAATGAGAAGACATCACTAGATGGGTTCCAAAACATTCCTAAGACTTAAATAAACGAAGACGAACCTTCATACTTTACAAATGAATATTCGCAATCTTCTGGGGGTAGACTAGCGAGAAGAGGACAACAATTAGAGCTCCATTTCCTGAGTTGAATTTGGGCAAGCGACAAAAGTTCAATAAGATCAGATTGCATTTTCAAAAGATCCTCAATAGTATTGGCCCCAGTCATAATGTCATCTACGTAGACATCGTTTAAGATGATTCGAGCTGCGATGGGATAATTCAACATATGGTCATGTGCCAGTTGCTTCAAGGCTCGAACAGCCAAAAAGGGAGCAGATGCAGTTCCATATGTATTGGTTTTAAGTCGATAGTGCTTGATAGCATCGTCAGGAGAAGCCCGCCAGACAATACGCTGATAGTCAGTTTCGGGCTCACGAATTAGGATTTGGCGAAACATTTTTACTATGTCAGCCGTAAAAACAAATCGATGCTGGCGAAACCGAAAACAAACCCCAATTAGGTCCATTGGGAGGCCCAATGTATAAGTGACTGTTAATTGACTGACCAAGTGAGTCACTAACAGAACCATCAAAAACAACCCTAAGTTTAGGCGAAGAACTGTCAGGTTTTAACACCGCATGATGTGGAAGGTAAAAATGTCTACCTCCAGAGACTCTAACCTCATCATCAGGAATAAGTTCCATATGCTGAAGATTCAGATTTTCGTCCATAAACTCTATATATTGTTGTTTTATATCAAGATTCCTTTGGAACCGACGCTCCATGGAACGCAAACGTGAAATAGCAGCACCCAGAGTATTTCCAAAGGTAGGCAAAGGAGTTTTCAATAGAAGAGGAAGAATGTATCTTCCACCTTCCGAACGGGAGACGTATTTCCGAAAAAGCGATTCGTTGGTGTGACCAGCTTGTTTTGATGAAAGTAATAAGATCGGAATTCGAGAATGTTTTCGCTGAAGTCCCATACGTTAAGCTAGTGCCTCCGTAATAAAAGAAGTCTGCGAACCTGTATCAAGCAAAACGCGACAATCTATCAGCTCACCCTGGCGATCCTGAACTTTGGCTAAAATAGTAGGTAGAATTGTTTGCTTTCGAAGACTAAGGTCGAGGACATGGTTCGTTATTAAATGGAAAGCTGAGCCTGAGCTGGAAGTGTTCGAAGAAGATGGAAGCCCGGAGTTGTCTGATGGAGATTCAATGGATGATTTCGGTTTGGAAGATGATTGTAAATCACCAGATTGGTTCGAGTGGACGAGCGAATGGTGCCAAGACTTACAGACGCGACAACGCGTATGACTAAAGCATTTGTAATATGCATGTCCAGACCGAAGGCAGTTAAAACACAATGAATTCTCTTTAATAAATGTTCGACGAGAATCAACACTAAGCTCTAAAAACGTAGAACACTGTGACAAGCTGTGACTCAATTAAATACGTGCGAATTAAAGGCGTTTGCTTTTTACGCGATGCACCACTGAAACTGTTTATAGGTTTACAAGATTCGAAAGCATCACAACGTAGTTCGAGGAAATCTATTAACTCCTGTATCGAACAATCATCCCGAGCACCTACTTCCTCAGCCCATGAGTGTCTTGTTTCTTCATCAAGCTTATTTAAAAGAAGAAAGATAAGCCAAGGATTACGACTGGTTTTCTTAGCTGCCTCAAGACCACGAATAACTTCATCGGCACCATCCGTAATCTTGCGGAGAGCGTCAGAGTTGGATGAAGTCATAGAAGGCAACAACACGAAGGTTTTTATTAGAGATTGCACGAGAAGGTTTACGCGACTATATCGTTTTTCCAGTTTTTCCCACGCTCCAGTATAATTTGCTTCCGTTGCTGGGATATGGCTGACGAGATCAGCAGCTTCATCTCTCAAAAACGACTTGAGAAAGTGAAATTTCTGTGTAGCAGTCAAAGCGTCCTATCTACGGAATCGATAAACATGCGGAAGGTTGGCCAATCTTTATAATTTCTGGAGAATGGAGTTATAGAGATTTTAGGGAGGCTTATGTTTTTCGAGGACGAACTGGAAGAGTTAAGCCTATTAAGAAAGGTAGACTGCTGTTCTGCTAGCTTCTCAAATAAACGGTTTTGTTTTTCAGCACCTTGCCTTTCACGAAGAGCCTTTGTCAATTTCGTAAGCGCGTTAAAATATTTCTCCTCATAATCTGCAAATTCCGTTTCGAACGCTTTAGTCTCCTCCAAACAAGAGGAATGGTAGCAACAGAACTCCTTCCAAGATATTTCTAATTTAGCTAAACTAATTTCCAGTATCTCACCAAGTACATCGGCTGGAATGGACTCGCAAAAAACTAGAGCACGTGTGATGGCTGCCTTAGCAAGACCACGCATTTGCAGCGAACTCATTTTAACTTGCTTTATTGAACTATTCGAGATAAAAAAAAATCAGATTAATTATCTCTCTTGAAACGCTAATTGATTAAACGCACACGAGTTCAGAATCTGTCGCTGCACCAGTTACGATAAACCGCACGATTAAAGTCTAATCCTGAGACCACGTGATTTTTTATAACGCATCTGTTCATATAAAACTAATTACATAATTAATTGAATGAATAAATTTGCAGCCTAGGTAGCAAGCGACCTAAAGACACTCGGTGTACAAACAAATAAGACAAAAAAAAATCTTCTTATTAAGAGTAAATTATATTTCGCAGTAACAATACTTGACCACTTACTACTAAGACCTCTCTGCTTCAGTGTCCAAATAAAAAAAAAAGATCGAATGACATGGAAATTGCTATAAACTAACGATCGACTACGAGTATGTGCTTTGCAGATGTTAAGGCCGTTATGAACAAAAGAGAGAAGCTTAGCAGACAAGTTATATGTATAAGATTTAGAGAACAATAAGGAATACTACATAGGATAACTAATGAAATGTTTGGCAAATAAATTTAATTTACAAAAAGCAAAATAATTAAGTAAATCAAAATAATATATATGTATATATTAAAAAAAATCTCAAACACTATCCAAGAATCGTAATTTGAATGGGCTAACATCGAAGACTGATGGGTAAGCCGCCCCGGGCTAAAGTTGGCTCAATTAATTTTCTCATTGAGTATCCAAGGGGTAGGCCCTTCAATTGTTTATACCCTAATCAAAGGGTATATTAAGTTTGATATATAAATGATCAGTATCGATAGATGATTCGATTGAGCCAGGTCCGTCCGTCTGTCCATCTGTCTATCAACAATTTTATGGTCTTATATGTACAAACTCTGTACACTCCGGGTGCAGCTCAAAAACTTAAATCTGTCTTCTCGCAACACAAGGCAGATATTACTGCGATCCAGAAGATACGATGGATAGGATCAGGTATGCAGAAAAGACGTAGCTGCGACATTTATTACAGCTGCCACAAAAGACTGCACATGTTAGGACTCGTTGTGGGAAATCGGCTCAGATCAAGAGTTATTGATTTTAAGGTGATAAGCGATCGTCTGGCTGTAATTCGCATCAGAGCCACATTTCAAAACATCAGCTTAATATGTGCACACGCCCCTACCGAAGAAGTTGAAGAGCTTGTCAAGGAGGAATTTTACGACCACCTCCTCGACGGAGCCTGTCCAGAGATTCGTACGAGGGGACTTCAATGCCAAAATCGGTAAGGAAATCATCTTTGGCGGGATAGTCAGTAAGCACAGCCTCCACGATTCGACAACAGACAAGGGTTTCCGACTAATCGACTTTGCAGCAGCTCAACACAGCGCAGGAAAAGGGGAATCTGTCTTAGGAAAAGGGGAAAATGCGCATTTGAAATATTGTTATAATACGATCCTTTTGGAAAGATCGCAATTCATGTCAAGTTCATCCATAATATGTTAATTTCTGTTGGAAGATGGATGCTATGAAGAGGCATAACGATCGGCCTTTTTTTAATGTTTCGGAACCTATAACTTACTTATGCGGCCCTTATACCACGCAATATTATTGCACAGTACTCGGTATTGCGACACAGCATGTCTTTTTATATCCTATCCTAAGGGTATATTAAGTTTGATACATAACTTGTAACATAGAGAAATATTGAAGATAGACCACATAAAGTATATATATAAATGATCAGCATCAGTAGCCAAGTCGATTGAGCCATGTCCGTCCGTCCGTCTGTCCGTCCGTCCGTCCGTCTGTCTGTCACCAGTTTTTGGGCCTTAAATTTTGAGCTAGGTTGATGAAATTTTGCATACGAGGTCCTTGGAAAAGTAAGCAATACAAGTGTAAAAATTTTTAAAATCCGCCCACTGCCACGCCCACTTTTCAAAAAATCAAATTTTTACACTATTTTCATATGAAACTCAAAAAAACTTCCTTGAGCAAATATGTAGATATCAACTTAATCTACAAGTCGTCTATACATTGTATATGGCCACGCCCACTTTTTAGGGGCACTGCACAGGGTGGACTTACGAGGTTACGTGGCCCAGCTAAAAGACCACCTAATCGCAGAAGAAACAATTAAAAAGGTGCAAGATATGTTAACTCACCAATGGCTCTCGCCACTCCATAACCCCAGACGATCCACAGAGGTCCTCTACACCCTTGAGTTTTTGTGGATCACAAGCCACAGGTTGGTAGTGTATTCGGGCAATATACCTTTTTGTAGGTTTTGTTGCAGTGTATATAATTATATAAATATAATATAAAAACAAACAAAAAAGGAAAAGAAAAGTGCCAATACATCTGCGGCGCGCAGAGAAAAAAATAAAAGTAAATAAATTCAACGAAATTCTGACAGATCTGTCAGCTGTCAGGAACCAAGGCAAAAGGGTGATCTGTTACAATTAGTGGAATAAATAAGAACTTCCCCAACCTCCAGCTGGGACAAAGAAAGGGCATTGACCAGGAACACATAGATGAGAATTACATAGACGGAAGAGAATAGCTGAACAAGGCAGTGGTACCCTTCGCCTAGTGAAAAAAAAAAAATCGTTAAAATAATATAAAAAAAAGGCAAAGGCGATATTAGAAAGTTAAAATACAATAAATCTTCCCAAAGAGGTAGAGATAGAAAAAAAAACAAAAAAAAAGAAATAGGCTATTGAAGAGTGAAGGAAGACTGCTCCATCCCCTTCCGAAGGACAAGGGGATCCCAGGACCAGACACCAGAAAAAGTCGAACAGAGGTAAGAGAATGGACATAGATTTGGTAGGCTGACAATTTAATCGCTCCCTTTCTGTTGTCTATATGTAGAGATTGTGGGTTGGGGCTCCGGCTGAAGAAGCGACCCAACTCTCTGTTCCAAATTCCCAAGTGGGATAGGCCAGCAGCGGCAATACATTGGCCGCAAGCTTACGTGATCAGCGACAGTGGAGACGGATGGTGCAGGGTGCTCCACAGCATCGTAGCAGATAGGACACCTGAAAAAAAAAAAAAGGAGGGAGAGACCCTGCCCCTTCTGGGCGATAGCAAGAATTTTCTTTTTTCTTTTGAGTGAAGTGATTTTGTTTTTTTTTTAGTTATTCCATTACCCTTGGATTCATCTAATCCCATATAGAGAATATTTGAATTGTGTTAAAATTTGTTTCGCTATATTCTTAAGTTATAATTAATATTGTGAAGAAATAAGGGGGAGAAGTTACCTGCCTTTAAGTGTGGTGTGTTGCTACCGCGAAAAAAAAAAGAATATTGCATTATCCCAACAGGATATCAGCGAGGGACCTCCTTTTGTGCTGCCGGCAGAACATCGGGGGACCGAACAAAAAAACCGTAAGTCATTTTTATAAAATTTTTCTTTGAATGACCCACAAAAAGTGTGGCTCCCTTCCTATGTGTAGTAACACTTAAGAGCAGGAAGTCGCCATTATTTTTTCCTTTTGAATTATTAGTCTTTTAAAAAAAATTAGTTGAATAATTTTGGAATTATCGATCATACCCTATTAATTTTGGCTTCTTCTAAGCAAGATTAAATCAAATGAATAAAGATTATGATTTTATTTGGCTAAGTATCTGTTAAGAACATGCGTGTTTAATTTCCTAAGGGGGGGTGTGTGATGAGATGGGAAGGCCGTCCCTGAATTAGCTCGTAGCGACAATGACGAGACTTCTACTAAACATACAATTAGACAAGGACAAGCCGTAAAGACAGACGGACACTTCTCTACAAGACTTAGGTTGTAACCGGTCAACGGTGTAAAGGGGCTGTTTGCCGAAATATTGGCCACGGCGACAGCGATGGATGGTCGCGGAGACACATGGGAGGGTTGGCCAAGCCGGTTCCAACGACATCTGGCACGTCTCTGGGACTTGGCGAACCGGTATCCCGGAGAGACATTGGGAAGGAGCGAGGAACGCGTTAGGGATTAAGTGTTAGGGTAACATAGGATACTAGGGTTTCTTTAGACTAGGGCACAGATTAGGGCCTAGTTTAACTGGTAGAATAGTTAGGTTTAGATTAGGCTAGAATAGGGTTTAGTGGTAATTAATAGGGTAGCATAGGTTAGCTTAGCGTAGAATAGCGTAGTTGATTATGTTCCTTCCTTCCCGTTGTTTCTCGGGGATATTGGCATAGGTCATTGTGCGAGTTTCTTTCTCTCCTCTCTTTCTCTTTCTCTTTCTTGTCCGTCTGCAGTCAAAGTAGAGTAGCTTTCTTCCTTTTTTTTTTTGCTAGGCACGAATTTTGTGTGTTGAGCAGATGGTGTACAGCGAATTGGACAAAGAACCTCCCCGTCCGTCGAGCAATTTACAAGCGTGCTACGGTCCAGATTGCCTGCACCGAAGCTGCCCCTGCGGCCTATTCTGACTCACTACATACCCTATCCTAAGGGTATATTAAGTTTGATACATAGTTTGTAACATAGAGAAATATTACAGATAGACCCAATAAAGTATATACATAAATGATCAGCATCACTAGCCGAGTCGATTGAGCTATGTCCGTCCGTCCGTCTGTGTGTCACCAGTTTTTGGGCCTTAAATTTTGAGCTAGTTTTTATATTATTTTAACGTTTTTTTTCCACTAGGCGAAAGGTTCCACTGCCTTGTTCGGCTTTTCTCTTCCGTCTATATAATTCTCATCTATGTGTTCCTGGTCAATGCCCTTTCTTTGTCCCAGCTGGAGGTTGGGGAAGTTCTTGCAATCTCTGTCCATTGTAGTGGTCTTGATCACTACACCCACACTCATTCTTTTAACTTCACTGCGAATCTCACCCACTACATACTTAAAACTAAACACTTGATACGCACAAAACTCTTATACCCATTTAGCAGAACATCGAAATCGTTATCTTATAAACTAACCCTCATCCTAGAAACTATCCCCTTATCCTATCTATCCACTATTCCACTAATTGTAACAGATCACCCTTTTGCCTTTGTTCCTGACAGCTGACAGATCTGTCAGAATTTCGTTGAATTATTTATTTTTATTTTTTTCTCTGCGCGCCGCAGATGTATTGGCACTTTTCTTTTCCTTTTTTTTTTGTTTTTATATTATATTTATGTAATTATATACACTGCAACAAAACCTACAAAAAGGTATATTGCCCGAGGACACTACCAACCTGTGGCTTGTGACCCACAAAAGCTCAAGGGTGTAGAGGACCTCTGTGGATCGTCTGGGGTTATGGAGTGGCGAGAGCCATTGGTGAGTTAACATATCTTACACCTTTTTAATTGTTTCTTCTGCGATTAGGTGGTCTTTTAGCTGGGCCACGTAACCTCGTAAGTCCACCCTGTGCAGTGCGTTTTTTTTTTTTTTTTTGTTTTTGCTGAACCGTGTTGCAAGGATCCACTCCCTGGGAAGTCTCTAATACTCTACCTACTTAGCTCGGCAATTTCGTGTAGTGTATACCTATCTAAGTCCTTTTTTATTCATATCGCTGTGGTTAGCTGGTCGTGGCTTACAAAGGTTCCAGTCAACGTTCTTTTAGATCTATAAGACCCTTGGTTAGTATATGAGTGAGCCATCTAAGAAACAAACAACAAATTGCACTTAACAAAACAATTTTACTGACATGTAGGAGACACTATGAAAATATAACTGTTACACTGAGGTTGTTGTTTATCAGACGCATACCTTAACACTGACGTAGTTGACTTGTAGGCACTCTCCTTCGTACAACAAAGCATGCGCACACCACGACCGCTCGCATTACACTAACGCATGCTTGAGCATACGACAGAAAGGTACTGAGAGCACGCGAGTCGACATTTGAAAAATAACGGCACAACAAAAGTTCTTCCATTTTCTGGTGTCTGTCATACTACCACGTCAGTCGCAGACTGTTAAATACGGAGGTGATGTCTTGGTAGGGTGCATGCATCAAGTCATCAACCAAGTATGGGTGGAGGAACGCATGCCCGACGGCTGGAGTATCAGCTTTATAAGCCCCATAGAGAGAGTGTCCCTACTCATTATGGATATACTCTGGCTCAAGCATGCGTTAGTGTAATGCGAGCGGTCGTGGTGTGCACATGCTTTGTTGTACGAAGGAGAGTGCCTACAAGTCAACTACGTCAGTGTTAAGGTATGCGTCTGATAAACAACAACCTCAGTGTAACAGTTATATTTTCATAGTGTCTCCTACATGTCAGTAAAATTGTTTTGTTAAGTGCAATTTGTTGTTTGTTTCTTAGATGGCTCACTCATATACTAACCAAGGGTCTTGTAGATCTAAAAGAACGTCGACTTGATAAATGATTCTTCTTCCGTGTAGGATTTCTATTTCTTTATCTGCACTATTTGATAATATTAACTGAGTTTTATATTTATTGACTATAGTTTCTTTTACTTGAATGTGATCTAGTTGTTGCTCTTCTTGTGAATGTACTGTTGCGTGGTCTGACAAGTTATTAACCGACTGATTATCTTCCAATTCTTTTCCCTGGTGATTCTCAGGAATCCTGTTTAGGAAATCTGCTACCTTATTCTCCTTGCCTTTCAGGTATTCTATATCAAATTGATATTCCTGTAACTTGAGTAACCATCTTTGCGTTCTTTGACTGAATTCTTTTAATGTAAATTTTTTGTTTAAATATTTTATCGGTAAGGGGTCCGTAATAATTTTGAACCGTTTTCCCCACAAGTATGGCCTAAAGTATGTTGCTGCCAATACTATTGCCAAGAACTCTTTGTCAGTGACAGAATAGTTCTTTTCGTGCTCGTTTAATGACCTTGAAACGTAACACTCGGGTTGTCCTCCTTCTGTGATTACTGCTCCGATGGCATGGTTGCTTGCATCGGTAAATAATGTGAAATTTTTAGCAAAATCGGGATATTTTAAAATAGGGTGTTTTATTATATTTAATTTTAGAGTTTCAAAAGCTTGAATATATTCTGGGTCGTTGGTATTTATTTTCCTGTCTTTTTTCAGATATTTAATCATTGGACTAGCAATTTTGGCATAGTCTTTAACGAACTTTCTATAATAGCCTGTAGCACCTAGGAAGCCTTTTAATTGTTTTTCGGTTTTAGGTAACGCATAATCCTGAATACGTTTAATCTTTGTTGGGTTTGGCTTCATGCCCTCGGAAGTCAGCACGTGCCCAAGGAATTCGGTATCTTTTTTCAAAAAAGAACATTTATCGAATTGTACTTTGAGATTATGTTCTGAAAGTTTTTTAAATATCAGTTTCAATGAGTTTATATGCTCTTTTAGACTCCTCAAAAAGATCTAAATGTACACTCTGAGAATTTCGTTCATTAAACGTTGAAACGTCGCTGGGGCATTTTTTAGGCCAAACGGCATTCGAACGTATTCATATAACCCACAGGGAGTTACGAAAGCTGTTTTTGGTATGTCATGCGGGTCCATCTTGATTTGGTGATACCCTTTCGCGAGGTATAATGGTGAGAAATATGAGCGCGACCTAATTTATCTAGAATACCTTCAATATTAGGCAGTGGGTATTTATCGTCCACTGTTATTTCATTTAACTTCCTATAGTCTACAAAAAGCCTGAACTTTTGCTTTCCTGAGTTATCTAACTTTTTCGCCACTACAACTATCGGTGACGCATAACGACTATTTGATTTCCTGATTATCCCCTGCTCTTCCATTTCATATACCTATTTTCTGACCTCCTCCTCATGTTTCGGGGGTAGCCTGTAGAGCTTCGCGTTGATTGGTTGATCGGATATGGTTTTTATTTCATGCATTATTGCCTCTGTGTTGGTTAACCGATCACCTTCACGATATATTAAATTTCTGAATTGGCCTAATAAATTTTGAATAGATTCCTTCTCTTCATCATTTAGATGATTTAAATCTATGTCTTTTTTGTCTCCCTTAAGCTCAAAGCACTCAAACGGTTCTTTGGCTTTACAGGAGTATAGCGGGATTTTTTCGTTGTTTTTCAATGTAAGTATTTTATTGTCACAATCAAGAGTTTTAACAATTTTACTTAATAAACCCATTTCGATGAGGATTTCGTATGGTTTATTACCTAAGTCCCGTTTATACCACCTTGTGGCTCCTTTTGAACTATACTTAAATTCTTTGGGTATACTCGTTATTATTCTATCTATTGTTTCTGTGGTAGTATTATTTATCGTTTGCAGTTTCATGTTGATTCTCTCATATATTTGGAATCTACTGCAATCTACTGAATTGGAGTTGATAATACCATTGTATATAAATCTAATAGTAGTATTACTTGAGGAAATCGACACTAGCGCCTCTAGGTTTTCTCGAAAGGATTTTCTCACTTTCTCTTATAATCCCAGATACCAAGTGGGAAGAGAAAAGATATTAAAGAGAGAGCCGAAAAAAATTAAACATAGCAAAAAATATTAAAGAGAGAACCAAAAAAAATACCAATCAGTGTTACCTCTGAAAAATATCGGGAAGGGTCCTAAAAAGGGTCGCTGCCGAAGGAAAAGGGTCCGATATAAAATCGAAGAACCAAATTTGGTGAATAAAGTAACGTTTTCCTTATTTTCATGTAATTCATTTGTTAATAACAAAGTTAAGCTTATATATTAATAAAAAATAACTTAATCAATTCCTTTTGGTAAAAAGTAATTATAAAAATAAAAAAAGAACAAGAAAAATAAAGCTGTGATTCCAATTCAATCAAAATCGGTTATAACGACCTTCAAGGAAGGACCGACATATTTGGTGTCTTTATAAGGAATTTTGACTGTATTTACACTTAATTCTTTGTAATCGAGTCCCTTACCTTCTGTATTAAACTTGGGTAGGAAGACACTATTCTAATTCCTTAGCTTCCAAAACAAGTAATGCCGATAGAACAATGCACAATGTAATGCAGAGAACATCAAAGAATAGGAACAAAGGGATATCGTCCCAAATATGAGAAATATGAATATCAATGAAGTAGGTAGTACATAAATGTATGTTCATGGGGTGAGTAAATGTACATTATTGAAACAAATACATGTTTAAAATAGACATTAATGTGTAAATTCTGTAAAAATTAATAAAAAGGGTTCAGAAAGGGTCATATATTTCAAAAAGGGTCAAAAATCGATGATTTTCGAAAAGGGGGGTCCAAGGGTCTGTGTCATCAAAAAAGGGTCGATTTGCCCCTAAAGGGGCCGAAAGGTAACGCTGATACCAATGCCAAATGCCAATTGCCAGTGGAAAGCGAGAAAAAAAAATTGTGTGATCCTTCTGTCGTGTGAAGTTTCTACCATGCCATGATGTGTATTGTGTGCAGCTTTGTCTGTATATATACACTTATGTATGTACATCCTTTTCTTTTTCATGTTGCGGCAGTTAAGGGTTAATTACAGTCACATAAAATGCTGAGTCAATGATCTTGGGAAGATTTTTGTTTGCGCGAAGGAAAACCTGGGGGTTGAGATGTGTAGGAATTCCACAGGGTAATGCACCACTTCTTCCATATTTCCTGCTGTTCCTTTAGAGTTGTAGGTATGTGTAGTGTGTATCGTAAAGTTTTCTACCATATGATGTCTATGCGCGTTGTGTGGGGCCTATCTTGATACATAAGCAATAATTTCAAAAAACCCAATACACTTTAGGTATGAAGTTTAAAGAAAAATGGTTTAGCCGTTTAAGCGGCAGTCCAATAAATGGACACATATGAGCAGACAGACAGATTTAATTGACAGACCAACTTTTTTAGTTTTCTCTTTAATGACAGATCAAAATATATCAAATCTCAAAAGCAGACTTTTTTACGATAACAATATTTGCATCATATTACATGTAGATGTACCTAGGTACATTAGTAAAAATCGAACTAACAAAACTAAAGCAACTTAAACACAGACAGCAAACACATGAGTAAAATTACTTAAATGTAAATATATTCCCTAAAATTTGTATGTAGGGATGTGGTTACATTCAAAAATTAGATTATAAAAAAAATCCATTTATTAATAACAAAAACAAAGAAAAAACAATTAATACTAAAATATGCCGATTTTCAGCTGGACAAAACTAAAGCAACTCCATACTAAAATTTTATTTATGTTCAAATTCGTTGTGTTAAACTCAGTATTTTAATGCCATTATTTCAGATCACCTCTGCATACCTCCTAGGATTGTATGTCCCTATAATTTTTTTTAAATTTAAAAAAAAAAAAAAAAGGGTTGAATTTGGAGAAATTTACAGTTTTTTAAACGCACATACATATATCCAAAACGAGGACGAGGATAGAATTTAAAATTCTATCTCAACAGAACTTCGATTCGTTCATTACCTTTCCAATAACACCAAAAAAATATCAAATTTATACTGTTTACTGGCTTAAGTTTTGTTTTGAAAATTGCTATTTTTCGTAAAAAAACACGAAAGTTGTCTGAGTCTATTTTAAATAAAACAACAACAAAACAATTTTTCTAAATTGGGGCTCGAACAAAACTTAGATTAAATCCCATTCTTTAATATGCCAAAATAAACGTTGCAATTGGTTCACTATTGGCCGAATGTCGTTGTTTTGAAAATGCACAATTTTCGCTTTTTGCTCAAATTCTGGGTGGAGGCCTCTTAAGAAAAACATATATGTGCATATATTATATATATTACATACATATATATGTAAATACTAAACCGCATTAAAATATTAATCATAATTTGCGTTCACATCGAAACCTGCGATATTACATTGTAATTGTACGTGAAATTGCAGACAAATAAATTCATTCATTAGTAAGGCAAACACCAAAAAAAATACAAAAACAAAATACGAAAGTGCAATGAGACATAACTAACAACACATAACGATACTATCCCACACAAAACGAATACGTATGGATATGAATCAAAGAGAGTTTTTTTTTTTATATTCTTTGCCGTTGTCTATCCAGTCCAGTCGATTATCCATTCGTTCGCTCAATACTCTCTTTCGTGAAAGAGAAATTACTTTACTTTGGCGACGCAGCGCCACCTGGGTACGTCAAGGAATAAATAAAAAAAATCGTCAAGTGATAATACTATTAGATTTATATACAATGATAATACTCATCGTTGAGCCTGTGTCAATAAGTCCTCTGTATTTTTGTCCGTCAATGGTCAAGTAGTCTAATAAGATTTTGTCTCCGAGGCCTAAATGAGAAAAAAACACAGGTTCTATGTTATGTATTTCTTCTTCGCGACTATTAACCTGATTATTCTGACCTATTTGTCCTACCTCCATTGGTTGTGGCTCCTGACGGGCGTTTCTAAACTGACCTGATGGGTTAAAGACGGGTTGCCTGTGCTAGTAATGATTGTGGTTTTCATATTGTCCGTTTTGAAAGTGATTGTTCTGTCGGTATCGTCCTGAAGTTTGTTGGAAGTTGCTACTTTGTCGAGATTATCCTGAATTGGGCCTATGGTAATTTTGACTATTACTTTCTGGATTCCTACCATTCTGATAATTATTACGAGTACCACTATTTGGTATACTACGCCATGGGTTGTAGATTCCCTTTCTAAATTAACACTATCATATCCTACATATGAATACAAAATTTCTTTGACTTTATGAATGTCAAATTCATTTCTAATATCTCTCGACAGATTTCCTGCTACTACGTGTTTAATTTTGTTTACTAGTAATGTATAAAATGATTGCTTTGTTTCCTGCGTATTTACTTCATAAGTTGCAAATGTATTTATTTCCTATTCTTAGATTTAAATCATGAATGGAACTTACTTTTATGCTGTTAATTTTCTTTGAGATGTCCTTGTAATTATATGTTGGTCGGAAATGCTGCTTCAGTAGGTCCCTCGCTGCTGTCCATCCTTCTGGCGGGTTATTGATGAGTAGTTCTTTTGCTCGTCCTACAATCTTCGCATTATAAACTGCTTGCCATGGTTCTCCTCTTAGCACTTCGTCAACTGCATTCATTTGGTTATCTACGATGGTCAGAAATTGTGTAAGCTTCTCCCTATCGCCATCGAACTTTTTTATGTGAGCGATCTCCTTCATCCAATGGACTACTCTGCTTGGTCTTGGTTGGTTGTTTTGCTTGGCCAGTGCCTCTAACACGGCTGTGAGTCGGTTCGCTGTTTGTTCGCTCATTTCGTTCTCTATTTCTTATTGCCAAAATCCCAAAGTTTTATTTTTCTTAATTTTGAAGTTGTTCACTGGGTCCTTTGTCAATTAGTCACTTGACGTGGGTACACTAAGTTCACTGTTTAACTTCAATTACACAAACAATTTTTTTTTTCTTTTACAGTCTAGGTCCTTTGTCAATTTTCGCTTGACCTGGTACACTAGAGTCAACTACGATTTTTCGACTTTTGTCTGCCCGATATTGATTTTAATTTAACTCGCGACGTAGATTTGTTCTCGTATGGATTCCTTCAGTATAAAGAAATCCTACCGACTGCGCCACTTACGTTGGAGATCACGACTTCCAAAAAAAAAAAAATTGGGCAAGTGCGAGGAGGGCCTCGTGCAATAGTGTTCCGGACATTTTATATTGTCATTAAATAGAAGGCAATTTATTCATATCCTGCATAGGTACGCCTAATACTGGTTTTGATATGAATAATGTAATGTCTTGTACGTAGGTATGTTCTAGTAATACTGAGCTGAGATTCCAGTTCATTTTAACTTACACTTTCAATATAAAACATGGCGTACCAAGCTTTTGGATAAAAATGAATGTAACGGTACTTTGCTTGTTAAATGGTTTAAGTAAAGCAAAACACTGGCAATACTTGACATGCGAAGGAATACAGCATTTAGAGTTTTAAAAATTAAAAAAAAAAATATTTTTGAAAAAAAAAAAAATAGTTTTTTAAACTTATTTAGTTTTCAAAAGCAGCATAGAGCTAACATATACGATCCATTCGTGCAAAGGACTCCGTTTTTGAAAAATCGAAATCGAATGCAGTAGCAGCAAGAGAAGAGCTTATAGGGAAGTCCATGCGCTTTTCTTAAATCTGTAACTCGGGAACTACGTAGCGGATTTAGATGAAACCTAAAACTTGAGCAAATCGTATTATCAAAATGATCTACTGTAAAAATTATTTGGATAACATAAAAACTGGGGGAGATACAGTGGGGTAACTAGATGCCCCATTTTTTTAATTTTTCTCAGAAAATATATAAAATATAGAAGTTTTCGTATTGGTTTTACAATCTACACGAAATTCTACGTATCTCCAATTTTTTTCATATTTTTACCATTTATGGTCTGGCCGCTAGGGGGGGGGACAACATTTTTCAAATGTTTGGCGAGCTTTTTTGTTTTTTTTGCCCTTCATACAAGGTGCCCAAAACAGGGCTCCCAAAATGAAATTCATTGCCGCCATCTTGTGCAGGCTTCCACATAATGTATACATAGCGAAAGTCTCAGCTCTCTATGTCTATCGGTTCAAAAGTTACAGGGCTGTGACAGAGTGACGGACAGACGGACAGACAGACACCGTATCAAACCCATAAGTGTTCCGTCTTACCTTTTAAGGTCCGGAACACTAAAAAGAAAACACAAGTTTTATTTTGATGAATTTAGATGCACTTTATTTTATCTTCTCCGAACAACAGGTTCTTACCAACAAACTTAAAACTATCCAATTATTTCCTAAGTAAATATTCTAATGCTACGTCAGCTTTTTTAACAAGGTAAGAATTTATTTTATTGAATCTAGGGTTTGCGCGTTGGGTTACAGCGCGTGCATTCAAGAACGGCAAGGCAAGTAAAATCAAACGGGCGTGCATCGAATGCGAGTTGAATGTCCCCGGTTTCCGTGGGAAATCAAGATGAAAAAAAAATTGGGCAAGTGCGAGGAGGGCCTCGTGCAATAGTGTTCCGGACATTTTATATTGTCATTAAATAGAAGGCAATTTATTCATATCCTGCATAGGTACGCCTAATACTGGTTTTGATATGAATAATGTAATGTCTTGTACGTAGGTATGTCCTAGTAATACTGAGCTGAGATTCCAGTCCATTTTAACTTACACTTTCAATATAAGACCAAGCTTTTGGATAAAAATGCATGTAACGGTACTTTGCTTGTTAAATGGTTTAAGTAAAGCAAAACACTGGCAATACTTGACATGCCAAGGAATACAGCATTTGGAGTTTTAAAAATTTAAGAAAAAAATATTTTTGAAAAAAACCTAAAATTTTAGTTTTTTAAACTTATTTAGTTTTTAATAGCAGCATAGAGCTAACATATACGATCCATTCGTGCAAATGACTAAGTTTTTGAAAAATCGAAATCGAATGAGGTAGCAGCCAGAGAAGAGATGAGAATATGTATAGGAAAGGCCATGCGGGCTTCTCAAATCTGTAACTCGGGAACTACTTAGCGGATTTGGATGAAACTTAAAATTTAAGCCAATCCTAGTACCAAAATGACCTACTGTAAAAATTATTTAGATAGCATGAAAACTTGGGGAGATACAGTGGGGTAACTAGATACCCCATTTTTCTCAGAAAATATATAAGATACAGAAATTTTCGTACTTTTTTCACAATCTACACAAAATTCTACGTATCTCCAATTTTTTCATATTTTTACAATTTATGATCGGGCGGGGAGGGGACAACATTTTTCAAATGTTTGGCAAGCTTTTTTGTTCAACAAATTTTGTCAGTAAAAAATATTTCTTACACATATAGAGCCCTTGCAAAATTAATTCTCTTTAATTTGATATGCCACACGATGGGAAACAAAATAATTTTTTTTTGCCCTACATCCAAAAAAGGGCCCCCAAAATGAAATTCATTGCCGCCATCTTGTGCGGGCTTCCACATAATGTACACATAGCGAAAGTTTCAGCTCTCTATGTCTAACGGTTCAAAAAATACAGGGCTGTGACAGACTGACGGACAGACGGACAGACAGACACCGTATCAAACCCATAAGTGTTCCATCTTACCTATTAAGCTCCGGAACACTAAAAAAGAAATGAACAAAGCGTGTAGTTTTAATCTGAAATGGAAAATATGGAGGAGTCCCGGTACGATTTGGGATATGTAACATGGAAGTACTTATTCTTGTTATCAAGTGTCAACAGACCAAGTTTTTTTCTAAATCCTGTTTTGAAATGAAATAAATGAAATTTCTTTAAATTTGAGACTGGTGTATGTGCAATTTTTTCATATAGTGTACTTCATGTGGTCTACCTTCAATATTTCACTATGTTACAAACTATGTGTCAAACTTAATATACCCTTAGGATAGGGTATACTTAATGGGCTCGATTTAAGGGTACCCTCCTCCATTCTCTTTTTCAAATTTTGACGACTTTCAATGGCTGGTAAATGAACATAAATTATTTTTTAGGCTTGTAAGTTTGCATACATTTATTTAAAGACTTAAAAAAGAAGAAACAAATTTTACAACATTTTTTTTGTTGTTGTTTTTAGTGATCGAACAAAAGCCCTTATTTTCGGCGGCACATGTGATTTCCGCTCACTGGAACATCTGAATTCCAAAAATTAGAAAGATTACATGTTTGGCTCTGGTATGAACTAGGATTATTAATTTCGCACAAAAATTAACAAAATGGCGGACCTTTGAAATTTTTTTTTTGAAAATCGCCTGGTTTTAGCCACAAATCAAGTTAAAAAGTAAAGAAGATCTTCATCGATTTGATTTATCCTAGTTCATACCATAGCTATATATGTATAGAAGGACGTATTAAAATTTGGAACCGATTGGATTAATACTTTTTGAGTAACCTCATGCGCCAGTTGTTAAAACATTGTTTCGAGAAAAACACGTACAAAACCTACCTACATTCCACCATAAATCGGTTATATCTTCAAGAGTTTTTGAAATTTTCACTTGAAATTTTAAAGGAACATTCGAACATAGGTTCGAATTAAATAAAAAAAAATCGATTTTGTGAAACCGAGAATGGAGGGGGGGGGTCTCATAAGCTACTTTCCCTCCACTTTTTCCGGTGGAAGCCAAATTGAATTCATCAACACAATCAAAAATCTCGGCGTATGGTTCAACAGGACCCTCAAGTGGGATGATCATATGCGCTCAGTAATTGGAAGAGTTAATGGATCACTAAGAAATCTCTCTCTTTCTCGACAATATACTCCACTCCCTACCAAATCAATGCTTGTAAGAGCTCTTATCGTCCCCATGATTTCATATGGGTGTCAAATTATTCGGAATCATAGTGCTGAGGCCAAACGGAAGCCAATTGTGGCTTTCAATAATGTGGTAAGGGACGTCTATATACTTAAACGGTATGATCATGTCTTCAATTATGCTAAAACTATCCTGGGCTGTGCTTTATACTCGCTTTTTTATTACTGTAGCATAAAGTTTTTGCGGAAAATCATCATCACGAGAGAACCTGCATACCTCTATAACGATCTAAATTTTTCAATCTCTTCGCGTTCGCTTGTAATTAACAATCACAGGTTTAAATGTTTGACTTCAGAGCGTTTACATCATTCGTCTTTGGAATTCTCTGCCCCTCGATGTGAGAAAGTCGTATTACGGATAATTTTGACGATGTTTTGTTTTCTTATTTGTCCAGTGAGTTTTATCAAAGTTAGGCTACATATTTTTGCATTATCTATTATATTTTAATTTATAAACATTTCTTCAATTATATAATATGTACATAACTGTAACTTTATTATAATATTAATATCCAATATATAAGCTTTCCAACCAATATGTATGTATCAGCTTCTTTAAAAATTTGAGTTTAATTTTATGTATGTACTTTTGCAACTTAAAGACCACTGTGTCTAATGTAAAAGATTTGAATTAAATAAATAAATAAATGAAATGAAAGGACAAGAACTACCCAAAATATTAAGACAGTACCAGGGTTTAATTTACAAAGACGGTGACAAGCTCAATGAAAATTCAAGAAAATCTATCGGCCACTCAACGTAGAAATTGTGATGATACAAGAAATAAAGAAAAAAAGTAGTTTTTAAGTTAAACGTTATAAATTGTAGATTTTTGTTTCATTAATTGTGTCGATTAATTTCAATTGAGTTATACATCATTTGACATTTGATTTGTGTAGAATATATGTAATTAAATGACAGATTAAGTTTAATGATTATACAGTGTAATATATATATTTTTTTTTATTTATTTATTTCGTCTTATAAGTATGTACAATCTTATTTTTAGACTACTTTTAATATTTTACAAACATTTTAGATTTTTTTTACTTAAAAGCTATAGAGCATTCATGATAGCTGTCTTACAAATTAATCTAGACATATTGAAATCAATAAAATTTTTATATAAGTTTATATTAAGTTACGTTCAGATCATAAATTATATTTCAATTATACTAAATTGCATGTTTATAATAACTTTTAATTCAATTCAACTAAATAATATGCTCAACATCCTTCACGGCTGTGAACAGCGTGCGCAATGTGACTCGACCCTTATATTTTTTCTTGCTGAATTTCCATCTCGCCATCTCCTTTCTTTCTTGTCGTTTACTGGCGGCCATCTTTATTCAGCTAATCAAGTCAGTGGTTGTTTTCGTTGTTGTGAACCGGTGTCGTGTGTGGTATCTTGTGCGGTGTCATGAGTGGATATTAATTAATGACTAAATTGTAGAAAAAAAAAAAAAAAAAAAAATTTAAGCCGATATTGTGTTGAGCTGTGTAGTGTTGGGTAAAGTATATATTAATATTTAGAATTAATTCTTTTTGCATCCAATAATTGCTTTGCCCTTTTGATTTGCGTTACAACGCGATCGTAAATGCCAGTTAGAATGGACTCCAGTTGTCCATTCACTTGTGTTGTTTGGATGCAGATTCGTCGTGGGAAATCGGCTCAGATCAAGAGTTATTGATTTTAAGCCGAAGGCGATCGTCTGGCTGTAATTCGCATCAGAGCCACATTTCAAAACATCAGCTTAATATGTGCACACGCCCCTACCGAAGAAGTTGAAGAGCTTGTCAAGGAGGAATTTTACGACCACCTCCTCGACGGAGCCTGTCCAGAGATTCGTACGAGGGGACTTCAATGCCAAAATCGGTAAGGAAATCATCTTTGGCGGGATAGTCAGTAAGCACAGCCTCCACGATTCGACAACAGACAAGGGTTCCCGACTAATCGACTTTGCAGCAGCTCAAATACGGTGATAAGTAGCACTAGGTCTCCTAGGCTAAGAGTCCACACAGCAGCCTGACTTTGCTTTGACGGTCGAACACGCAACCAGATCGAACACGTGCTAATCGACGCAAGGCACGCATCCAACATCTTGGATGTGCGTACCTTTCGAGGGGCAAACGTTGACCCTGACCACTATCTTGTTGCAGCTAAATTCAGAGCCCGACTGTCCAACGAGAAGAAGCTGAGAGCCGTCAAGAAAAACAAGCTTAACGTTGGACGCCTTAGCACGTCAGAAAGAGCCAGAGCCTACAAAGAGCACCTGACCGAGAAACGCCCTGCAATGCATTCACCCACCACAAACGCTAACAACCAGTGGACCGAATACCGCAACCTCATCAAAGAGGTAGCCGTGATCAACCTTGGCTACCAACCACCAAAAAGGAGGAGCCCTTGGTATGATGATGAGTGCGAACAACGGAAGAGGGTGACAGAAGATGCACACAAGAAAGCGCTGCAGCGCAAAACAAGAGCAGCGAGAGAGAAGTACTGGACCAGAAGAAGGGAGGAGAAGAGAATCCTGCGTAAAAACATATGAAAAGGCCACAATCCGATTGGAGCGGATCGTATGATACCCTATCCCTTTCCTATGCACATATTAGCTGCTTCTTCCACCAATATACTTCCTTAAGCAACTTTTTTTCAAATACTTTATAAAACTACTCCAAAACACAAATTTTCTCAATGAGTGGGCGTAGTAGTGGGCAGATTTTGTAAATTTTTCAACATATACTGTATTGTGCTCCCAAGAAGTGCTATTATTTCGATAATTGCATTGGCAGCACTTTAATTGGTAGTACTAATTGTATTTAAAATGTTGATACCTAATAAAATATGAAGTTCACTTCTAAGCGAACCACGAAGAATAGAACATGGTGGCAGCGGTCTAAGAAAAAAGAACTAACCTCGATAACCTCGTGAAACTTTAAAAGAAAAAAAATATGAAAAAATGAGAAAAAGGGAAAGCAGAATCGATACAAGGAAAATAAAGGAAAAAAAAATAATAATATAATTACACAGTGACAAAATAAAAATCTAATTAGAAATACACTAGACACTGCATAGTAGGAGGCACGTGAACTGAAATGCCAGGAGAAGAAAAAAAAATATTTTCCACAGAAGGAAAAGCGTTGGCGTCAACATCTACGACTTCCCACAAGGATTCACCAAATCCAAAAATGGCACTAAGTCCCCCAGAAGAATTCTCGTTTGTTCCATCGGACTGGGAAAAGTGGTCCAAACGCTTTGACAGATACCGCAGTGCAAATGGATTGGATGCAGCGAATAATGTGTCACAGGTAAACGCTTTAATATATTGCATGGGTGAAAGAGCCGAAGAGATTTTCTCTTCCTTTACTCCTACGCCAACAACATATACTGCATGCTTCAAAAAATTTGAAGAGTATTTCATTCCAAAAAGAAACTTAATATATGAGCGCACTAAATTTCTAAAACGTAAGCAATGGGATAAGACAGGGGAGGAGTACATCACAGCATTACAAGCGTTGGCAAAATACTGCAAATGGGATAACTTGCATGATGAACTGATTTTACTAACACTAATCGTAGGCATGAAAGACACAAGTTTAAGTGACAGGTTACAATTAGATCCGACTTTGTCATTAGAAAAAGCGGTTATAGCTATTCGCCAAGTAGAGGAACTGCACAGACAAAAAAAGGAGCTTTCTTCATCTGCACCATATGTTTACAGAGTTGAACGTTACGCTCCTAAGAAAACTAGAAATGACAACCAGAGAACAGAATCAGAGAAAAAGATAAAAAAAAAAATAAATAAATATCAGGCCGTAAGCAGCCCATAGAGGGCCAAGACCTAGCTTCTCACAACTGTACATGTTGTGCGTGGTATACATTTCTGCATGTACAGAAGGGACCTACAGTTTTATGCCGTATCCGAAGGGCAGAGGGGTTTTTGAGAAACTTTCTTATGACAGTTATACTCTTGAATGTTTGTCAGACACTCGGAAGAGGTGGGGCCGTGAAAAAACTTTTGATGGTATTTTTCTGGATACGAACTCGGAACCCCTTGCGTAGTAGTCCAACGCACTAACCACTGCGCCACGGCACCCACAAGAGAAAAGGATAAGAACCTATAAAAGAGAAGAAAAAAACCTGGGGCGGGAAAAGTGCTTGCGTTGTGGGTACGAGAGACATGAATATGATAAGTGCCCAGCCAAAAATAGCAACTGCAACAAGTGTAAAAAAATCGGACAATATGCAAGACAAAAAAAATACACGAGGTTAGACAGGATGAAGAGGATGAAAATTTTGAAAGAAGCATCGGACTGGTGTGCGCCAATGGTGGTGGTACCTAAAAAAGAGGGAATTCGAATTTGCGTAAACTTTACGGAGTTGAACAAGTGTGTTAAGCGACAAGTGCACCCAATATTTGGGGTAGACCATACCCTTGCACAACTGAAGGGGGCAAAATTTTTTTACAAAACTGGATGCAAACAGTGGTTTTCGGCAGATCCCCTTGGCGAAAGAATCCCAAGAACTGACCACTTTTTTAACTCCATTCGGGCGATTTAAATGCCTTAGATTGCCTTTTGGAATTACTTCAGCACCGGAAGCTTTTCAGAGGAAAATAACAAACATGTTAACAGGAATGAAAAATTGCATAGCACATTTAGACGACATATTGATATGGGGAAAAACTATAGAGGAGCATGACAAATGCGTGGAGGCTGTTCTAAGTAGAATAAGAGAAAACGGGATGACACTTAATAAACAAAAATCAGAATTCGGTAAAACAAATATCTGCTACTTAGGGCATATTATTTCAGAGGGTGAAAAAGAGATGAAAGCCCCAAACAACGTAAAAGAGGTGCAGAGATTTTTCGGTATGGTAAACTTCGTTGGGAAATATATTCCAAATAAATCTACTATTCTGGAACCAATTACCAGCTTGTTATGCAAGAAAAATGAGTTTGTATGGGAGCATGCGCAACAAAAAGCCTTAGAAATTATAAAAGAAAAATTACTAAAGAGACCATTGTTTCATGGGATGCTTCGCAATTAGGACTAGGGGCGGTCCTGTTACAAGCTCATAGGATAGAAAAATATCCGGTGGCATATATTTCACGGTCTTTAACAGCAGCCGAAAGAAATTATGCGAATATTGAGAGAGAGGCATTAGCCATAGCTTGGGCTTGTGAAAAGCTAAAAAATTATTTGATTGGGCGTCACTTTGTTATACAAACAGACCATAAGCCTCTCTTGCAAATTCTACAAAATAAAAATCTGGACGATTTGTCTCCAAGGTTACAAAGTATTCGTATGAGATTGTTGAGATTTGACTACACAATTACATACATACCAGGGAAAAATTTGGTAGTTGCCGATCAGTTCTCAAGGGCACCATTAGAAAATGCTAAGGAAGAGGAGGAGTTGGGAGAAGAAATTGACGCTTATGTTCACCAAATAACACTCCAAAATATATATATGAACAATGAAAATATTGTGAAAGTCGTCGGGGAACAAATGGTTGATTCGGAATGCCAAAAATTAAAATATTATGTAATAAGAGGGTGGGCAATTAAAAATTAAATAATTCCAGAGATGAGAAACTACTATTCAATAAAGGATGAGCTTGCGCTAATTGATAACATATTATTACGAAATAATAGGATAATAATTCCTAGGAAGTTGAGGAATTTAATGCTAATGAAATTACACGAGGGGCATCTAGGAATCACCAAACCGAGATTACGGGCTCAGAGAACTATGTAGTGGCCTGAAATTTGAAAGGATATCGCTATTAAGGTTAGTGGCTGCCCAGTATGCACTCAGAACAAAACTAATAGGCATGAGCCGCTACTGATCGCAGATTTTCCACACTATCCATGGCAAAAGGTTGCAATGGTTCTGTTCAAATTAGAAAACAAATGGTACATAGTTATAATGGACTGTTTTTCGAGGTTTTTTGAAATTGGAGAGCTAGTACGCATGAGGCTAGAGGACGTCATAAAAGTTTGCAAGGCAACGTTTTGTCGTTATGGAATACCACAAAGCATACACACTGATAGCGGCACTCAATTTCAAAAGCTAGATTCTTCTGAGTTCAGGAGGTTTGCCAAAGAATGGTCTATGAAGGTCATCACAAGCAGTCCGCAGTATCACCAAGCTAATGGAGCAGCGGAAGCGGCAGTGAAAATTGATAAAAATATTTTAAAGAAAAATAAAAGCAATCTTGAAATGGCATTGTTGACATACCGAAACACACCTTTATCGAACGGATTTAGCCCGGCGGAGCTAAGTTTTGGAAGGAAACTTCGAGATATCATACCTGTTGTAAATATTAGACAGAATCCGGATCTTCGAAGCCTAAGGAAGAGGGAAGAAGAGTATCGCAACAAGTACAAGAAGAATTACGATAGGAGACATAGAGTGAAAGATTTAAGTGAATTAGAATCGGGAGATTTCGTGTGGATAACCGACCTAGGAAGGCATGGGAAGGTTATTAGGAAAGTGCAGAGTAGATCATATTTAATTGAGACGGAGAAGAGAGTTGTTCGTCGAAACAGATTCCACTTAATTAAAGCCACATATTTAGACTCTTTACAGGCAGTCGCTATAACCCGGGGGAAGAAGCAGGAAAACAACCATCAACCTCCGGACAAATCCAGAATAAAGCACCCATTACTACGACAGAGGAGCAGAGACCGAGACGTGAATCAACTGAGGTCTTGATAACTAGGTCTGGTAGACGTATCCATCGCTCTTGAAATAGTATTGAAGAATATTGTTTGAATATAATGAATTACAACAAATTAATTAGCTTTACTTTGGACAATGAATTGTAAAATTGTTTCGATAACTTTATTATTGCATTCAGATAATTTTAGAAGTTCCAGTAATGTCGATTTGTATCTACTTATGTAAATATTAAATTTATGCTTTAATATCTGAAGGAGGATGTTGCATTGGCAGCACTTTCATTGGTAGTACTAATTGTATTTATAACGTTGATACCTAATAAAATATGAAGTTCACTTCACTAAGCGAACCACGAAGAATAGAACACTTCAAAACACAGTTTTTTGATTTAAAAAACGCCCCTTAAAAGTGGGCATGGCCATACACAATGTACTGAAGATATATAGGATAAGAGAATATCTACATATAAGTTTAAGTCAGTTTTATCGAGTTTCATGTAAAATTACTGAAAAAAGTGATTTTTCGAAAAATGTGAGTGGCAGTGGGCGGATTTTAAAAATGTTCACACCTGTATTGCTTACTTTTCCAAGGACCTCGTATACAAAATTTCATCAACCTAGGTCAAAATTTAAGCCCTAAAAACTGAACGTGTCGTGGCGCTCAATCGACTCGGCTACTGATGCTGATCATTGATATTTATATTTTATGTGGTCCATCTTCAATATTTCTCTATGTTACAAACTATGTATTAAACTTAATATACCCTTAGGGTATAAAGAAAAGGAATCACGCAGATTCCCAGCTCAAGGATATCGAGGAGACTCGCGAGCGCAACAACATTCGGCAATTTTATCGAAAAGCCAAGCCGCTGGCAGCTGGCTACAAACCCGGAACGCAGGCTCTTCGAAATAGCAAAGGCAACCTAGTCACCGACGCACAGGGAATTGTTGATTTGTTTAAGCAACACTTCCAGCAGCTGCTTAACGGTCAGCAAATAGAGAGAGTGATAGGGCAAGACGAGAACCCACCTCCAGTCAATGAAGAAGCAATGCCCCCAGTATTGAAGAAGTTAGCCATCAGAAAATTGAAGAACAACAAAGCCGTTGGTTCAGCTGAACTCTTTAAATACGAAGGTGATGTCTTGGTAGGGTGCATGCATCACATCACCAACCAAGTATTGGTGGAGGAACGCATGCCCGACGACTGGAGTATCAGCTCTATATGCCCCATCTTCAATAAAGGCGATCCTATGTCTTGGAAGAACTACCGAGTCATATCTCTGTTAAATGTCGCATATAAAATCTTATCCAACGTATTGTGTGCAAACGTCTAAAGCCTTTCTGTAACACACTAATCGGCACGTATCAGTGTGGCTTCCGGCCCAACAGATCGACAATAGACCAAATTTTCACACTCAGTCAAATACTGGAAAAGACCAACGAGTTTCAGGTCGAAACCCATCACCTTTTTAATCGACTTTAAGGCCACCTATGACAGCATTCATCGTCTTAAGCTCTACCAGGCGATGGACCGATTTGGGATACCGACAAAACTAATCCAAATGTGTTGCATATAAACGCTGAAAAACGCTGGAAAACATGCGATGCTGTGGGCAATTTGGAAACAACTCTTCGGAGCTCTTCCAAACGTGCACCGGATTCAGGCAAGGAGATGCGCTGTCATGTGATTTCTTCAATATCGTGTTGGAGCAGATAGTGCGCAGAGCAGGTGTCAACACGGAAGGCACTATCTTTCACAAATCCGTCCAACTGCTGGGATACGCAGACGATATTGACATCATCGGAAGATTTCGGCAAGCCGCCGTAGAGGCGTTTACGGTTATTGATGAGCAGGCGAAACGATGTGGTCTTGACGTGAATGAGGACAAGACGAAGTATATGTTATCAACAAACAAAAATTTATCTGTCCAAAACATTGGGCAGATCGTCACTGTTGATAACTATAATTTCGAAGTAGCTAAGGAGTTCACCTACCTCGGAACAAATGTTAATCCTACAAAGGACACCTTTGTAGAGTTTCGACGAAGAATAACCTTCGCAAACCGCTGCTACTTCGGTTTGGCGAAACAACTGGGTTCAAAACTCCTAACTCGACGGACCAAATTAATGCTCTACAGAACGCTCATCTTACCAGTCCTGCTCTATGGAGCCGAGTGCTGGACGATAAGTAAGAAAGCTGAGCAAATATTGGGCACCTTCGAGCGAGAAATACTCCGTCGGATATTAGGTCCCTTATGCGAGGAGGGCGAATGGAGGAGAAGATACAACCGCGAACTCTATGAGCTGTACCAGGATGTGGATGTAGTCGAAAAAGCCAAGATACGCCAAGATACATTTGCTCGGCCACATCGAGCGAATGGACAACAATGCTCCAGCTAAGAGGATCTTCGAATCCCAGCCCCCAAACTCAAGACGGCGAAGAAGACCGAACCTCCGGTAGCAGAGTGCTCGGGACCGCAGAGGATGGAAGGCAACGATGTCTCAGACAGAGACTCTTCAAGGGTCGGGAGCCCTTTAAGTAAAGTAAGTAAGTAAGTGTGCTGTTAACCTCCCAGGCTACGTTCTGTACTCGCGATGTTTACGTGTTGTGTAGTGTGTGCACCTCTTAAGGCAGATATGTGATTGTGTTTTATTAAGTACCTAGAGAAGATAAAACTTAAAAGTGCGTTAATAAATGTTTTTTTATACCCTATCCTAAGGGTATATTAAGTTTGACACATAGTTTGTAACATAGAGAAATATTAAAGAGAGATCCAACAAAGTATATATATAAATGATCAGCATCAATAGCCGAGTTGATTAAGCCATGTCCGTCCGTCCGTCCGTCCGTCCGTATGTCACCGGTTTTTGGGCCTTAAATTTTGAGCTAGGTTGATGAAATTTTGTATACGAGGTCTTTGTAAAAGTAAGCAATACAAGTGTAAAAATTTTTAAAATCCGCCCACTGACACGCCCACTTTTCAAAAAAATCACATTTTTTCACTATTTTCATATGAAACTCGAAAAAACTAACTTAATCAAATATGTAGATATCCACTAAATCTACAAATCGTCTATACATTGTATATGGCCACGCCCACTTTTTAGGGGCGTTTACTTCAAAAATTAATTTTCGAGTAAAAATATTAGTTTATAAGGCAAAATAGAAAATTTTGTGAATACATTTTCCACCGCCCACTGACACGACCAAATAAGAGAGGGATAGGGTATCATACGATTGCCTCCAGGCGGATTGTAGCATTTTTTTTTTTTTTATAGTGAGAAAAAGGTAAGTGCGTGTAAACAAAAGATAAAAACAGTGCGCCGGGCGTGTGTGTGTGAGTTCATCTTGTTTCGCGACGGTTTGTTTACATTTCGTAATGTGCGATATGTATGTGTGCAACGTAGCCAGATGCACATGTGTAGCTACAAAAAAAAAAGTAATTTTATATGATTGATACGGGGTTGGTATGGTACCGTATAACTACGACGGGATTGTTGTTAGTGCGAGAATATCTCAGGTAAGTCATTTGTGAGTGATTTATTGATGTGTTGCGTTTGCCGTCGGCATTTTGATGTTTAATGGCCCATATTGTATGGTCAAGTTTTTTGGTGATGTTGTTTCGCGATCTCGTGGATTGGTTATGTTGTCATCCTCGTATATGCTGTTGGGTGGCACAAAACTTGGTGATAGGCCGCTTGACTTCTCCTGTCGGTGTTATGAGGGTCACGACTCGAATTAAGTTATCTGACCCTGGATGGATACCGATAACGCGTGCCAAACTCCATTTTGATCAAAACTAGGCCTCCAATCCTTGGTTGAGGTTGACATATAAACCATTTCGGTCGTTGTTGCAATCGTGCAAGATATTCTGATTGCCAGTGCTTCCAGAATAGTTGTAGCAGTTTTTGTATTCTCTGCCATTGTTGTAGGTGTCCTATTTGTATGTCCGATAAGTCTGATTGTGGGATGGTATTAGGAGCTGGTCCAATGAGGAAGTGTTCGGGTGTGAGTGCCGCGAAATCGTGTGGATTGTCAGTCACTGGGCAAAGAGGCTTCGAATTCAGGTATGTTTCTACTTGATGTAGAAGCGTGGTGAGTTCCTCGAATGTATATGTCTTAGTGCCGATTATCCGTTTGAGGTGGTATTTTATCGATTTCACTCCAGCTTCCCAGAATCCGCCGAAGTGAGGGAAAGCCGGTGGAATAAAATGCCGTCTAAAATGCTGTATACCGTCCTTAGCGATTATTTCCGCGACATCCTTCCAATCAAATTCTTCCACCAACTTCTTCAGTTCTTTGTTGGCTCCCACGAAATTCATCCTATTATCGCTGAATAGATGTGGACACAGTACTCTTCTCGCTGTAAAGCGCCTTAATGCTGCAACGAAAGTTTGCGATGTTAGATTACTTACCAGCTCGACGTAGATGGCTTTGATGGTCAGACATATAAATATGGCGAAATACGCCTTGTGTATTTTGGCGCCTCGACCTTTCCATGCTTTTATGTCGATCGGCTCTATGTAATTTATACCCGTATGCGTGAAGGGTTGAGGTACGCGGACACGTGGGGCTGGTGGGCTATCCATCAATCGGTGTGACGGCTTTGCTCTGTACCGAAAACAGATGACACATTTGTCGATAACCCCTTCGACACAATTCTTAAATTTTTAAATCCAATATTTGTTCCTCTGTTGCAGCCCACCATGCAAGGTTATCATATGAGCATCGATTATCAGAAGTTTGGTGAAATGATGATTACCCCTAAGAATGATCGGATGCCGTTGATCAAATGAAAGCTCAGTGTGTTGTAACCTGCCACCTACTCGCAAAATACCGGCTGAGTCAGTAAAGGGGCAGAGAGAATTTGGAACTTTGGCCCTTGTATTGGCTGTAAACATTTCCAATTGGACTAACTTAATGACAAAAAGAGTTGTCGATTGACATTCAGCTGTACACAGAACGTGAAGATCCGTGGAACCTGGTAATTTCTTTATATTCGCTATAAATCGGCGACAATATGCGATTATATTACTTAATTTAGTAAAATTAGATTGTTTGTGTATTAACGCGTTGAATTCATTCTTTACCTGTGGGCTCTGATAGCACGCTATTCCGCATCTGTATTTAGATTCATCGGCTGACGGGAGCACTCAAATTTCCAGGTTTCGTGTAGAAAGTCTGTTCCATGCTAACAGAGATGGCTGGACTGCAACCCAGAAGGCATTATTTCTCTCGGCGCTAAATCTGCAGGGTTCAGTTCACTCGGAATATGGTTCTAATTGACTGGTTTGCTTAATCGCTAGATTTCAGCTACTCGGTTTCCTACAAAGGTGACCCACTTGGTTGGAGGAGCAGCGATCCAAGCCAGGGTAATCGTTGAATCTGTCCACGCGTACTGCTGGCCTTCTCTTAACTGTAAGACTCTGGCCGTATATTCCATAAGAGTTGCAAGGATTACAGCACCACAAAGTTCGAGGCGTGGAAGAGTCTGCGTTTTTACCGGAGCAACTCGAAATTTTGACAGAACATGATGGACATGGATTTTGTCGTCCACATCAAGAACTCGGAGGTAAATTCCTACGCCATATGCCTTATTGGACGCATCACTAAACCCGTGCAATTCTACTTCCTTTTGGGTATCATGTGTATGGATCCAACGAGGAATGCGAATCTGTTCAAGCTGTGGCAATTCTTCACAAAAGGCTTTCCATTCCTTCTTCAGCTCTAACGGAATTAAATCGTCCCACTTCAGCTCGCTCCGCCATAGTTTTTGCATCATGATTTTGCCTTTTACGAAGCATGGTGAAATCCATCCGAGCGGAACGAAGAGTTTGGCGATAGTTGAAAGAATGATCCAGCAGATCCAGATTGAACATTCTGAAAAGAGAGTGTATCCTCTAATGAAAACCAAATGATCCCTAACGTTTGGATGTGAACAGATGCGTAAATGGGTAGAGAAAGGTCAAATTCCCGTTGATCTAAAGGTACCTGATCTAAATCTTTGCTGGAATTACTTGCCCATTTGCGTAAATTGAACTCCCCAGATAACAACAAACAAGTTACCTGATGACGCCTAACCAAAGTTCCTTCCACAGTACCTGCGCCAGCAAACAAATCATCAACGTAAGCATTTTCCTTTAGCATTTGTGCGCCTTAAGGATAATTATGTGCTTCATCAGCGGCTTAAGGGATCGAATGGCCAAGTAGGGTGCACACGTTGTTCCGAAGGTGACAGTTAGAAGACGATACACTTTGATCAGTTTAGTGTCATTATCACGCCAGAATATGAGTTGGTAGTTGGAATCATCAGAGTTGACACGGATTTGCCGATGCATTTTCTTGATGTCCGCGGTGAAGGTATATTTGTGTCTTCTCCACCGTAGAACAATATCAATTATATTTCTTTATGTCTAAGGTCCTGTCATCAAATGTTGATTCAACGAGGTCCCATCCGTGGTTTTGGCTGCCGCATCAAAGACGACCCGGAGTTTCGTTGTGGAGCTGGACTCCTTGAAAACGGCATGGTGTGGTACGAAATAATAATGCGAGTTCCTAAGTGTCACATCATGGACGATATCAACTTCCTGCATATGTCCGAGCTGTAAGTACTCATTCAAACATTTTGTGTATTCCTGTTGTAGTATTGGGTTGGTTCGGCAGCGTCGCTACAGTTGAGCAAACCTACGCACGGCTTCTTACTTCAAGGATCCAAGCCCAGGTTTGCTCCCTTTTTAAATGGTAACGATACCTCATATCGTACGCAAGATAGTCTTCGCGTGGTAGCCTTACAGAAATCCTCGAATGCCTTGTCTTCCTGTGTTTCGTGGACCTTGTAAGGTGCTTCTTCGATTTCCCAAAAACGTTGAAAGTGTCGGTCGACATCTGGCATTTGACAGAAACTTCTAATTTGCGTAGTTGGCTGATGTACTTTGCCCATCACTATCCATCCGAGTAAGGTTTTCTGGGCGATCGGACCCATTTCTTCTTCCCCACGTACGTACGAGTAGACGTCATTCAACAAAAGTAAATCTACTTTGGCAGGCTTGAAGAAATCCGGGTCAGCTAGATGCAAATCCTTAATGTGGCTCCATCGGTTTGGTGTCAGTTGGTTGGCCGGAAGAAGCCCAGTCAGGGACTTAAATATTAATCCTCGGGTCTCAAAATCAGAGTGAAGAGATCCGAGAGTTGGTTGGAACCGGCCCTCGATGAGGATGCACTTAGACCAGTATTTGGTCCATTGTGCTGCCGATGTGTAAGGTGGGTGGGTCACCCTCTTACTCCTTTACTCCTTATTATGAAGGAGCCTATGTTAGCCGTACAGGCATTGTTTAGAACACTTAGATCGTTGAATAGGTATTCACCTAGTGTGACCTTTCTAATGTTGGCAAGCGCGTGGCACGTGCATAGGAGGTGACTGATAGTCTCCTCTTCTTCCTCATCTCTAAAACTTCTACAGAAGTCATTGTAGGGGATGCCCAGTCTTTGGGCATGCCTTCTTATGGCACAGTGTCCGGTGAGGGTGTTTACGATTTTGGAGAGGGTTTCTCTCTTATGTTTCATGTCCGATGGACCTGGTTTTATTAAGCGTGGGCCAAAGCAGCCTTGCAGTGTTACAGTGGCCGAGCTGTTGCCACCGTAGTTGGCTTCTGTCACCGCGTCGTCATGGACAAGGTATTTAGCATAGGACGTTGGCGCCTCGATGTCGGTGACGTTTATGCTGTTTAGACCTGAGGAGCCTCATCGGGCCAGTTTGTCAGCTTCGCAATTCCCTGGTATATTACAGTGACCCGGTACCCAGCAAAGGGTTAGGTTGTACTGTCCAACTATCTCGTTCAGAGATACGAGTTACGTCAGCACCGAACATTGCCCCATCAGCCGGAAATGCTTACGTTTGCATTTCCGATTCACAAACGTCAAGTGCAATGATCGAGCATTGCAACATCGACCTTATCAAGGCCAAGTATGATAAACAAAAACAGGAAATGCTAAGGTAAGCATTATTCTGTTGTCGATGGTTCAATGCTCGAACATTGAAACGAATGTAGGAAATGCTGATTGGACAAATGTTCGGTGGACGGAACACTCCGTGAACATTTTGAATTGAGAAATAAAAAGTAGCTCCTAAGAGCAAGACACAAACCGAAGTTTAGGTCTTTGATTTATTTTATTTCCAACCAACCAATATAAGTGGCGCAGTCGGGAAAAAAATAGTGCTTCTAATATCCGAAGATATTAGCATCAAACTTTTAAAACCAAAAAGTGCTCAAAAGGAAACTTAAATTATAATAATAATCAAACACAGATAAATTTCACTCGCTCTCAAGCTCCTAATCCAAATTCGATTGTCCAAAGCAATCAAACTCATAGTAGTTCTAGCAACACTTATAGAACTCCAAATTTCCAAAATTCAAGAATTTCGCATAGAACTAATAACACATCGGCGGAGGAGATGATGTCAATTGACAATATCCAAGAAACAAATTACTCACAGGAAGAGTCTCCAAGAAAAAATAACATATCGGCGGAGGAGATGATGCCGATCGAAAATATCCAAGACAAAGTAAATTTTCACCAAAAGCCTCGGAGAACAAACTTCCGTTGATTTCTTTAACAATCAACAAAAAGAAAATACGATGTCTCATCGATACAGGATCCACGACAAGTGTTATTAGGCCTAAAATTTTAAATGATTTCCAAGAAGTTCCCCTACAACACCCAGAACATTTTTCAACCATTACTGGAATTGGAAGAGTAACGAATAAAATAATTACTCCTATTCCAGCAGAGTTTAATATGGAAGGAACTATTACATGGAGAATAGTTGATTTAGCCCATAGAGATTATGACGCAATCCTAGGACTAAATGTATTAAAACCATTAGAGGCAAAATTAAATTTAGAAGATAAATATTTGGATGTCAATGGAAATAAATTGATTCTTCTCCACAATAAGTTTCCATTTGACATTAATAGCATTTGTGCTCTTGAAAGTGGTGCATTACACAATGACATACACTTAGATCATTTAAATGCCGAAGAAAAAAACCAAATTCAAAAACTTCTAAAAAAATATGAATCTTTATTTTACAAAGAAGGTGATCAGTTAACCTTTACTCATGAGATACAACATGAGATCATTACAACTACAGATAGCCCCATATACACAAAAATTTATAGGTACCCTAAAATTCACGAGATCGAAATAGAAAAGCAAATAAAAGACATGCTGAATCAAGGCATTATAGTCGAAAGTAACTCTCCATACAACAGTCCGCTTTGGATAGTTTCAAAAAAGACGGATAATTCGGGAAAACAGAAATGGAGAATTGTGATAGACTATAGGCGATTAAATGAAGTAACCATTAGCGATAAGTTTCCAATTCCTAATATTGAAACAATATTAGATAAATTGGGAAAATCGCAATATTTTTCCACTCTCGACTTGGCTAAAGGTTTCCACCAAATTTTAGTTAAGCCTGAAGATAGGAGAAAAACAGCATTCTCCACTCCTCATGGGCACTACGAATATGTAAGAATGCCATTCGGGCTGAAGAACGCCACTTCAACCATACAAAGGTTAATGAATTCCATTCTGAGAGATTTCATTAATAAGATCTGTGTCGTCTACATGGATGATATCCTTGTTTTCAGTACGTCATTACAAGAACACATAACCAGTCTGGGAAAAATTTTCGAGACATTGAAAAAATCTGGACTTAAACTTCAAATCGATAAGTGCAATTTCCTTAACAAAGAATCAGAATATTTAGGTCACATTCTCACTCCACAAGGAGTTAAGCCCAATCCCAATAAAATTACGGTTATTCAAAATCTAAAATTGCCTACAACACAGAGGCAAATTAAGTCGTTTATTGGTATGACCAGCTTTTACCGAAAATTCGTAAAGGATTATGCGAAAATTGCGGTTCCAATGGTCAAATACTTAAAGAAAAATGCTAAAGTTAATGTTCATGATCCAAATTATATTGCGGCATACGAAAAGCTTAAGTCTGTAATAACAGATTACCCTATTCTGAAATATCCAAATTTCAATAGAAGATTTAAGCTAATAACAGATGCAAGCAATTTTGCACTTGGAGCTGTCCTGACGCAAGATGGTCACCCTATTTGCTATGCATCTCGTACCCTGAATGACCACGAGAAAAATTACTCCACAATCGAGAAGGAGTTACTCGCAATTGTTTGGGGAGTAAAATATTTTAGACCCTACTTATTTGGTAAAGAATTTGATCTGCAAACAGATCATCAACCAATAAAATGGTTGCAAGCCAAAAATATCGGTCAAAATATTAGCCCAAGGCTACAACGATGGCTGATACAATTAGGTGAGTATGATATCAAAATAGAATATATAAAAGGCAAGGAAAACAAGGTAGCCGACTTCCTTAGCAGAATTAATCATGACAGAAATGAAATTAATTTATTTAGTAACCTTTCTAATGAAAAAGCCAAAGAACATATTAATTCTAATGAATCCCTAGAAATCTCAACTGTTCATTCTCAAGAAGAGAATAGTTATGATCACATTCCGATCCTAGAAACCGTTGTTAATAGATTTAAGACTCAGATAATAATTCTGGAGCAAAAAGAAATAGAGATCGAAAATATTTTTAATCACAAAAGAATATTTATTGACAAAAATGACATACCTAACCAAATATTTGATATTGTCCGAAGACATATAACTAGAGGTAAAATTGGAATTTATTGTCAATTAAGCGACTCACTATACAACATTGTGCAGAAGAAACTAATCGAATTAAGAAACCCTAATGTTAAATTTGTCAAATGTAGCTATTTTGCAAAAGATTTAAAAGATGAAGAGGAAGCTTTAAAACAAATATCTTTGTTCCATAAAATAGAATCAGGCCATTCAGGAATGATATCTAATTATGAGGGCATGAAAAGTAAGGTATATTTCCCAAATCTAAAAAATTTAATTAACAAAGTAATAAATAATTGTGACATCTGTACCGCAGCAAAATATGACAGGAACCCAATTAAAAAGAAATTTGAATTAACAGAAACTCCAAAAGATATAAATGACATAATCCATGTAGATGTTTACACAAACAGTAAACATAATTTTATTAACTTTATCGACAAATTCTCTAAACATGCCATTAGCTTACCCCTTGAAGATAGAAACCACAGGACACTAATTGAAAAACTAAGGCAATTCATTTCCATTAAAGGGAAAATGAAAAAACTTGTATGTGATAATGAATTCAACGGTACTAACATAAAGCAATTCTGTAAGGATGAAGGAATAGAAATTCATTTCGCTAAACCAAATAACCATACCGGGAACGCAGACATAGAAAGACTTAATGGTACCCTAACTGAAAGAATAAGAGCCTTAAATTTAGAAAACAAGTTACCAATTAAAGAACAAATCTTTAAAGCTGTAGAATACTACAACAATTCCAATCACTCCACTATCCAAGCTAAACCTATAGAAGTAGAAAATCGCACCATTGACGTTAGAACAATTAGGGACAGAATAGATAAGAGAAAATATAATGTTTTATGTAAGCTCAATAGGAATAGAGAAGATTACCACGAAACTCGACGTGAAGGTTTTATAAAGAACTATGTTAGTTTAAGACATAAAGAAAAACCAAAATTTAGGAAATATGCATTAAAGGGAGTACATGAAAGCAACATTAAAAGACCATTAAAATTTTCAGATGACATTCGTGTGGATCTTAATTCTGACCCGTCTTCCATTAACACATCAAGCAATGACCATCGAAAAAATTGATACAAACACCGGATATGCTGAAATAAAACTTGATTTAGTAGAAATAGTTAGCGAATACGACATTATTCTTCATGTAATAAATCCGACAGAAATTTTTAATTTAACCAATGAGTTAGAGGCAAATTTGTATACTATGAAACTCGATAATGACAAAGAAGTATTGCTCAATGAAATAAATGCAGTGAAACATATGATAAATAGTATTATGATACACAGAAGTCGTCGAGGCTTAATAAATATCGTAGGCAATGGATTTAAATGGTTATTTGGAACTATGAACGATGAAGATAGACAAGCTATCGAAAACCATCTGTCAATAACAGATTCAAATAATCATGAAATTATTCAAAATGTTAATAAACAAATAACAATAAATACTAGTTTTAACGAAACATTTATGCTATTGAAGAACACTATAATATCGGATAGAGATAAAATTATAAAAGAACTCAATACTGTAGATGAAATAAATAAACACTTGCAAATGAAAACTCTTTTCCTAGACCTAATGCTTAAAGTTCATATTTTAAGAAATAAAGTAGAACATATTCTAGACAATATTGCTTCAGCAAGAAGTAATGTTTTACACCCTAACATACTTACAGCCGACGAAATAATAAAATATAAAATAGATTTTAAGAAACTTTTATGTATAAAACTAGGAGTAGCTAAATTTTATAATAATAATATAATTTTTGCAATATAACAACAATAATTCAAACAGAGGAAAAATTAATTGTTCCAATTCCAAACAGTGACTATAAGGAAATAGATACAGAGCTTGAATATGTTGTAGAGATACTAAATCAAACTTATACTTTCAAAGAAAACAAATCAACAAAAGAATTAAAATTAAGTAAAAATTGTATATATCGAAAAAAATGTGACCTTATAACAAATGTGAAAGAAGAAATAATACTTTTAGATAATAACTTGCTAATCCTTAAAAATATTAAAAACAAAACGTTAAACAGTAACTGTGACAGAAGAAAAAATGTTTTAAATGGAAACTATTTTGTAACATTTAACAATTGTACCGTATATTTCGATAATAATAAATTCCAAAACAATGTATATGAATATAAAGAGAGATATGTCATCCCTAATACAGAAGAGTCACTTGTAACTGAACATAAATTAACTTTTGAAGAAATTGCGATAAGACAAGAGGAGAATATTAAGGCTATTAACGAATTAAAATATCATAAGTTAGTTAATTATAGTATAGGAGGTTCTTCTATTGTTGTAGTGTTAATAATTGTATTTCTGCTAATAAAATTTTGTAATATATTTAATAAGATTCAGGAGAATCTTAATACTAAGGAGGGAGGAGTTACGTCAGCACCGAACATTGCCCCATCAGCCGGAAATGCTTACGTTTGCATTTCCGATTTTCAAACGTCAAGTGCAATGATCGAGCATTGCAACATCGACCTTTTCAAGGCCAAGTACGATAAACAAAAACAGGAAATGCTAAGGTAAGCATTATTCTGTTGTCGATGGTTCAATGCTCGAACATTGAAACGAATGTAGGAAATGCTGATTGGACAAATGTTCGGTGGACGGAACACTCCGTGAACATTTTGAATTGAGAAATAAAAAGTAGCTCCTAAGAGCAAGACACAAACCGAAGTTTAGGTCTTTGATTTATTTTATTTCCAACCAACCAATATAAGTTACGCGGCAGTCCTTCAGTGTTGCCGCAAGAGTTTGGAAAAAAGTATCTCTGCGGACAGAAGAAAAGTATCAAAAGGTATCATAATAGGAATTTTGAGTAATAATGCCATTATTATTATTTTGTTAATATTATAAAAATGAAAACAAGCTATAATGCCCAAAATAACACGAATATTCTCAAGTCTTTTACAAAAAATGTATCCATCCAAACAGGCGCCAAGTCGACTACAAGAATATTTAAGTAAATTATCAAAAAAATTATGGAAAAATAATTCACAGTTCAGTGAATAAGAGTATTGCCTGGAATATTATAGTATTTTGTTGTCGGAATTAAAAAGTATCAAAATAGGCGTTTTACAGAATCCGAAGTATCACTTCGAAATTAAGATTAAAAAGTATCACTTTTGACACTTTGGTATCATTGTGGCAACACTGCAGTCCTTCACTGCCTTGGATCTCGTTGTGCTGGATCCGAGGGATTTGATGGCCGCTTGGCTGTCGATGTATATGACAATATCCGATACTGATACTGCACTAACCGCCAGCCAGTCAGTTGCCTGACGAATGGCAGTGACTTCGGCTTGGAAAACGCTGCAGTAGCTAGGAAGGCTGAAGGAGAGGTGGATGTCCAGATCTTTTGAAAAGATTCCAGCACCGACTCCTTCTTCGGTTTTGGAGCCGTCCGTGAAGATTGTCAGCGATTCATGGTGAAGGATCTCCCGTTGTGTCCATTCTGTTCTGTCGGGTATTATGCATTTGTAGTCCATGTTGAAGTTGTGTTCAGTGGGCAAGTGGTCTTATTGCTGAGCAGGCAGCCAGTTGTCTGCTGACGATGTCAGTTGGAAGTAGGTGGAGCATAGTTTGGAGCGCTGCAGTGGGAGAGGTTCTCAGTACACCACTAATGCTGAGACAAGCAACTCGCTGAGTTTTTTTCATTATGATTAGGTTGGAAGCCTTCTCCAGGGCACGCCACCAGACCAGTGCTTCATACATGAGTATCGGTTTTATTACCTATGTGTACAACCAGTGCATGATTTTTGGTTACAGGCCCCAAGTGGGGCCCACTGCCTTTTTGTAAATATATAGGGCAGCTAGAGATTTCCTAGCACGTTCGACTATGTTATCTCTCCAAAGGAGCTTGCGATCAAGCTTCAGGCCCAGGTATTTTGCACTATTTGAGAGGGTGGGGGGGGGGGGGGGGGTGCCTCTTAGCTTCGGGAGATTAAAGTCGGGGAGTTTGTGTTTTCTAATGAACAGGACTAGCTCGGTCGTCGGATTGACTGAGAGGCCACAGCTTTCGGTCCAGCTTACTAGTTTGTTAAGGGCCGACTGCATGACATCGGCCAGTGTCTGCGGGTATTTGCCAGTTACAAGAATAGCGACGTGGTCTGCGTAGGCGATAACTTTGCATCCGGTGTTTTCTATTTGTTGGAGTGCTTCGTTGAGCACTAGGTTCCACAGTACTGGAGACAATACTCCCCCTTGGGGGGTACCTCGGTGTGCACGTCTCTTGACAGTACTACTTCCGAAGGTTGCAGTGATCACCCTGCTTTTAAGCATGTGTTCTACAAAGCAGCAGATCGATTCGCAGATGTTGAGCCTTCGTAGTGCCTTGATAATCGAATTAGTTTCAACGTTGTTGAAAGCTCCCTCTATATCTAGAAAAGACACTAGCGCGAATTCTTTGATTGAGAGGAATTTTTCGATAGAGTAAACTATGTTATGCAGGGCCGTTTCAACATATTTACCTTTTTGGTAGGCGTATTGTGACTTGGACAGTAGGGTGCTATCCATGGTTGCTTTAATATGTAAGTCTAGGATTCTTTCCAAAATCTTGAGAAGGAAAGACGTTAGGCTGATTGGTCTAAGGTCCTTCGGGAGAGTGTGCGATGTTTTGCCTGCTTTGGGTATAAAGACCACTCTAACCTCAGCCCAGGCGGCTGGCATTGTTCCCAGTTTTAGACAACCCCTCAGAATACAGGACAGGTCATGCGCTATTATGCTGAAGGCCGCCTGAATCTGTGCGGGAAAAATTCAATCCGGCCCCGGGGACTTCAAAGGCTAAAAGCTGGTCACTGTCCATTTCAATTTGTCCTACCGACGAACTCAGGAGGTGGCGCTGTGCGTACAGCGTTTGTCAGAGAAGGGTCATCGCTGGAGATGGGCGTGCAGCCGGGAAAGTGAGTTTCCATTAGTAGATTGAGCGATGCTTCATCTGATTCTGCCCATGATCCATTGGGATTCATGAGGACACTTGGTATTGTTGGTGTTTTCGAAAGGACCTTGCGTAGTCTAGAGGATTGAGACGTGTTGTCAATGCTCTGACAGAAACTGCGCCAGGATCTACGTTTGGCCTTCCGAACTTCTGCTTTGAAGTTCTTCAGACTGTTTTTGTACGTATTCCAGTCCGAAGGTAGCCTTGTTGATTTGGCTTTGTTAAATTATTTCCTGCTTACGCAGCGAAGGTTATTAAGTTCTGCATTCCATCACGGTGATAAGACAATACCTTTCTTGTCGTGATAGGACAAGATTCATTGAGTTTAGGGCTGAGGTTAGAACAGTGTTAAGGTTGTTTCGTTCCAATTGCGTAGTTGGTGTTGTGTGTACACATTTGGATAGCTTAGCAGAGAGGATATTGTTATGTTTCGTCCAACCAGTTCTAAAGTTTGTTTCCAGTCATGGAAACATGTCACCAGTATGGAGGGACCGGTAGCGTTGCCTCACCTCCACTTCTTTAAGACCGGAACCCAGATACGTGCCTTTGGCCTGTGTGGTAGTTGGCCACGGTCTACTGCCTTGAGCTTGGCACCTGGCCAAATTTAACCCATGCTGCCGATGGCAGCAGTGATTACATTGACCGAATTTTGGTCATCGCAGGCTATGAGCTTGACATAGCCTTGGTGTCAGGCAGCATCCTTAAAGGTAGGTGGAGAGTTGGGATGTGTCGAGATACCCTCGTAAAGGCAGTTCATCACTCCCTCTGCCTTCAATGAGCTTCCACTTTTCGTAGGAGATCCTCCCTTCATCGTCCGACAAATCCACAATCGCGACCACCAGACTGTCCTTTACCGTCTCAGAGAGGGTTTTGGAACACGTTGGGTTCCTGGTCCTCTTTGAGGCGTCGGACCCCTCATCTGCGGATCTGCGCCTTTTGGGTGCTGTTCCTGTCGCAACTACGGATTTGCTACCTTGCTACCAGCCTGGTTCGTTGAACCATTTCGACTCGGTGAGTCTTTAGCTTGGGAGCTTGTCTTCCGAATGGAGGGATTGGTTCCTTGGGTGGTGGGGTGGCCGGGGCCACGAATGGAGAGGTGGCGTAGGTCACGCTTGGTTTGGGGACTTGTGCCACGGGTAGAGGGGTGGCTTAAGCCACGAGTGGAGGTTTTGCGTTTAGCGGTGCGGCGGGTTTGAAAGTGCCGTAGAGGCTGCAACTTCCTCAATTCGAGGAATTGATTCGCGATGCCGATTGCCCAAGTGTTGGACTCCCGCTCTTGCTGACTCCAATCCTTCTCCGACTTTTTGCCTAGTCGGTCTAGGATACGGAAAGCCGCTGCAGTCTCACGACTCAACGACTTCTTCTCCTCAGCAGAGAGCTTGGGAATGCTGCACGACGGTGTCGTACTGATCAACTCGGGAAGGGTTGGGGGGGCTGAGCTGTACGACGGTGTCGCGCTGACCAACTCGTCCGACAGTGTCGAACAGTCGCTCACAGCATCGTTTATGTAGATATTCTGCAAGTGCTCCTCCACACGTGAAGTGCTTCTAGAGCTGCTAGCGGTGCCAGCTGGTTCCGGGTTTTTTTTAGGCCCGGCCTCGGAAGTTTTTATTTTTTGGTTTTGAGGCATTTTTTGAAAGATATGTTCCCACGAGTAGCTAGGGAAGGAGTAGTCCGTCCGCACAGAGCCCCGCGTTATGCGGATAAGGCAGGCTGATCCAGAGTGTGCCAGGTACTCTGGATACACCGTTCGGGACTGAGCTAGTTTTGATAATCCTATGCCCTCAGCCAGGCTGATCGTAGGCACGGCACGGTTTACACACAAGATCCAGCCCAGGTAGGAGATAAGAGGGGGAAAGGAAGAAAAGGATGGCAGAGACTAGGTAGGGGTGATTACCTCTTAGTTTTCGAGGCTCCACCTGAGAATCGTTCATCGTTACGGCGGTACCGCAAGGATGTGATACATCCCCGGTGTCGATTCCCAAGTATCCAGCGCAAACTAAGCCAGCACACCGCGACAAGGTGGGTTATCGTCGTGCTGGGATCCGAGAGTAAGGTCAACTTAGCTGTATTGCTCTCGTAGTTACAAATGTAGCCTCTGAACCAGGATCTATTAATGCCCTAAATTGAAGGTCTACTCCTGACAATGTCCTGACCTTAACAATGGCTGTAGCTAAAAGTACTTTCATGTTTGATTGTGTTGTGTGGAAAGTGTTGACAGGATGATCAGGTTGGAAGGGTGGAGCATTCGCGTTTAAGGTGGAAAGATATGTGTGTGGGTGGGTGAATGCCTGTTGAGTGGTGTTAGACGCACTAGGCGCTGAATGTGTTGTGTAGTGTTGACTATTTTGTATATGTGAAACTATATGTGGGTGGTAGGAGAGTTGAAATGCAAGAGGAAATGGCCTCGCCTCTAAAAATTTGGCAGAGACTCCAAACTTGGGTAGCTCTTTATCCGCTCCTAACTTCCCAAAGTTGCTGTGTGACTGAAGGTAGCTTTTTGAACATGCAGAAAATTAGGATTGCACCCCAATGTTCTACAGGTAACTGCAAGTTTTTCAGAACGTAGCGACATTCAACAGATGTGTCTAATAATTGTTTCAGAGCTGAAGCAAAGTCATGTGGAATTGTTTCTTGCCCAAAAAAAAGATTTTAAGTTGTGCATTTACAACCACACGTTTGTAGTCATAGCGGGAAATAAGGATGGCCCACGCTGGCCTATAATTTCCGCTATCTATGGCTTAATGCTGCAGAAAACGTTCGGTCTCACCCCGCAGGCTGGATTTCAAATAATGTAATTTCTGTACCTCAGACAAAGCCTCGTTGTTATGAATAAGTGACAGAAATAAAGCATGGAACGATCTCCAATTTGCATATTCTCCAGAAAAGACTTATATATTTATTTTTGGAAGACAGATAACGTTGTCGTCACTAGTAGTACTTAACTTAGCACTTACCGAAGCTTCCTCTGGTGTTTGAAATCGTCCCAGGCTGTCCTGAAGCGCTGCTTTGTACTCGAAGTAAGTTTCCTTTGTTTTTGCAAAAATGTCCTCTAACTCCTCTTGCTTTTCAGATTCAGCTGACCTTATTCCAGCAATGTTGTTCTCACAGCTCGCTTTAAAATTTTCCTCCAGCGTTAAAATCCGATTGGTAATTTAATTCTTCTTTTTGTCCTTAATTGATCTTTTACTGCAATTCTCCGAATCCTTTGCAATTTGCTTGATATTTCAGATCATTGTTTTAGGAATTCCACAAGCAGAGGTGACGAGGGAAGATAAAAAAAATATGAAAATGCTACAATCCGCCTGGAGCGGATCGTGTTATACCCTATCCTTTTTCCATACAAATGTATATAGCACCTTTTTCCACCAACTTTTTTCAACTCTTATCAAACAGAACTAAATTAAATTTACATGTCTATGTAGAACTTTCATTAACAAATCCATTGATATATATATTATCTCTGTACGTTACCTGAGAGAAAAGTTATAACATAAAACATATATTATTTGCATTGTATTGCGAATACGATCAGTGGAGACCATTGCCACTATCGGTACCCAAGCGGCGTTCGTGTTTGTACGTGTTCATTTTGTAGTTACGCATGTGTCCATAATCCCTAACGTTTTTTAAAAGGCAAAATCATTTCCTGTTAGTGATATCCGGAATACCACTTATCTTAACTTATAGATATGTTCGCTCTCCTTAAACAATGATATATTTTATTGCGTTAGATAAAACAAGGAATAAGGACTACCGATAATAGTGAATTTAAGTGGGGAAAAAATTAAATTTTACGTCACTTACACAGCTCTTAGTCAATAATGGCTTAACGGATTTAAAATCAAAAATAGGTGAAATTAGTAAATCCGCCTTGTATTCTTTTAAGATATAAAACATCTCTCTACGTTGTCCTAAAGCTGAGCAATGATCGAAACAATTATTTAAAGCATCACCCGCATTTTTCCTTCAGTTAAGACCTCCAACGCTCCAACGTAATCATGTTTTGAACTTTAGGGTTTGTGGTGATTCAATGCAAACATAAAACACGTTCTATAATAAGGATCAGTATAATTACTAGACTAGAATTAAGGATTAGGATTAGAAAAACTTTTCCACGTAGCGTATGTGTAATATAAGGTAGAAGAGCGGTTTCATACAAACACTTCCAAAACGGTGCGAATACAAAGGTTTCGTATTGTGCGACCATAATAGCTTTCGGCTTCGATTCATTATGTATTCAGTCACTTTTGCTCACTTCCGAAAGTACGAATCATCAATCCATTCGTTCTTTCGTATGAAAAATTGACTATCAGTTGGGGAAAATTCGAAAACTGTTTTATAACGCACGAAATGCATCAAATTTATTTTTAAGAGTTTTCAATCAGTTATACTATTAATTTTCTCCAATCATTTAATTTATTTCTGGAAAAACGCAAAATCAATCGGCGAAACTACTTGACTAATGCTTCCGAATACATCTTTTTATTATGGACATATTCATAAGTTAAGTTAAGGACTTAGCGCAGAATATGGATATTAATAACTTAAGTATTTGTGAATTGAAATTTAGTTTCTCAAACCAAATAAAAACGGATTGTTCCTGATCGTTATTTATGTTTCTTTGCTCGCTCTGTTTATTCCCTATCCTAACGGTATATTAAGTTTGATACATAGTTTGTAACATATAGAAAACTATTGCAGATAGACCCAATAAAGTATCTATATAAATGATCAGCATCACTAGCCGAGTCGATTGAGCTATGTCCGTCCGTCCGTTTGTCTGTCACCAGTTTTTCGGCATTAAATTTTGAGCTAGGTTTATGAAATTTTGTATACAAGGTCCTTGCAAAAGTAAGCAATACAAGTGTAAAAAATTTCAAAATCCGCCTACTGACACGCCCACTTTTCAAAAAATTCATTTTTTTCAGTATTTTCATATGAAACTCGAAAAAAATTACTTAAGTAAATAGGTAGATACATTTCTACTCTTCAAATCTTTTATACATTATATTCGACCACGCCTTTATTTTAGGGGCGCTTTTATCAAAAAACAGTTTTTGACGTTTTTATTCGAACAATATCATTGCTAAGGAACAACATTCAGTATATTTTGAAAAAAAAAATTCAAAATACCACACCAACTTATTGAGAAAATTTATGTTTTGAAGTAATTTGATAAGATATTAAAAAAAATAAATTTGTATAAAGAAAAGTGATAGGGTATCTTACGATCCGCTCTAGACGGATGTTTTACATACATATTTGTATGCGTGAGGAGCTTTTAGATCGCGAAGCAAGGCGAGCACGGGTCAGCTAGTATTTTATAAAACTACTCAAAAACACAAATTTTCTCAATGAGTGGGCATGGTAGTGGGCGGATTTTGTAAATTTTTCGATATTGTATTTTGCTCCCAAGTATTGCTATTATTTCGATAAAACCTTCAAAAAACATTTTTTTTATAAAAACGCCTCTTAAAACTGGGCGTGGCCAAACACAATGTACTGAAGATATGTAGGGTAAGAGAATATCTACATATTACGGATGGACGCACGGACATGGCTCAATCGACTCGCCTACTGATGCTGATCATTTATATATATACTTTATGTGGTCTATCTTCAATATTTCACTATGTTACAAACTATGTCTCAAACTTAATACACCCTTAGGATAGGGTATAAAAAAAGGAAGCAGTGCAAGTGTAAACATTTTCACGCTTAAGTAAAGCGTCATAAGACCAAACTGGTTTGCGACATTATGCCAAATTTACCCCATGACGCTTTGTAGCAATGACTTAGAGCCAAATGGCACTAAAATGAGTGCCCGACACTGTACAGTGTACACACTTCACTTGTTTACCAAATCCATTTTTTTCATCCATTTTTACAGCGCAGCTTACAGTGTAAGAAATATTTGCTTAATGGCATTTTACAGACTCCCGCGCTTATCATTCATAGTGCGCCGGCTGCTTCAAACACGACGTGGAAAAATGGAAAATTCTAATGAGTAGTTTCGAGTTTTGTGAAGGTTAAATTAGAGTGAGTAAACTTCTTTACATTCCAGAAATAAAGCATTTGTACAGATTCAAGAGTAATTCTAAAAGTGGGCGGAGTTTGAAATTTTTTTCAACAAATATTAAATTTTATTCCTAAGAAGTGATATTATTCTAATTAAACCACAGAAAAATAGTTTTTTTTTTTAAAGAACAACGCCCCTGAAAAGTGGGCGTGGCCAAATACAATGTATGGGCAATTTGTAGAGTAAGTGAATAGATAAATAATAGCACTTATAAGTTTTGTCAAGTTTAATGTAAAAACATATGAAAAAGCTACAATCCATTTGGAGCGGATCGTATGATACCCTATCCCTTTCCTATGCACATACCAGCTCCTTTTCTACCAATATACTTCTTTAAGCAACTTTTTTTCAAAAATATTATATAAAACTACTCCAAAACACAAATTTTCTCAATAAGTGGGTAATGAGCGGATTTTGTAAATTTTTCAACATATACTGTATTTTGCTCCCAAGAAGTGCTATTATTTCGATAAAACCTTCAAAAAAACATTTTTTTGTAAAAAAAAACGCCCCTAAAAACTGGGCAAGGTCATACATAATGTTCCGAAGATATGTAGGGTAAGAGCATACAAAGTTTCATTGTCCTAGGTGAAAATTTAAGGCCCAAAAACTGGTGACAGACAGACGGCCGGTCATGGCTTAATCGAATTAGCTATTGATGCTGATCATTTATATATATACTATATTAGGTCTGCCTGCAATATTTCTCTATGTTACAAACTATGTGTCAAACTTAATATACCCTTTGGACAGGGTATACAAAATAATTAAAGGACTTAGCAGTTGGTTTGTTCTGGAATTCAACATACTTGACGTCCAGTTACGAACAGTTGCTATGGTTATCCCAACTGTAACAACGGATACAACGGCCGAAATACTGTTCCAACGGTGTCAAGAAACTGTTGAACGAAATTTTCCAACGGTGGTAGTACAGTAGCGGTATTTTAATATTTTTCACTAGTTTTGAAGAACACCTCATCGCTATTACCAAAATCTTCAATGCCCTTGCCAAACATAATCTTAAGGTGCAGTTTACTAAATATTCTTTTCTTCAAAAAGGCACCGAATTTTTAGGCCATGTCTTGACTGATGAAGGTATGAAACCTAACCCGGAAAAAGTAAGATTATTGAATTGTATCAGTTCATCTTGCGCAGAGTATAAATTCTCTTCATTCAGCAATTATACCAATTTGCATTACTTCTTATATGTAGAGTGTATGGACATACTCGTATGTATGTATATCAAATACATAATGAATTCAGTGTCAGTGCACGTTAAGCATTATTTTAAGTAGTTACATTTAAATATAACAGGTTTTGGGCCCAGTCCCAAAAATTTCTATATACATATATACATATATCCAGCACACTTAGTTTAACCGTTTTTTTCGAGCATATTTTTGCAGGATATTTGATCATCACTCGTCATAAGTAATTCGTCAGTAATGGAGAACGAGTTATTAAAAATTTAAAAATTGCAAAATGTGGAGCAGTGGAAATTCCAAATGAAGGTTCTCATAAGCGGTCCCACTTACTTTTTTCCAAATTGTGGTGAATAGCTCCAAAAATCGTAGTGCTTTACAGTAAAGTGAAGTGATAAGCGAAAATATTTCTTTTCAAAATTTATTTTTCTAAAGTACATTTTTGAATTACAGTTTTTACTTGCACCTATACATATGTATAATAATAATATGATTAATTCTGACATTACGATGATAGAGAAGCTCGAAAAAGTATGTCTACCGATTCTCTCTGTCTGTCTGTCTGTCGATAAGTATTACAGTATCAATTTAAACTTGCTGTATCTTTTTGTTAACGAATTTGACATTAATAAGTAGGTATTGGTTTACTAAAGATATTAATTTTGATGGTGGGTCAAACGAACTTTTATTAGTGTTCCGGACCTTAAAAGGAAAGACGGAAAACTTATGGGTTTTTGCCCATAAGCTTTTAAGCTTTGCTTAAACTATTCAACAAGCAAAGTACTGTTACATGCGTTTTTATCCAAAAGCTTGGTACGCCTAAACTAACTGTAATATGAAATTTTATCAAAATCGTTGAAACCATTTTGGACAAAACTCCGTGTTTGTGAAAATGGCGCTACGTGAAGGAACTCTAAGAGTAGGGCTACAACAAAAATTTCAATGTTCCCTTTTGTGGCCATGCAATAGCTCCCTAACATGAAGTTTGAAGTAAATTAATTCACTCGTCATACATACAGACAAACAGAATCGGCAGACACACTATAACGAGCTTCTATATCAACGTAATTTCAGAATTGTTTAATATCTCAATTTATTTAATTCAATACATGTTTTATATCGAAAGTGCAAGTTAAAATGGACTGGAATCTCAGCATAGTATTATTAGGACATACCTACGTTTACATTACATTACATCGTTCATATCAAAACCAGTATTAGGCCTATGCAGGATATGAATAATATTGCCCTCTGTTTAATGACAATATAAAATGTCCGGAACACTATTGCACGAGGCCCTCCTCGCACTTGCCCAATTTTTTTTTCAAAAGTAAACCTCTAGAGAAAAGAAGGTTGTTTACTGTTTTTACAAATAAATTATTTCTTAATTAAGTCTTTATGTTGTTAACAGTTGAAAAACATCTCTCCTTAAAACATTTTACTAGAATTATTGAATGTTTTTAATATCATATTTTTTTCTCAAATCGTAGTATTTTGCAATTTTTCGTAATGGCGTAGTGAAAATGTTAAAAAGTAGCAGTGTCCCCACTTACACTTCAATTGTAGTGTAAGTGGGGACACTGGTTCTCATAAGGGCAGGTAATATTTGAGATGTGGTCACCGGGAGATGTAGTTGGAGAAACCTACCATAGCTGGAAACGAGCAGAGTGTGTGCACAGTGAAAGATTACAGGGCACAGAAAATGATTGTAACAACATGTTGATGATGATCCATATTATGAATTATGACACATCTGCGGAAATGTGGTCTAAATTAGAGAGTGTGTATGAGCAAAATTTGAAGCCTATGCGAATTCGAATAGGTAATGGAGGTGTGATTAAGGCTGTAGGTAAAGGAGTTGTGGAAATCGATGCATTTAAAGGTAGATTGTGGCTTAGGAGACATATGTATTTCCGATGTGGTCTTTGTTCCAGAGATAAAACTTAACCTTTTCTCAACTCCACAAAGGATTTCACATGATCGCGAACTCAAAACGTGCGATATTCTGAAGGATGAAAATATTGTTGCTGTTGGCATCGCGGATCGAATAAGATATTTAAATTGCTTTTCCGTACCAGTAATTTGACACCAAATGTTTTGGCTAACATGGTTCTCCCAATAGAATCATGGCACCAGCGAATGTGTCACCAACAAATTATGGGGTGAAACTGTCACAACTGCGGTTTATACGCTAAACCGAACCGGACGAAGCTCAGACCCCATTTGAATTATGGTTTAATAAGATCCCAGATATAACTCAATTTAAAATGTTTGGTGTCGATGCATATATCCATGTTCCGAAGGAAAAGAGGCGAAGACTATAGGCAAAGTCAAGGAAGGGTATATTCGTTGGTTATGCTGAGGATACGAAACGTTTTCGAGTGTGGCTCCCTCAGTCCAAAACCATTCAAATTTCGCGAGACATCATCTTCAAAGAAACACAAGCAGATAAGCCAGCAGTTATTCACATGCAAGAAAATGGGACTGGATCTGATGTTACTGAAAACTGAGCCGATGATTAAAGAAGCATAAGAAATGGAAGAGAAAGAGAAAGGTAATGAATCAAATATGTCTAATAAATCTTTCAATGAAGATGGTTTACCGGCGGAAGAAACTTCAAAACAAAATCCTAATTTACGCCATCTGCGTTCGACATCCGTAGCCATTTTGGCATTATATGAAGGTTTTGCTTATGTCTCTTGTTCGGAAGAACCTCGTTGTTTTGAGGAAGCAAGAACTTCGACCATTAACAGTGGAAGAATGCAATGGAGGAATAAATAACGTCGCTTATGAAGAATGACACATGGGATCTGGTAGATCTACCACCTAACAAGAAGGCAATAAAAAACAAATGGGTATACAAAACCAAACGAACGGCTAATGGATATATCGAGAGATTTAAAGCGCGATTGGTAGTTAGAGGTTTTAATCAGCAGTATGGGATTGATTATGAGGAATTCTCAGCCCGTTGTAAAATTTACATCGATTCGTATAATCATCGCTCTCTGTGCTGCGGAAGGATTGAAACTAAAACAATTTGAAATCAAAACTGCCTTTTTGTATGGAAATTTAGCTGAGGATATCTACATGTTTCAACCAAAAGCACACGAAGATGGAAGTGATAGGGTGTGGAAGTTAAAGAAAAGCCTATAGGCTTGAAGCACTGGAATGCACGTTTTTCCGATTTCTTGAAGAAATTTAGTTTTAATATCAGCGATGCGGATTGCTGTGTATTTATTGGAAAAAGAGAAACTCGAAAGGTTATTTTGGCTTTCTCTGCCTTGTTGCAGCGGAAGAGGATGAATTTTTTGCGTAAAGGTTTTAAGGTAAAGGTTTCTACTGCAAACTATTAAATAGGGATTGAAATCAACACACTCGGAGATGGAAGCATGCATATCAATCAATCTGCGTATGCTAAGAAAGTCTGTTGCTACACCAGTTGAGAGTCCAAAGGTAAAAGGTTCGTGTAATCATGCCAGCGTGTCAACATTTTCACACCGTGAAGCAGTAGGGTGCTTAATGTATTTAGCAATAGCACCACAACCCGATATTGCTTTTGCTGTTAATTTTGTCAGCCGATATTTAGAAAAACCTAGTTGTAGCAATGTAGTTGCAGTAAAGTGAATCTTTAAATATTAATCCCATTCTTGAATGTTTCACAGACGCAGATTTTGCTGGTGACGTCGAATCAAGAGTATCGACAAGTGGATACGTCTTGACGATGTGTGGTGCCGCTATTGCTTGGTCATTTCAACGACAAAAAGTGTTGCTCTCTTAACAACTGAGTCCGAGTATGTTGCTGCGGCTGAGGGTGTGAAGGAGCTGATTTGGGTGCAGAGACTTTTTGAAGAAGTTTATTTGTGAGACAAAACTCAACCGTCTCTTAATATGGATAACCAGAGCACGATCCGCTTAATAAAGAATACAGAGTTCCACAAAAGAACGAAATATGTTGAAGTAAAGTACCACTTTATTAGGCAGAAGTATGAAGACGGATAGTTTAGTCTACAATATGTTTCAACAAAGGAACAAATTGCTGACGTGTTAACAAATAAATAAATAAATAAATAAATACTAGGCCGTAAGCAGCCCATAGAGGGTCAAGGCCTAGCTTCTCACAGCTGTGTATTGTGCGTGGTATACATTTCTGTACGTACAGAAGGGACCTACAGTTTTATGCCGTATCCGAAGGGCAGGGGGGTTTTTGAGAAGCTTTCTCATGACAGTAAATACGCTTGGATGCTTGTCAGACGCTCGCAAGAGGTGGGGCCGTGAAAAAAAGTTTTGATGGTATTTTTCTGGATTCGAACTTGGAACCCCTTGCGCAGTAGTCCAACGCACTAACCACTGAGCCACGGCACCCATGACGTGTTCAGAAAACCTCTATTAACCCTAGAAATATAAACTGCGCCTCGGAGGCGCTCGCGAAAAATATATATTGCTTTCTTCTTTTAACCGACGCTCGCACAAACTTGTTCTTTGAAACCAACTCAGTCGTCGATCAACACTTGCGAGGGACGGTCATTCTGGTTTGGTAAGTACCACAGTTTTGTAGTTATGACAATGCGTTGCGCTCGAGAAGCGCATGTTTATCTTCTATGTAACTTTTATGCAAGTTTTTGTGATAATTTTTGTTTTGTTACTTTCAACTTATATTCTACTCATGTATGGGTTTTAGGAACGTTTTAACATAATGGCATCTAGAAGAGTGTTGGAAGACGAAGAAATTGTTTCTTTTTTGAATCAAGCAGACGAACTTGCAAATTATGGCAGTGACAGCGAGATTGAGGATCATATAAGTGAAGATGATGTTCAAAGTGAAACTGACGACGAGTACGTAGATGAAGTAATCGAAGAAAACTTAAATGACACCTCGACATCTGAAAACCCCGGACATGACCAACGCATAATTATTCCGGCTCAAAGAGTAATCAGAGGTAAGAATAGATATGTTTGGGCTACTTGTAAAGGTCAAAGTCATTGAAGAACATCTGCGATCAATATAATTCGCTCTAATAGAGGTCCTACTCGAATGTGTCGAAATATTTTGGAACCACTTTTATGTTTCGAGTTATTTATCACTGAAGATATCATTCAAGAGCTCGTTCAGTGGACAAATGTGGAGATATCAATAAAACGTACTGATAATATGACTTCTTCGACATTTAGAGATACGAATCCTACTGAAATCAAAGCCTTTATTGGAATACTTACTCTAAGTGCTGCAATGAAAGATAACCATTTATCAACCGATGAATTGTTTGATACTTCATTTAGCGGCACGAGATATGTGGCTGTAATGAGTAGAGATAGATTCGATTTTATTATCCGGTGTCTAAGAATGGATGACAAGACCCTACGCCCTGCTCATCGCCAGGAAGATCCATTTATTCCAGTTCGAAAGGTTTGGGATTTGTTTATAGATCAATGCAAAAATAATTACACTCCTGGAAGCAATGTCACTATTGATGAGCAATTACTTGGATTCCGAGGTAGATGCCCATTCCGAATGTACATACCTAACAAACCAAGTAAGTATGGAATAAAAATCCAAATGATGTGCGATAGTGGAACCTGTTATATGCTGAATGCTATGCCATATATTGGAAATGCAACAAATACAAATGGTTTGCCGCAAGGAGAATATTACTTGAAGGAGTTATCACGACCAGTTCATGGCACAAACCGCAACATAACGTGTGACAATTGGTTCACGTCTATCCCTGTCGCAAAATCATTGCTATTTGAACCCTATAAATTGACAATTGTGGGAACGGTAAGGTAAAACAAACGGGAAATTCCTGAGCAGTTGAAAAACACCCGGGTTCGTCAAGTGGGAACGTCTATGTTTTGTTTTGATGGACATTTAACCCTAGTGTCCTACAAGTTGAAGCCGTCAAAGATGGTGTACTTATTTTCCTCGTGCGATGAAGGTCCCGTTATAAATTCTACAACTGGCAAACCTGAGATTATTATGTTCTATAACCAGACTAAAGGCGGCGTCGACACGTTTGATCAGATGTGCTCTATCATGTCTTGTTCTAGAAAGACAAACAGATGGCCAATGACAATGTTTTATGGCATATTAAACATAGCCTTTGTCAACTCGTACATAATTTACACGCATAATGTTGTACTAAACGGAGAGAGACCATTGAACCGTAGAGAATATATGAAGAAGCTAAGCTGTGACCTATCAACACCGTGGATGAAATACAGATTGGAAATACCTACTTTGGCAAGACGTTTGAAGGAAAATATTCAAAGAGGTTTCTGAAGGAGCTGATGAGGAACCCCCAGCTAAAGTTCGGCGTTACTGTAGCCTATGTACAACGAAAAAGAAAAGAATGTCTAAGATGACATGTACAAAATGTAAAAAGACAGTGTGTGGTGAACATAAACATGATGTTTGCAACAACTGTCTATAAGCATTGATTTTTTTTTGTTTTTTTGACTGATTAGTATTATTTGAGACTGATTCTATTATAATTTATCAGTTAGTAAGAAAAAGTAATATAAATGTCACCTGGTAATAATAATTCATATTTGAATACCGAAGATCTCTAATTTGGTGTTCCTTTTTGTTATGGATTTAAAAAATCCTACTTTACTTAAAAAAATGAATAATATATATTTATGTTTTACTTAATCACTAATAATGTAACAATAAAATGAAGTAATATAAAAAAAAATTATTTAATTTCTTAAAAAAAACGTTTTTTTTTAATTGTGCGCCTCGCAGGCGCATGTTTATCTTTTCAGTACTAAAAAATAAGTTTATCTTTCTATGGTTAAAATCTAGTTTTGAATTGTTTCGACAAAAAATGGAATTATAATAAAATAAAAAAAATTATGTTGTCTAATTATATACATTATAGAATTATAAAAGTGGAAGTATTTTTAAAACTTCTTTTGCCTCTACTGAAAAATCACAAAATTAGACATAAGCTACTTTAACTTATTGCCACAGATATATCAAATACATAATGAATTCAGTGACAGTGCACGCTTAGCATTCTTTTAAGTAGTTTCATTTAAACATAACAAAGATGTATTCTAAACTATAAACTGCCATAATCAGAAGGCCTTTCTTGGCCTCACAGGGTTTTACCGGAAATTTGTAAAAAATTATTCCGAAATAGCATATCCAATGATTAAGTTTTTGAAGAAAGGATAGACGATCAATACTAGCGATCCTGAATACATTCAGGCTTTCAAAAACCTAAAGCAAAACGTCGTAAACTACCCTTTACTCAGATTTCCAAATTTCGAAAAACCATTTACAGTATATACCGATGCTTCGAACTTTGCTATTGGTGCTGTACTCACCCAATAGGGTCAGCCAATATGCTATGCATTGAGGTCTCTCAATGACCATGAAAAAAAAGACAAAGAATTTCTAGCTATTGTCTTGGCATTTGTCTCCATTTCATAACTATATCACCACCCCTGTTTTTGCATTTCTTTACGATTAAAATGATTTTTTTTGTAAATAACGGTTTTCACCTGAAAGGGTAACCAGAATGCAAACAATTTTATGAAAATTAGAAAATTTCTGTCTTCATTTCTAAGAGAAAAGACAAAAAAACTGTTTTTTTCGTTTTTCATAACTATATCACCATTTCGGTTTTAATTGGATAAAATTTTGTTAGACCTTAAAAACATATAATTTTTGAATGATTAGTGATTAGTGGGATCTCCTTTGTTTTCCACTAAAGTCAAAATTCAATTTGGCGTATTATCACCTAAGTTTTTTAACACATCCTGAGGGGTTGTGGCCCAACAAGCATTTATGCCATATTTTAGGTCAGCAACGCTGCTGAACTGCCTAGTTTTGGCGTAAACTTTTCGCGTCAGTATGCCTTACAGATTTTCTATCGGGTTTTGATCTGGTGAGCAAGCAAGCCATTGAAAAAAATTGATTTTATGCTGATTGAACCACGATTTGGTTGCTCTGCTGGAGTAAATCCAGCTGAAAACCCAGTTCCGTGTTTTGATTATTTACCAAAAATGGTAGAATTTGAGTTTCAAGATACACACGTATCGCTATTCATTCCAGTGGATGGAAAGGCTGATCTAAATGCTCCCACTGCAGAAAAACCTAAAGTACAGCAATACGAACAAAATAAAAAAGAATCATAAAAATCGGTCCAGTGGTTATCGAGTTATAACGTCATCGAACTTTACCCCGAAGGAATTATATATAGAGAAGATTATCGTATCATGAATATAAGAAAATTCAACAATGCCTGATAGAACTTTTCAGAGGTAATAAAAATATTTCTTTCATTAAATGTACACTTAGAGCCATGGAAGTAAGAACCCAAGCAGAAATTTTTAAACAAATTTCCCGCTACCATGTCAAATAAAGTAACCATTCCATAACGTTTAAAAATAAAATATACTATCTGAGACTTGTCAGAGAAATATCAAAGGTTATAGGAAACTGATAGACATGCCATGAAGGTAAATATCACAAAAAACCCATTAAAGCTAACTTCAAAATTTCCACTTTAATAATCTTTTCTATTTAGGATTTTTAGATAAACTTACAAAAAAGCGTAGGATTATAATTTAATTAGCAAAAACTGGGTTAATAAACTGGAATGTATTGAGGAACAGTTTACTAAATTTGGAAAACCAAGGAAAGTTATTTGCGATAACGAATTCAAGTCAGAAAACATGAAGAAATTTTTTAGGGAAGAAGGAGTAGAACTTTACTTTACCAAGCCAAATACCCATACAGGAAACTCTGACGTTAAACGTTTCCATTCAACATTACTCGAAATTCTTTTAACTGTTAAAGATAAAGATCTTACAACAAATAGAAAAATTCATAAAGCGGTTAGAATTTATAAAAACAGATTTCACTCAACTTTAGGAACGAGTTCGAAAGCCGAAGCTTTTGAACGAAAAAATAATAATACATAAAAATCGTATTTTAAACAAAAGGAATCCAAGTAGGGAAAACTATCATGAAGAAAGAAGTGAGGGTTTCTTATAAGAAATTATAAACATTTGCGTCACAAGAATGAGCCGTACTATAGAAGAAAAACATTATTAAACAACAACAACAGTTAAAAACCTGACAAATTTTAAGGTTTTAGCTTGGGTAACACTGTGGGCAATGCTTATGACAGTCACGATGACAGCAGCAGTAGCGGAACCAACTCTTCTAATCACGCAAATTCAAACTGATCAAGGTTTTACAATTCTAAAGCGCGGTACAGTGGGACTCAACAATAATACGCAAACAATCGTCCACATCATTGACACCACCGAAATTTTGTAAGCAGTCGAGGCGATTGAAAACAATTTACAAAAATTAAAAATAGAAAATAGCTTCATAGAAGTCGTAAATATTAAAGCAAAAGTGAGAGTCTTAGCAGCCACCTTTCGGCAAAAGAGAGGCCTTATAAACTTGATTGGAACCGGTCAGAATGGATGTTCGGAGCCTTGGACGACAATGATAGGGAAGATATCTTAGAACATTTTAAATGTTTAGATACTGATAGGCACAACGCAATAGAAAATTTAAATAAACAAATAAATATTAATAAACAGATTATGAGTAACATTAATAATTTTAAAATAACTGCAGAAGAGGAAAGGAAACATATAGCTGAAGTGTTTTTTTTTTTTTGGTTGCTCCACGGATGTGTAATCTTCATAGATACTAATAGCGCGATTTCTATTAGCATGCACGATTCGCAAACCTGAGTAATCGATTCCAGGAATACGCCTACGTACTAAACACACACCCTACACACTTCAAACCACACTCCCCGCGAGACTGCCGTTAGGTATTACTTCGCGGGGCTGGTTAGCATCTTATGCTCTACTATCTACATTTGCCTCCTCGGCCCTTCTCAACGCTTCGATTCTACGCAGTTCAATCTGCACGGCCGTTATGACGGAACAAATCTCCACCCCGTCGTCCGGTGATCTCATCATGAGGTCTATTAGGTGCTCCGGGCTTCGTACATTCGCTATGCTAGTTGTAAAGGGTCTGCACTGGAACATAACGTGCTCTGCGTCTTCCTCTACTTCTGGGCATTCTGGGCAAAATGGCGAGCTATCGTGCCCGAATCTGTGGAGGTATTTTCTATAACCACCGTGCCCAGACAGGAACTGCGTAGGGTGATAGTTGCAGTCCCCCTGCGTTCTTTTTATCCAAGTTTCGATATTTGGAATCAGTTTATGGGTCCATCTACCTTTGGTGGCGTTGTCCCATCTGGCTTGCCAAAGTGCTGCAGATGTTGCCCTTTCTTTCTCTTTCACGCTCCTCGTAAGCCTGGTATCTTGCCTATTTGCGACAAGGCTAGTGTAAACCCGTTGCATTTCATTTGCAAGGATGTCAATAGGTATCATCCCAGCTATGACATAGGCTGCTTCGTCCGAAATTGTTCGGAAACCGCAAATTGTTCTGATTGCGCAGAGCATGTAAGCAGACGAGAGTTTCCTCCTTAATTCCTTTGTTGAGAGTGCAGCCGCCCAGACTGGGGCAGCATACAGAAGGATGGAGCTCACCACTTTGGAAAGCAAGATTCTCCTTGCGTATCCAGGCCCTCCGATGTTTGGCAGCATCCGTGAGAGCGCTGCCTGCATCTGTGACGCCTTTTTGCTAGAATACTCGACATGTACTTTAAATTTTAACCTGTTGTCGAGCATGACTCCTAGGTATTTTAGTGCCTCTTTAGACCGGATTGTGCAGTTTCCGACCCGAAAACTTGCATATTCCGCAGTCTTTCTGCTGGTTATTAGGATGGCTTCTATTTTGTGCTCAGCTAGTTCGAGGTCGGCTGAGTCAAGCCAATATTTAATCCTGGAGACTGCCTCATTCGTCGCGGACTCTATCTCATGGATATGCTTCGCAACAGTAACCACGGCGATATCGTCAGCGAAGCCGATCCGTCGACCGCGGTAGCGTTAGGAGCAAAACACCGTCTTACATGATATTCGACAGAAGTGGTCCTAGGACTGACCCCTGCGGAACTCCCACAGGGATTATATAGTACTTTACGCCATCGTCCGTCTGGTATCTAAGCTTTCTATCAACAAAGTAGTTTGTGACTATCTTTAATAGGTACTCTGGGGCATTTATTTTGGCCAGTGATCTACCAATGCAAGTCCAGTTGGCAGAGTTAAAAGCGTTTTTAACGTCTAATGTTAGTACTGCGCAGTATTTCTTTGCGCCTCCTTACCATCTCCTCCCTTGTATTGCTTCGGCTGCTGTACCTACTACCGTCTTTATGGCATCGACGGTAGAACGCGATTTTCGGAAGCCATACTGGGCGTCTGACAACGCTCCTGTTTCCTCAGCCACTGATAGTAGTCTGCTATATATGATGCGTTCAAGGATTTTTCCCAGTGTATCTAGCAGACATATTGGTCGATATGACGAAGGTTCTCCTGGTGGTTTATTTCCCTTAGGTAACAACACCAGATGCTGAAGTTTCCATGGTTCAGGGAAGATCCCCTCCTCAAGGCACCTTTGCATCGTTGCTATAAGCAGGTCCGGTCTCTTATGGACGGCAGCCTTAATAGCAATATTTGGTGCCGTCAGGTCCAGGCGCTTTATTGTCATCTATTTTCCTGCATGCTTCGTAAAGCTCATCCGTTGTGATTTCGGGAACATGTTCCGGAGTTGTTGCCCTCATGGGGGTGGGTTCCGTAGTTGATCTATGGGAGAATAAATGCTCAACTATTGCCTTCAGCATTGTCGGGCAGGATATTTGTGGGGACTTACTACTCTTCAGTTTCTTTGTCACTATCCGATACGCCAATCCCCAGGGATCAATATCTGCTTCGTTGCATAATTTTTTGAAGCATCTTGCCTTGCTCTCCTTGGTAGCTTTATCGAGGTCACGTCTTGCCAGTCTGAACGTAGATAGTCGTTCCTGGAAATCCGGCCTACCCCTTGAACGTTGCGACCTTCGCCGGGACCGAAGGCAGTTTGCTCTAAGTGCTCTGATTTCGTCATTCCACCAGTAGCAAGGTCCACCCCTTTTGCTCCCTGTCCTTCTGGGCATAGCAGCATCACACGCTGTGGTTATTGCCTGAATCAGATGATGCGATAGTGCCTCTGCTGATCCGTAACTATCTCTAAGGTCGATGTCCATCATTTCTTCGAACGTGTCTTTGTCGAAGGATGCTTCTTTCTATTTCGGTCCTGTTAGTTTGGGGCGCTGCCTTGGCTTCTCATTGTCAACGTTGAATACTATCGCTTGGTGGTCGCTGTGTGTGTATTCTTCTCTTACCCCCATTTTGTTTTACCTAGGAGTGAGTTACTCATGAAGGTGATGTCTATAATAGATCCTTTACCTGCTTTACGGAAAGTTTTTTTTGTGCCGTTGTTCGCTAGACTAATGTTGAGTGATGCGAAAGCTTCGAGAAGGGCTCTGCCTCTTGTGTCCGTGGTCCTGCTGCCCCATTCTATAGTCCAAGGATTAAAGTCACCACCGATAACCGCTGGGTGTTTTCCTCGCACATCAGTTACAATTTCGTCCAACAGCTTCAGGTAGTCACTGTGTGTTAGACTAGGGGGTGCGTAGCAGCTGTAGAAGTAGACGCCGTTTATTCTAGCTGTTACGAAGTAATTCGCCGGGCCTCCAATTTTCTGCAAAGCGTGGTGTCCGCAGGTCCATATCGCTGCTTTTTTGGAGTTGTCATCTAGCCAGCTACAGCCATCCAAGGATTTGTACGGTTCGCTGATAAGGAAAACATCGATTTTCTTTTCCATCGTTTGGGCCAGCAGATCCTGTGCGGCCGCACAATGGTTAAGATTTATTTGTATGACCTTCATCATTGTTTACTGCTTAGGGCTTTTCGAAATACCGGACATCTGGTACTGCCAGCTACGTGCCCAGCGTTCTTCGAGTCGGTTGTTTTGCACCAAAAACATATTGGGTACAGTTCTTGGCTATGTGACCTTCTTCTCCACATTTTCTACACTGTTTGGAGCGGTCTTGCTCGTTCTTGCACTGGCGCGCCAAATTCTAGGCCAAATTCTAGGCACCTAAAGCATTTTATTAGCTCTGTGCGCACACGTATGCGCCAATTCACCCAGCCAATTCTAATCCTGCCCGCCTTCAACATAACGCTTGCACTTTCAGCAGGCAAACTTTTTGTAGCGATTTGTGTTCCACCGTAGGCCTTCCTTAGGCTTATGACCTCGGCTTCGCGTATCTCGTTCAGTTCGAACTGGCGTTTAATCGCTTCGAAGATGTCTTCTTTTGTCGTGACCTCGTCGATATCCTTGATTTCTACGGTGCTTCGGTGTGTTAGCGTACGATCCTCCGCATCCTCGCCGAGAGTTTCGGTTATCATACCCTTGAAAATCTCTGCTTTTCCACCAGTTTCATTTAGTTGAAATAACAGATTTCCTTTTTGTGTGCGTCTGATCTTCGTCACAGATTCACCGAGATTGCCTAACTTGGAATCCGCCTTAACTCCGCGGAGTATTTCCGCATACGACATTTCTTCCCTTGTTGCCACCACAATTGCATCAGGTCATGTTTTTCCCTTGATGCGCGTACTTTGCCTATTAGGGACCTTTTGTTCCTTAGAGACGTTTGACCGGGCCTTGTTGACCATTGTTGTGTGGTCGCTTGTAGGCTGTTTGGGTTTAGCGGTCCCGGCACGCTTTTGAAGCTTTGAAGCGCCTTTCTCTGCTTTATACTCGCTCTGTGGATCAGCTTTGCTCCGGGGTGCCTTGATCCGCTCGTCTGGGAGCGGCTTATGTTGGCGCTGGAGGTAGGAGTTTCTCCGATTGGTTCTGGGCCTCTTTTCGACTCTTTTACCATTTTTAGCCATGGAGATGTCTGAGAGGCATTGTTTTTGCGTACCTCTTTGGCCATGTCATCGTGCATCTCTATGGCTGACAGCTCGTAGAGGGCCTTGATGCTTACGATGGCGTCCCTCATTTGTTGGTTAATGGAGCGCTTCTTAACATCTTCCACCATTTCCACCAAATTTTTGATTTGTTCACCCATTTTGTGGAAGGCCGACGGTTGGGTGGTTGGTTGTACTTCAGGCGCCGAGCAACACTCCTTGCTCACTTGTGGCGTTAGGGTTTTCTCTACTGGTGACCTTTGCACCCTAGAACTCCTCAGGAAGGGGTTTATTTCTTTCTCCTCTGATACTCCGTTTTTTTGTAAGTTTTTTTTTGTAATCATTTTAAAGTGGTCCCCACTCAAGGTCGTTATCAATGTTCGGATGTGTAGTTCCCTAATGATCCCATGGTTGTCTGTGCAAGCAGTGAGGCCATGCTAGGGTTGACACAAGCCCTTATGGGGTCTTATGCCAGAGCCAGATCGGAATTAAACAGGAATGTTACATCTGTACCTACACCACCAACTTAATGGCGACGAAAACATTGAGCGTTTCTTGAGGCCTGCCAAGGTTTTAACGGGACGGGGGCGCTTGTAGCATTAGCCTGAGAGCCATTTCAACGGGATTTCACTCCCGCTTACTAAGGTAACAGAATACTACAAGCGTCAGCCCTCAAAGCTTCAAATCCGAATCGTTGTTTCCAGTATTCCGTAATTAAGACCTTACTGGGCTCGGTCTTAATGCCTATGGCATATAGCTGAAGTGTAAAATAATATATTGGTTTATCAAAGAAATTTAACACCGATAAACTAAAAATTCTAGAGGACAAAATTGATAATGTTTTTGATAATATAGCATCCGCCGGACAGGGTATTTTACACCCAGGTATACTTACATTGGAAGAAATGGTTTATACAAATTTAGATTTTTATACCCTATCCTAAGGGTATATTAAGTTTCATACATAGTTTGTAATTATATCCTATCCTAAGGGTATATTAAGTTTGATACTTGTCGACTTCTTTATATCTAAAAATATATTCTCAAATAAAATAAATGTGCAAGAAGGCCCTGATCTTCAATCAGATCACTCCTCAGTCCTTCTTACACTTGGCGATAAAATAATTATAAAAGAACAAAGTCCAAAACTTGTTAATAGACTGACTGATTGGAACTACTTTAGACAGATGTTGGAAGAAAGTATCCAACTATCATCAGCTACACAAACAGTAGACCAACTAGAAAAAGCAGTGCAAATACTAACACTGAACATACAAAATGCTGCATGGGCAGCAAGTCCTAAAACAACAAAAAAGACTAAGCAAAACTCTTACCCTCGCGAAATATGTGAAATCATTACACGAAAAAAGGAAAGCTAGAAAGCGTTGGCAGCAGACAAGGGCGCCAAGCGACAAAACCATACTAAACAACTTAAATAATAAGCTCAGAAATTCAATAAAAGAATTCGAGAATGAGTCTTTAAAAACTTACCTTAGCAGTCTTACAAATGATGCTAGTACCGACTATTCGCTCTGGAAGGCAACAAAGAAAATGAACCGACCAATTGCCCATATTCCGTAAAAACCAAAGAAGGTAACTGGGCACAAAGCAGCCAAGAGAAAGCAAACACTTTTGCAGAGTATCTTGAGGACGTCTTCAAACCCTATGAAGATAAAAGTTACCAAGGAATCGAAGAAAGGTGCGAAGAAGATCAACCAATTCGATCGGTAACAGCTAAAGAACTTGCCAAAGAAATTAAAGAAAATATAAATATAAAAAAGGCCCCAGGGTTTGATTTAATTACAGGGGAAATCTTAAATCAATTCCCACAAAAAGGGTTAAAAAAACTAGCGCAGATTATAAATGCTGCATTTAAGCTGAGATATGTGCCAAGCATGTGGAAGGTCGCGGAGGTAATAATGATCCCAAAACCAGGCAAACCACCAAGCGAAGTAACCTCATATCGCCCAATATCGATACTACCAATATTGTCAAAGCTATTTGAAAAAAATGCTGGTAAAACGCCTGCAAAAAATAATCGATGAAAAATCGCTAGTCCCAAATCACCAATTTGGATTTAGAAATAAGCACTCTACAATTGATCCAGTGCATAGAATCACAGATAAGATCGAAAAAGCATTTGAAGAGAAAAATGTGTGCTCTACAATATTTCTTGATATAGCACAAGCTTTCGATTTAAGTCAGTCCATATTAGTTTTACGTATAAAAACGTACCACATATTCCAGTCTACATTAACAACAATGTAGTGGAATATTCAAACACAGCCAAATATCTAGACATGACTCTAGACGCTAAACTGCGTTGGAAAGCGCATGTAAAAAAAAAAAAGATGAGTTGAACATGCGATACAGTAAAATGTATTGGCTTATTGGGAGATATTCTTCCCTGTCCAACTATAATAAGTTATTGCTATACAAGCAAATTCTAAAACCGGTATGGACCTATGGTCTCCAGTTATGGGCATGCACATGCCAAACTAATATACAAAAAATTCAGGTCTTCCAAAATAAAGTACTAAGGAACATAGTCAATGCACCTTGGTATATACGTAACGCTGATCTTCATAGAGATCTAAATATCGAAATGGTTGAAGACGAAATTAAACCAGTGAAAAATGCTACAATCCGCCTGGAGCGAATCGTATGATACCCTATCCCTATCTTATTTGGTCGTGTCAGTGGGCGGTGGAAAATGTATTCACACAAAATGTTCTATTTTGCCTAATATACTAATATATACTAATAATATACTAATATTTTTACTCGAAAACTAATTTTTGAAGTAAACGCCCCTAAAAAGTGGGCGTGGCCATATACAATGTATAGACGATTTGTAGATTAAGTGGATATCTACATATTTGCTCAAGTAAGTTTTTTCGAGTTTCATATGAAAATAGTGAAAAAATGTGATTTTTTGAAAAGTGGGCGTGTCAGTGGGCGGATTTTAAAATTTTTTACACTTGTATTGCTTACTTTTCCAAAGACCTCGTATACAAAATTTCATCAACCTAGCTCAAAATTTAAGGCCCAAAAACTGGTGACAGACAGACGGACGGACGGACAGACGGACGGACGGACATGGCTCAATCGACTTGGCTACTGATGCTGATCATTTATATATATACTTTATGTGGTCTATCTTCAATATTTCTCTATGTTACAAACTATGTATCAAACTTAATATACCCTTAGGATAGGGTATAAAAAGTTGCTCAAATGCACAGACGTAGGCTTCTCAACCACGTTAGCTTAGAAATAACCGAATTATTAAATACAGACCATGTAATCAGGAGATTAAGGCGGATAAAACCGATTGATCTATAAAAATTAGCTAAGAATAGAAATTAGGTTATATTTTCTATAGTTGAACAACTAGGTGCAATGCCATTCGGGATGGCGAAAGTTAGTCCCCCAGGGAGGTTTTTTAGATGGGTTGAAGTCCCTCACTATTGCAGAAGCATCCCTCGCGGGATGGAAAAAAAAAAAAAGTTTGATACATAGTTTGTAACATAGAGAAATATTACAGATAGACCCAATAAAGTATATATATATATGATCAGCAGTCTGTCCGTCCGTCTGTGTGTCACCAGTTTTTGGGCCTTAAATTTTGAGCTACATAGGTTGATGAAATTTTGTATACGAGGTCTTTGGAAAAGTAAGCAATACAAGTGTACAATTTTTTTAAATCCGCCCACTTTAAAAAAAATCACCTTTTTTTACTATTTTCATATGAAATTCGAAAAAACTTACTTGAGCAAATATGTTGATATCCACTTAATCTACAAATCGTCTATACATTGTATAGACCACTTTTTAGGGGCGTTTACTTCAAAAGTTAATTTTCGAGTAAAAATATTAGTTAATAGGGAAAAATAGAAAATTTTGTGAATACATTTTCCACCGCCCTGAGACACGACCAAATAAGATAGGGATAGGGTGTCATACGATCCGCTCCAGGCGGATTATAGCATTTTTTCACTGGTTTCAAATTAAAATACGCTAAAATAGTAGCATTCCAAGTTAACAAAACAAAATTAATTTTAGCTATTAAGCTTCCCAAAGTTATGTTTAAACTTAACTAAAGACGATAGTCCCTATGCCAAATAAAATTTTTGAAGAAGTAGATATCACTGCTATAGATTTTGTCGAGATAAACGGAATTAAATACATTTTTAATGCTAACAACATTTATATCAAAGACTTAAAAGAAATGCATAATTGTTTAATAGATGGCATATGTAATTTTAAAATAAATAATAAGACCGAAATTATCAATATTGAAGAAAATCTAATTATATGTTAGAACTTATAACAAGAAAGTGTAATAAATGGTTGTGATGACCGGAATTTAGTATTAAAGGGAAATCTCATAATTAATATCAATAACTGTACAATAAATATAAGGAACATTTCAATATCTAACTTCAATTTAGAATTTGTGCATACATTTTACTATGAGGAAAACCAAGATTAAAGAGAAACTTAATTTCATAACCATGTTGGAAATGCATCAAATTGAAAACCTGAAACATATTACCGAACTAAAGCACCAAAAGAATAATAATTATATTATAAATTTGATTATAAGTTTTATTATATGCATAGTCATAATTGTAATAGGGGAAGTCATTATACCCTATTCTAAGGGTATATTAAGTTTGATACATAGTTTGTAACATAGAAAAATATTGAAGATAGACCACATAAAGTATACATATATATAAATGATCAGCATCAGTAGCCGAGTCGATTGAGCAATGTCCGTCCGTCTGTCCGTTCGTGTGTCACCAGTTTTTGGGCTTTAAATTTTGAGCCAGGTTAATGAAATTTTGTATACGCGGTCCTTGGAAAAGTAAGCAATACAAGTGTAGAAAATTTTAAAATCCGCCCACTGCCACACCCACTTTTCGAAAAAATCACTTTTTTCAGTAATTTTACATGAAACTCGATAAAACTTACTTAAAGTAAAATGTAGATATTCTCTTACCCTACATATCTTCAGTACATTGTGTATAGCCACGCCCAGTTTTAAGGGTCGTTTTTATTTAAAAAAAAGTTTTTTGAAGGTTTTATCGAAATAAGATAACTTCTTGGGAGCAAAATATAGTATATGTTGATAAATTTACAAAATCCACCCACTACCACGCCCACCTATTGAGAAAATTTGTGTTTTGGAGAAGTTTTATAAAATATTTGAAAAAAATCTTCTTAGGAAGTATATTGGTGGAAGAAGGAGCTGTGCATAGGAAAGGGATAGGGTATCATACGATCCGCTCCAAACGGATTGTAGCCTTTTCATATGTGTTTTTTTGCATAGGCTTATAGTGCATTAAAAAATCAATTAATTTTTGATGTTTACAAAAAATCAAGAAAAGAGCATGGAAGATATGAAAAATTTCGAGATATGAAAAGATTCCAGAAAGACAATGAAAAATGGTATATTCAATTCTCGGATAATGTCTACGAAAAAGTTCGAACATCGAGTACGAAACCGAATTTTCAAATTATTCGACGATTGTGCACCCAAAGTAAATAAAGTGCACGACTGGGTCGTACGTACTTGCACCTTTGTGCTGTTGGTTGGAAATGAATGAACTTTAAAAATCCATTGAATATTAACCGATAAAAGGTCATATTTCTAAAACCAGTTAATAAGTAAAGTACCGTTATACGCTTTTTTACTCAAAAAAATGGTACGCCATTTTGTGGCATTTGTATAGGCTAGCTTATATATGAAATTTAGTCAAAATCCTTAGAGCCGTTTTCGAGTAAACCGATTTTTTGTTAAGTTGGCTGTAAGTAAAGTACCGTTCTAAGCAATTTTGGCCAAAAACTTGGTAAGCCATTTTATTGGACTTTACAAGACTAGTCCAAGAATAAAATTTTATCAAAATCGTTAGAGCCGTTTTCGAAAAAATTGGCTACAACCGCTTGACCCAAAGAAAAGTACCGTTATTATCACTTTTAGCCAACAATTTTGAACGCCATCTTTTAGCGTTAGCTCAGTTCTAGACACACTAAAAATTATAATGAAATCGGTTGACCCGTTTTTTAACAAACTGGGTTTTAACATAATTGACCTTAAGTGCAATTATAACAATTTTTGGTCAAAATGTTGTAAGCCATTTTATAGCATGTAACAAAGCTCGATTCAGCATAAAGTTTAAACAAAATCGATATAGCCGTTTTCCAGCAAATCAGTTTTTTACCAATTTTGCTGTAAGTAAAGTACCGTTATTAACGCTTTTGGCCAAATATGTGGAACGCCATCTTATACAACTTTGCCAAAATAGCCGAAATATGAAATTTAAAAAAAAATCGTAGGAACCGTTTTCCAGAAAATCTGCTTTTTTTTTTTAATATTAGGGCTAGAACAAAAATTTCAATTTAGCCTCTAGGGATTACCCAGACCCTAGATATGAAGTTTGATCAAAATCCGTTTATCCGTTCAGGCTGTAGCCTCGCTGACAGACAGACAGACAGAATTTTCAGACCCACTTTTTTCGACTTCTCTATAAAGGTAATATATGAATTTATCAAAATCCCGAGATCGAAAATTTTCACGAATCCAAAACTTGCCCTATACTACGTATCGGTGCAAGTAAAAAACGAAAAATACATGATCTGGTAACCAATAGACGGCCAAGCGAAATTGCTGTTGCGGCAAAAGGGATGCAACGAATCTGTTTCTCTACCAATTTTAAAAAGGCTAGGGTCAGCATGAGCCAAATAAAATCATCTCTCTAGAGGAAGTGTTTTTTTTCTGATGGAAAACACTAAATTAAGTACTTTTCAGTTCAAAATTATGCACCGTCAGCTCTTTATGGGTTTAAAAGACATCACTCAAGCCACCAATAAAGAGTATAGACGATTCCGGGAGCACTTGAGTGTAAATTTTTGAAGAATAAATTCAAATAGAGATGTTCTAAACAGATTTTTACTTTCTTCGCATCCCTATTTATCGAGCCGGATTACAATGCTGCATAGAAAAAAAAAGCACCGCAGAGTGTTTCCCTGTTAAAGGCTCCCGAAGAATAACTTTAAAATATAGGCAGTTCAGATGAAGAAGAATTTGAATCTGATTGCTTATAAATAGGAATTACCAAATCAACAATTATATAAAATTATAAAAAATAATACTAGAAAGTTTCAAAAAACCTAAAATGTTTATGTTTAATAGTTTTGACCAAAGCTTTTTATACATATGTGTATGTATGTATGTATGTTAATGGTAAATATAAAAAAATTCTTGAAAAATTTAACGCGTAATTATTCCATTAAAATAAATAATATGGTAAAATGCGAAAATCTTTCACAAACATATATATATACATATATAGATAATTAAACAGATAAAAATAAAAATAAATATTCTTAAGCGCGAAACGAATAAAGTTCCGCTAGATGTTTGAAATAACACAGTGTGCGACGGCGGCAAATAAAGGAACGACGGGAGTAATAGGCACGAGAGTTGGCGAAAGTGAAGTAGAGGCGATGAATACTCAGCGTTTACAAGTAGGAGATGAGCAACGCACTCATAGTCAGGAGCTAAAATATTTGTTGCTAAGGACAGAGATAGATGAGCTTAGGAACCGTACTAGGCAGGCAAGGATTGGTTCATTCCAAGATGCTCTAAACGCCATGTCATATTTCAGCGGCGAAAGTGACGTAGATTTGTGGATAGATGAATTCGAAACTGTATCTGGCGTAATGAAATTAGATGAAACGAGGCAGATACTGTTTCCGAAACGGTTGTTAGTTAGAACCGCAAAGATGGCAATGAGAAGCCAGGCGACAATAATAAAATGGGTGGATTTAAAGAAGCTGTTATTAGATGAATTTGGAGGTGGGATGACAGTTGCGGATGTTCATAAGGGGCTGGCGGCGAAAAAGCAAAAAAAGGTGAAACTACTTCTGAGTACTTCTTTTCGATGAGAGGACTAGGTGCAAAGTGCGGTGTGGATGACCAATCCATAAAACAGTATGTGGCATCGATGACTGTCCTACCAAGAAAATACTGCTGTATAGTGCACGGATGATGAGTGAGCGTGACAAGAATATGATCGTTTTCGAAGTTCTTTAGGACCACGTTCATTTAAACATGAACCTAATAGCAAAAAGTCGAATAATAAAGACTTAAGCACTGGTGGAAACATCCATTGTTTTAATTGCGGAATGGCCGGCCATAAGAGTAAAATGTGCGAGCACAATAAAAAGGTCCCGAATGTTTCAACTGTGATAGCTCAATGCGAAAGGGCGATTGTAGCACTATCAATCTAATGGATGTTGGCTTAAGTGAGCTAGAATTGAAGGTAGTCATGGTGAATGGTGTTGAAGTTCAAGCGAGAATCGATACTGGTAGCGACGTGACAGTGATTGGCTCGGAACAGTACTTTAGAATAGGATCGCCTTCGTTGCCAACAGATAGTCAAATTTTTCAAGGACTACGTGGTTTTTCAAGGTGCCTTTAACATGCTCTGTTGGTAGGTAAAGATATATTAAGAAGAACGCGTATTACCTTGAGTGAAGACGGTGTACACTTCGAGTCAATAGAACCAGATTTCAAAAACTGTCTTCAAGTCAGTAATATCGAGGAACTGTGCATAGGCAATCCAATATATAGGGAAGAAATTAAACAATCAGTCAACACCTACAGGCCCATTGAAACAAAGTCTATGAACTTGGAAATTAAAATCATTTTGAAAACGGAGGTTCCATTCGCTCAACCTCCAAGAAGACTTGCGCCGTTGGAAAAATAAATTGTCCACTCACAGATTGAAGAGTGGCTGGAAAAGGATATCATTTGGCCAAGTAATTCGGAATACTCATCTCCTATCGTTCTCGCGAATAAAAAGTATGGAAGTAAACGATTGTGCGTCGACTATCGCAATCTCAATAAGGTCGTTGTTCAGGACCGGTTTCCACTACCACTTATCGACGATCAACGAGGATCGTCGTATTTATCTAGGATTTTCTCTACGATGGATTTGGAGAATGGATTTTTTCATGTCCCCGTAAGCGAAGGAAGTCGTAAATACACGTCCTTGTGACTCCACAGGGACAATATGAATTTAATAGAGTCCCGTTTTTGCTCTGTACGTCTCCGCCTGTATTTCAGCGTCATATCAACTGTGTGTTCCAGGACTTTATACATAGAACAATAGCTCTAGTGTACATGGATGAACAAGATCTGGCAAATGACTATAGTGACGCCATATCCAATCTAAAGCGAGTTATGGTGGCTTCAAGTGAGAATGGGCTATGGTTTCTGTGAAAAAGTGTCAGTTCTTGTGCGACGGAATCGATTATTTGGGATTCAGGATCAAAGATTGGCGGATTAGGCCATCAGAAGTGAAAACGAATGCAGTTCGAGGGTTCCACAACCAAATAACGTGAAGGTCCAAAGTTCTTTAGGATTAACAGGATATTTCAGGAAATTCATTCCAGGATACTCCAGTATAGCGAAGCCGTTAACCGATCTTCTAAAGACAGATTCAAAGTTTCAATTTGGACCCAAAGAGACAGTCGCGTTCGAAGAGTTAAAGACGTTATTGACAATGCCACCTGTCCTTATATTGTCACAGACTGCGCAGCGTTTAAGGGCACTATGGAAATAAAAGAGTTTTCTTCACGAATTTCTGGGTGGGTGCTGATAAATCAGGAATTCGACTTCATACAGGAAAATCGAAGTGCCTCGAAAATGCGCGACGCAGATGCCCTGAGCCGAAATGCAGTTGGAGTTGTGAAAGGTGAGTTCTTGACCAGGATCATGAAGGCACATGAATACGACGAGAACGTTCGCCTCATTAAACATATATGTATAAAAGACATTCCGTTTGGAGCGGATCGTATGATACCCTATCCCTTTCCTATGTACATACTAGCTCTTTTTCTACCAATATACTTCCTTAAGCAACTTTTTTTCAAAAATATTATATAAAACTAATCCAAAACACAATTTTTTCTTAGTAAATGGGCGTGGTAGTGAGCGGATTTTGAAAATTTTTCAATATATATACTTTATTTTGCTCCTAAGAAGTGCTATTATTTCGATAAAAAATTTTTTTAATAAAAGCGCCCCTAAAAACTGGGCGTGGCTATGCACAATGTACTGAAGATATGTAGGGTAAGAGAATATCTACATATTACCTTAAGTAAGTTTTTATCGAGTTTCATGTAAAATTACTGAAAAAAGTGACTTTTTAGAAAAGTGGGTGTGGCAGTGGGCGGATTTAAAAAAATTTTACATTTGTATTGCTTACTTTTCCAAAAATCTCGTATACAAAATTTTATCAACCTAGCTCAAAATTTAAGGCCCAAAAACTGATGACACACGGACGGACGGACGGACATGGCTCAATCGACTCGGCTACTGATGCTGATCATTTATATAATGAACTATGTATGAAACTTAATATACCCTAAGGATAGGGTATAAAAAATTATTGGAACACAGTACGTATGAAAATTTTATAAGTGAAAGTGGAGTTATTTTCAAGGTCGATGAGGAGGGACGAAAACTATTGTACATACCAAAGAGGATGCAAGCGGAATTCTTGCGGACCGTTCGTAACAATGGGCATTTTGCAATAAGGAAGATGTTCGAAGTTGTAAAGTGAGACAACTATGTGTCAAATCTGTTGAAAAAGCTTGAACAAACACGAAACAACTACACCGCTTGTATTTTATCGGAAGGAAAAACTGGTAAACAAGAGGGCTATCTCTGCCCTATCGACAAAGAAAGTACGCCGCTTAGTACGTATCACGTCGATCATCTTGGACCACTTACGAGGACGGGAAACAATATATCTATATTCCTTGCGTAATGGATTCTTTCTCGAAATTTACTTGGATTTACGCAACGAAAACGACGTCGGCAGCAGAAACGATCGCGAAGCTAGAGATCCAATTAAATCTTATATGGGATCTGCATTTACGAGCAATACTTTCGAGGGTTATTGCAAGACGGAAAATATTCAACACCTGGTCATCACAACTGGTGTCCCAAGGGGAAACGGTCAAGTAGAGCGAATTAATCGCATAATAGTTTCCGTACTCACCAAGCTCTCTATGATAGACCCCAGCATATGGTATATGCATTGCACCAACCTTCAAGGATGCAACCTGGCAACGCAGCATTAAGGCTACACTTTCGAGATAATGTTCGGCAGGAAAATGAAAAACGAATACGAATCCAGAATTATCGAACGTGATTGATTCGACAGATTGTGCGGAACGCCATATTAGAAATTCAGGAGGAGAATCGTCAGACATACATCAGGAAGAGGCAGCCAGCAAATAAATACAAAGAAGGAGATTTTGGTAGCGATTCGGCGGACTCAATTTGGACCAAATCTTAAGATATCTGGAAAGTATCTCGGTCCATACAAAATTACTGGCGTGGTCAATCACGATAGGTATGAAGTGCAAAAAATGGTTGATCACGAAGAACCGAATACCACAACTATTTAGTAGTGCCGAAGCAATGGCGTCAAACGGACTTTGACTTAAAGGGATCCCCCCCATTCTCGATTTCAAATTTTGACGATTTTCAATGGGCTGGTAAATGAACATAAATTATTTTTTAGGCTTGCAACTTTGCATACATTTATTTGAAGACTTAAAAAAGAAGAAAAAAATTTGACATAATTTTGTTTGTTGTTTTTTTGCGATCAAATAAAGTCCCTTCTTTTCGGCGACGCGTGTGATTTCCGCTCACTGGAACATCTGAGGCCAAAAATTCTAACGGGATTAGAAACAGTACATGTTTGATTCTGATATGAACTAGGATTATTAATTTCGCACAAAACTTAACAAAATGGCGGACCTCTGAAACTTTTTTTTTGGAAAATCGCCTTTTTTCAGCCACAAATCAAGTTAGAAAGTAAAGAAGATCTTCACCGATTTGATTTATCCTAGTTCATACCATAGCTATATATGTATAGAATAAATTCAGAACCGATTGGATTAATAGTTTTTGAGTAACCTCATGCGCCAGTCATAAAAACACTGTTTCGAGAAAAACGTGTTTAAAGTTTTTAGAAGCAAAATCTTGGGTATAAAACCTACCTACGTTCCACCATAAATCGGCTATATCTTCAAGAGTTTTTGAAATTTTCGCTTGAAATTTAAAAGGAACATTCTTGAATAGTTGTAGGTTTGAATTAAATAAAAAAAAACGATTTTTTGAAACCGAGAATGGGGGGGGGGGTGGTCCCCTAAGCTCGTTATCTGAGAAGGATAAGATTTAGTTAATCTTTGTTTTCTTTTACTATTTTTAACAGGGCGCTGAGGTTAGCTTGTATGCAGGATGGCCGATTTGTGGGATCCAATTCACAGCAAGTGACAACCCTTAGCAGCTACTATAACCTGCCCATACCCGTATGAAGAAGTAAACGCAGTTGTAGAAGAACCGCGAGCGAGAGAAAAATGACGAGCGACGAACAACGAGTTACGACGGATGTTTGATGGCTTTATTTTTTTTTTAACTATGATACTTGGCTTTACTACATTGAATTGTATTGCTATCTATCTGTCTAAACTTACTTTCTTGAATTGAAACTATCTGAAATTAACTGAATTAAAACTAAACTGATTGCCAATAAAATATCGAAATCCACATAAATATAATACAAATTTTAAAGTCTTATCAATTAGTTGGAATTTCTAAAAATTAGATTCCGAGTTTTTTCGTCACATATATCTACAAATATGAATAACCTCGATGGCCCTTGTCTTGGAGATACAAAAAGTATCGTTTTGTGTGTAAAATAATGCATACTAAGAGACATAGATACATCTTATTTAATTAAAATAAATGATACTAGTTAATCGAATATCGTATACTATAGATGTTATAATATTTATTAAAAGTGCATTATTGAAACAGGATAAATATATACAGGCATTTCGAGGTTTATTTGATTTTTTTGATATGTAAGGCTCATTTCACCCTTTCCGGTTATAAAAAAAATAAATAAATAAAAAATAAATATTAGGCCGTAAGCAGCCCATAGAGGGCCAAGACCTAGCTTCTCACAATTGTACATGTTGTGCGTGGTATACATTTCTGCATGTACAGAAGGCACCTACAGTTTTATGCCGTATCCGAAGGGCAGAGGGGTTTTTGAGAAGCTTTCTCATGACAATTATACTCTTGAATGTTTGTCAGACACTCGGAAGAGGTGGGGCCGTGAAAAAACTTTTGATGGTATTTCTCTGGATTCGAACTTGGAACCCCTTGCGCAGTAGTCCAACGCACTAACCACTGAGCCACGGCACCCACCTATCCGGTTATAGCCGTACGGCGAAATTTTTTTAGTGGCCTGAAGAAAAGCATGGCCCCTTTCACATTACACGGTTACGGCAAAATGCCGTCACCATGCCGTGTAGCAGCCTTCCACTGCCACTGCAACTAACGGCGTCCGACGGCTACCGATAACGCAGTGGAGTACATAACCAAATGCGCGCTTTCTTCTAGCCAGTGTGGTTGCGGTTTGGCTAATTTTATTTATTGGTTATTTAAATAATAATGGACACCGTGCAAAAAAAGCCGTGCATAAACCGTATAGTGTGAATCGAATCGGCTATTGATACAGATCATTTATATATATACTTTATTGGGTCTGTCTGCAATATTTCTCTAAGTTACAAACTATGTATCAAACTTAATATACCCTTAGGATAGGGTATAAAAAAAAGAAATCGAATGCAGTAGCAGCAAGAGAAGAGAATAAAGGGGATTCAATGCGCTTTTCTAAAATCTGTAATTCGAGAACTGCTGGCGGATTCGGATGAAATTTAATTTTTTAATAGAATGGAGTCTCTTCATGGCCTGGTATACCAATTTTTTGGATTACATGAAAACGAGGAGAGATACAGTGGTGTAAAATATAATACAAAAAAATATAAATACCCCATTCCATTAATTTTTCTCAAGAAATACATGATATAAAGGAATTTTTCATATTTGTTCCACAATCTACACAAAATTCTATATATCTCAATTTTTTTTACATTTTTAGTCCTTGTGGTCAGGCCGCTAAGGGGGAAGGGGGACAACGTTTTTCAAATGTTTGTCAAACTATTTTGTTCAACAAATTTTGTCAGAAAAAAATATTTCTTACATATATGGAGCCCTTGCAAAATTTTCTTTAATTTAATATACCACAGGATGGAATGCAAAGTATTTTTTTTTGCCCTTCATACAAGGTGCCCAAAAAAATGCTGCCACAATGAAATTCAATGCCACAATGATTAAAATCCGTTCATAACTTGTGGCCCGTGACATCGACTCAATAATGCTCTAATATCATGTGCAATTTCAATTTCATAAACTTTTTGCTCGGACTGTGTTGAACGTAGCGCCACCCTATTTGAGCCGCGTGTCGTCGTTGTCCATATCCTCCAATTGGGGGCAAAATAAATTGGTTATAGTCGACCGATAGAGCTGGCCGTTGTCAGTGATGGCTTTGCAAAATTCATTTTTAAGGAAGTATGGATGGTACCGCCAATTCAAAGTCCAGGCCAAACAAAGACTTTCTCTGGATGTATTGCAATTCGGTGCATATTGTGTGGATTATTATCGTCCACAATACGACAATTTTGCTTGTTGACGAACCCATTCATCCAGAAATGAATGCAAAATGTTGCTCGAACAGAAGTCCCACTTTCATAAAACAATTTAAACATTTGTTTGTCGTTTCATGTTGTTTTGGCAAGACAGATTAAATAAATAACAGCCTATTTGACAGATGTAACTTTAACAATATGGTTGCAATCACTTGTCACGTGGAAAACCCTTTATGTGTGGCCCGCTGTCATACTTCAGAGAACAAAGTGGCACTAAAGGAGTTTGAGTTTGACATCCCTGTTCTACATGGTTATGTACATGTCTATTTTTGTTAAGCTATCATCAATTTTGTTGTAAATATTTAAAATACATCCTTACGTTCCTCATTTTATACTGCAACTTACATTAATAGTTTTATGCAGGTGATGTATTTTTTTAGCTGACGAAAAAATCAATAGCACAATATACATACATTACGTGTAAAATACATGAACATGCGTAGGGGAGGACAAATAATAACAAACTCACTCCCCTATGCCTGTGTATCCAATCGAAATTTCAATATGGCAAGATGAAATGCATTTTTGTGAAATAAGTAATAATAACATAAACTTTACTTACCTTCACAGACATCATGATATCGTATTATTATTATTATTAATGTTTATGAATTATTAGAGTTTTATGCCGTATCTGGTTTGACACATAAAAGCTTCTTAATTTGATATTATAATTCTGTGAAAAATCAATAAATTTTCAACCTTATAAGGAGAATTAATAATTATAAATTCTTTCGAATTTCCACCTTGCAATCCACAGACAAAATATATGACTAAAAACAAATTTTTTTGACAGTTCAAACGTAATTGATAATCTGGTAACTATATTACACTTCACAAAAACAAAAACACTAGGGTGAGGACGGTTTATTCTTAAAGTGTACACTCTTTCTTTGTCTAACAGGTACAAATTATGCACGTGGAATGATTCATAAAATCTGTATTTTTTACATATTTGTTAGGTACAGTGCCATTGTCACTTCACGCTACATGTGATATTTTAGATAAACTAAAGTTCTAGGATATATTGATATAGCTCACTATATCTGTCCGACGCACAGTAATCACTTTATGACTTTATTTCACATAGAAAAGGAAGTTTCTTTTCACGTACGTGTGTATTCAACAAAAATGTGAATGAAATGTAATTATTGACTCTATTCATGAAACAAATCTATAAAATTGCGTATGCTTATTTATGATATTTTCTTGGCTTATTTTAATTAATTACTATAATTACTTAGCGTTATCTTGCCTTTAATGCATTGCATCATAAGCTCGTAAATATATTGAATTGGCAATGTTCATATTTTATTAAATGTATGCGCATTTCTTAATGTCAATCACTTTTTAGGGAGAACATCTGAAATATTCTTTGTTATTTCAAAATTGTTTAGCTCCGGATAACAAAAAAAAACATATGAAAATGCTGCAATCTGTCTGGAGCGAATTGTAAGATACCCTATTTCTTTCCTATGCACATATCTTCTACTTCCACCAATATATTTGCTTAACATAATTTTTTCAAATATTTTATAAAACTACTCCAAAACATAAACGCCAATAAGTGGGCGTGGTAGTGAGCGGATTTGGTCAATTCTTTAATATATACTGTATTTTGTTCCCAAAAATTACAAATATTTCGATAAACCGTCAATTTTTTTTTTTTTTAATTTCTTATTAAATGACTAACAACTGAATTTTTTACAAAAACTGAGCATGGTATTGGGCGGGGTCTTGTACTTTTTCAAAAAAATATTGTGTTATTGTCCTAGGAAATGATATTATTGTAAAGAAACTGTAGAAAACCAGGTTTTCGAGAAAAACGCACCTAAAAAGTGGGTGTGGACGCACACATTGTATGAGAGATGTGTAGAATAGAAGAATATCTACATATTTGATTAGGTAAGTTTAATCAAATTTCATATTAATTCTGAAAAAAACATATGAAAGGCTACAATCCGTTTAGAGCGGATCATATGATACCCTATCCCTTTCCTGTATACAAAAGTTTTTTACAATATCTTATCACATTGCTCCAAAACACACATTTTCTCAATAAGCGGGCGTGGAAGTAGGCGGATTTGAATTTGTTTCAATTTATACTGCATTTTGTTCCTTAGGACTGATAATCTTCTAAGAAAAACGTCGAAAAACCATTTTTTTTTAATTATAAAAACGCCCCTAAAGTGTAGGTGTGGCCGAATATGATGTAGGGACGATTTGTAGAGTAAAAAGATATCTACTTATTTGCCCAAGTAAGTTTTTTCGAGTTTCATATTATTATGTGGCATTTCTTCAATATTTCTCTATGTTACAAACTATGTAACAAACTCAATATACCCTTAGGATAGGGTATAAGCTTATGAAAATGCTACAATCCGTCTGGAGCGGATCGTGTCATACCCTATTGCCTTCCTACACAAATAGCTCCTTCTTCTAAAAAAATACCTACTTGCTAAAGCACCCTTTCTCAAGCATCTTATAAAATTACTCTAAAACACGAAACGAAACACCTGCGCGGAAACCAAAAAATAATTTAAACATATATGGCATCTTGTTCGTAAAAATTGCTATTATTTTGATGAAACTCTCAAAAATCAGTTTTTTGATAAAAACAACCCTTAAACTTGGGCACTATTTATAGGAGATATGTCGGGTAAAAGAATATCTACATTTTTCTTAAGTAAGTTGGATCGAGTTTCAACTTAAAATTACTGAATAAGGTGGGCGGATTTTGAAATTTTGTACATTTGTTTTGTCCCGATGTCCAAAGACTCCATGTACAAAATTTCATTGTCCTAGCTCATAATTTAAGGCGCAGAAACTGGTGACAGACAAAGGGACGGACAGACGAACGGACATGGCTCAATCGAATCTCTCTCTGCTATATTTATTTATGTTACAAACTATGTGTCAAACTTAATATACCATTAGGATAGGGTATAAGCATATATACTCTTGAATGTTTGTCAGACACTCGGAAGAGGTGGGGCCGTGAAAAAAACTTTTGATGGGATTTTTCTGGATTCGAACTTAGAACCCCTTGCTCAGTAGTCCAACGCACTAACCACTGAGCCACGGCACCCACAATTCAATTGTATATGGGCCCCTTTTCTTTCGGCAGGGACCCTTAACAGGACCATTTCCGAAATTTTTCAGAGGCAATACTGCTTTAGATTCTTTCGAATGCCCGGGACGCATTACAGGCAAATGGGATTTACTGTCTGTCTGTCTGTCCGTCACTCTTTATGTATGTACGCTCGACTACAGCCCAAACGGGTGTTCTAGCCCTATTTCTAACGGTACTTTACTTAGGGCCAATTTTACGAAAACACGATTTTCTCGAAAACGGCTTTAACGATTTTGATTAAATTTCATATTTGAGTTAGTCTAGAGAAATGCTATAACATGGCGTACCACGTTTTTGCCTAGAGATACGTATAACGGTACTTTTATTATTAACTGATTTTAAAAAAAATGGCTATTTATCTGCTAAAACTCAATGGATTTCCATAAAAATCTAAATATGGCCAAGATTTAATGTTAAACAAAATGCGGCATTTAAACTTATCCAAAATTTTTGAAAACATTTTTTTCAATTTTTTTTAATTAAAAATTTATGCACATCCAACTAACAGCATATAGATGCAAGTACGTACGATCCAGTCGTGCACTTTATTTTGTTAGTTCGCCAGGAAAAATGTCTTCGTAATAGAAGAAGGAGCGGAAAATAAAGTCTTTTCGATGTGAGGACACTGTGTTTGACACCTCTCTGTTCAATATACGCTCTCTTATGCAATAAAATAACCCGCTTTTCTCCAAGTTATTTGGTGAATTTTGTAGGCATCTGGGCTGATGTATAAGATGTATCGAGCGGGGAAGGTAGAGATATGTTTCTGTGAGAAAATATAAATTTATTTATTTATTTATTTATTAATTTTTCAAAGTTCCAACATTTCCCCAAAACAGCTTAATATTGTCTATATGTATATCTAACTTCTTTCTGAATTTGTACATATGTTTTCCTTTTTATGTGTATCATACAAATTTTTAAATTGGTTTAACATAGCTGAGATCGAAGCTTATACAAGAAATGTTTTTTAATAAAGGATCGTCAAAAAATAAATTTACTAAAAAAAATTAACTCTGATAAGCGGTTCTGAATTACACGAAATAATTTAAGGTAAGCATTTGCAGTTTGCTTTTGGAGATGACTTATTTTGCTTCGACTTACTAATTGAAATTATTCACGTCACGCCACTGATACGTATGTATGCATGTATATCCGATCTATAGAAAAGGGGTACCTACCTAGGATATCATACGATCTGGTTCACACGAATTGTAGTATTTTTATATGTTTTTCCATGTGTTGTTAAGAAATTTCATGAAAATCTATTTTTAGAGGATAGTACACAAATATTCTGAAATTGATGTATGCATCAGGGTTGCCGTTCGATTTTGGTTAAATGTAGCCTAGAAAACTCGAAAAAGTAGCAAAGGTAGCCAAATATTGTATTCTGAAAAGTAGCCTAAAGCAGCAAAAAAACAACAATGTTTTTGTTTATTTCCCAAAAATTGAGGAAATATAACAACAATCTCAGACTTAGTTTGCTTAACGAACATTATTGCCTATGGGGAAGACAGAGCATTTTAGAAGCAAAATTAAAAAGACTGGAATATAATAGTTCCTCTTAACGTAATTCTATATAGAAATCCCGAATCCTCGTTTTTACTTGTTTTTTATCACCACTGTTTGAAATCTGACAGCACAAATAAACGACGGAAGGCACCGCGTGGATTTGCTGTGTCGAACAACAAATTCAGCATTCAGCCACAAATACACTGTTCGGATCAAAACCAACAGATATCATTACCAAACATATACCAAATATTGTGTATATCTTCGAAAATAAATGCATTGCGAATTCGAACAATAAAAAGTAGCAAAATGCTGCCTATTTTAAAATCTAAGTAGCATAGTAGCAAACTGAGAAAGCTGAAAAGAAATGTAGCACTTTTGCTACCCCTACGGGTAGGGGTTAGAATAAACCCAAGGTAGGCATGCCTGTTGTAAGAGGCGAATAAAATCCACCGTCCGTATACCGAGCATAGCTTATACATAAAAATGCAATGAATAAAACTAAACGATTTAATACCCTAGGTGGTAGTCCAGTTACACTGGAAAATCCACTCTCTTCGGAGGTCGGCTCTATGGATTCTGGAGAGAGCCATTTATTGCAACTAATAAATCCCTTCTCTAAAAGTACAAGGGTATCTCGATCTCCACCAGCAAGATCGACTGTCTCCGGAAAACGAAGTCCGCCGAAAGCGCAACCGCGTGAAAAACTTAGGGACTCAGTGAAAATTAAAAGCATTGAGGACGTAAACGGCGACCGTTCCAAGCTTACCGAAATTGAACTGCTCTACCGAGAGCTTAAGAAAGAGGTAGACTTATTAAGGAAAGAAAATAATGCCTAAAGAAACACGTGTCTACAAAAGGCAAATGGGAAAGACAGAGCTTATCTAGTCATGAATACCATACTGATGAAGAAGAGCTAGCACGGAAAACGAATTGGATCGAAAAGAAAAGACCTAACAAAAAACGCAAAGCAGGTTTCTCACCTGAAGTCGAGCCACAAAAATATGAAGAAAACAATGATTTACCAGAAAATCAATATCAAAAGAAATAACGTCCTCCGCCACCGATTAACGTCATTGGAATTACGGAATAAGTTGCATTGCTTCCTTAAAAGTACTGTGACATCACAGAAAAAAAAATTGGGCAAGTGCGAGGAGAGCCTCCTGCAATAGTGTTGCGGACATTTTATATTGTCATTAAACAGAGGGCATTATTATTCATATCCTGCATAGGCCTAATACTGCATAGGCCTAATACTATGCTGAGATTCCAGTCCATTTTAACTTGCACTTTCGATATAAAACATGTATTGAATTAAATAAATTGAGATATTAAACAATTCTGAAATTACGTTGATAGAGAAGCTCGTTATAGTGTGTCTGCCGATTCTGTTTTTTTGTATGTATGACGAGTGAATTAATTTACTTCAAACTTCATGTTAGGGAGCTATTGCATGGCCACTCAAGGGGACATTGAAATTTTTGTTGTAGCCCTACTCTTAGAGTTCCTTCACGTAGCGCCATTTTCACAAACACGGAGTTTTGTCCAAAATGGTGTCAACGATTTTGATAAAATTTCATATTACAGTTAGTTTAGGCGTACCAAGCTTTTGGATAAAAACGCATGTAACAGTACTTTGCTTGTTAAATAGTTTAAGCAAAGCAAAACACTTGCAATACTTGACATGCGAAGGAATGCAGCATTTAGAGTTTTAAAAAAATAAGAAAAAATATTTTTGAAAAAAAAAACAAAATTAAAAAAAATTGAAGTTTTTAAAACTTATTTAGTTTTTAATAGCAGCATAGAGCTAACATATACGATCCATTCGTGCAAATGACTTATTTTTTGAAAAATCGAAATCGAATGAGGTAGCAGCAAGAGAAGAGAAGAGAATATAGAGAAGTCCATGCTTTCTTCTAAAATCTGTAACTCGGGAACTACTTGGCGGATTTGGATGAAACTAAACTATAAACTGCCAAGGAAAGCATCCAGCGAACTACCGAGGTTGCGAAGTAGCGAAAGAGCGAAAGAGCTCCAAAAAAGGCGTGATACGCTTAAAAATTCCATTCGAAATACGAAACAAAGTATATCCAAAACTGCTACCAAAAAAGCAGCGAAAAATAGAAAATCCGCCAAAACTGACTTAAGCCCAGTAAATGAAGAAAAACCTAAAACTAGCAAGGAAAAGGTGACAGAATCAAGTTCATCGAACACTGGTGTGCAGTCTTATGCCCAAGCGGTGACATATATGACCGAGAACTCACGGGTATCCAACGGAAACCATCCATCGAAACACTAGCGTAAATACTTTCGGTCGAGTTGTGACATTGGAAAACAATGAAAGCGACACAACACAAGACCCTGTATCCCACGTGCTTTCCATAATTCTTGCAAAGCTTGAAGAGCAATGCAAAACTAATAAATTAGTTTTCGGAAGAATAGTTGCTCTTGAAAACAGCATACAGAACACGCGTAATCAAAACAGAATATGAAAGAAACGCTTAATACATGGAACGCCAATGGGCTCATACAAAGACTCGACGAGTTAGAAATATTTATACGAGAAAAAGGTATTGATATTTGCCTGGTCTGTGAAAACCATCTGACAAAACTATCGTGCGTCAATATAAGGGGATATAACGTGTACCACGTTTTCCATCCATCGGAAAGCGCCAGAGGCGGATGATATTTGTTTATAAAAGAATGTATCGAACACTCAGCAGAAGTAAAAGTTGAATTAGAATCAATGCAAGTAAGCACGGTTCGCGTTAGAAATAGACATTTCACATTCACTGTTTTGTCTATTGCCCATTGCGCTGTAAGGTTGAAGAAAGGGATTTCACAAACATCTTTAACTTCCTCAAACCAAATTTTATTATTGGTGGCGACTTCAATGCGAAACACCCTTTCTGGGGTTGAAGGCCCGCCTCTCAAAAGGTTAGGGTGCTCTACAATGCGGGTATCAAAAACGGTTGCAATTTTAACTCAACGGGTAAACCAACATATTGGCCGACTGATAGAAATAAGATACCGGATCTGATCGATTTCTTTGTTGTTAAAGGAATATCTGGCAACTTTATAAAAGTTGAATAAAGCTTTGACCTCTTCTCTGATCATTCTCCAATCATTGTGACCGTAAGCGAAGCTCTAAATAAAAAAATGGTCAGATTAACCAGCGTGAGAACTAATTGGGATAGCTTCAAAAAAGATATAGAAGTAAATATCGATCTGAGGTTATCTCTTAAGACACCGTATGAACTTGAAAAGAAGTTGATCGGTTCGTTAAAATCTTACAGAGTGCCCCGTGGAGAAATACTCCAAAGCAAAAGAAAACGCCGGTAAGTAATGGTCAAACTTATCCCGTGGAAATACAAGAAATGGTTAAGGAAAAGAGAATAACGCGTAAGAAATGGCAACAAAGTCGGGCTCCTCAACATAACCGTTTGTGCAACTCACTAAAAAAGGCTATTAAAGATCTAAAAAATAAAGAAATAGAAATTTACCTTGAGAGCTTATCGGCAGAAAAAGATTCGAATTATTTGCTTTGGAAAGCTTTAAAAGGTATTAAAAAGCCTATAATACAAGCCGCACCAATAAGAAAAAATCAAGACGAATGGGCCAGGCATGATAAAGAGAAAGCACAAATTTTTGCAACGCATTTGGAAGATACTTTTAAGCCATTTGGTGGACAAGCTCTTGTTCAAGATTCAAATACGTCGGATATAGACAATATTGCAATAAGAAATGCAACACTAACCGAACTTAAGGAAGAAATAAAGAAACTCAAACCCAAGAAAGCTCCTGGATACGACGGATACGGTTCTTAAGGCACTGCCAACAAAAGCTTTAATTAAGCTTCTGTTTATAATAAACGCCGCGCTTGGGCTTAAATATATTCCCAGCCAATGGAAAGTTGCGGAAATGATAATGGTTCTTAAGCCCGGTAAACCATAAAATGAAAAATCGTCTTATAGACCAATTTCACTTCTTCCAATTATATCCAAAGTATTCGAGGGAATATTGATTAGACGAATACAGCCGATAATAGAAGAAATGCATCTCATCCCGTATCATCAATTCGGATTCAGAAGTAAGCATTCTACAGTTGAACAAGTTCATAGAATAACAGATGTAATCGAAAGATCTCTTGATCTTGTTCAAGCGTATTTCTTGACGTTTCTCAAGCTTTTAACAAGGTCTGGCACGAATGCTTAAAATTTAAATTACGACAAGTTTTGCCAGCGCACTTATATAATATTCTAAGAAACTTCCTTATGAAAATAGTGTTCCGTGTCAAATGTGGAAATGAATATTCGGATTTTAAGGAAATAATGGCTGGGGTGCCGCAAGGCCCCTTAGCCCCTTTTGCCGACGATACTGCTATATTGGCAGTAGGTGAACGGTCGAAGAGACTATCGAAAAATTGCAAGAGGCATTGGATAGAGTAAATGAATGGACAAAGGTTTGGCGAACCGCACTCAATGAGACCAAATCTGTACATGTAAATTTTACTTTTAAGAAAATAATTAATTTTTTCGAACTCGGTGCAAATCCCGTTCGTAAACGAGGCTAAATAACTTGGAATGATACTTGATGCAAAGCTAAAATGGAAATCGCATGTAAAGAAAAAACGCAAAGAACTAAAAAATAAATGTAGAGATAATGTATTGGTTACTTGGAAAATATTCCAAACTTAATATAGAGAACAAACTGATTTTGTACAAGCAATTACTAAAACCAGTATGGACTTATGGCATACAACTCTGGGGTTGTACCAAAATAAGTAATATAAATATTTTACAAACTTTTTAAAACAAAGTGCTAAGAGGAATTGTTAATGCGCCATGGTATATTAGAAATAACATTTAAACATTTGTATTAGGCATTAAGATTATAGAGCAAAATAGTAGGAAAAATACTGACCATGTTTCAATTTTTAACATTTACAACATCTGAATAGCTCGTCTTAACTTCTTGCCGTCCGCAAATCGCACATCACAGGCTCGAATGTTGTTGCCAATGAATTCTTGGAGTAGCCTGGTCATGAACAAGAACGACGTCGCCTTCCCGAACGGTTTTCAATATTACTGCATCCGTGTAATGAGCAGACCTCAGAAGTCGCAAATACTCTCCCTTCCATCTCCGCCATAAAAAAGATATATAGCCTTTCCTGCTTTTCCAACAGTTCTTAAGTTTGGATTGAGACTCTGATCCCACAGCTGCGTTGACTGTTGAAAAGTGACCTGTCAAAAAATGCAAAGGAGTTAATGGATTAAGGTCTAAAGGATCATCATTAATATAAGTTAATGGCCTTGAGTTAACAATGCGTTCGGCTTCAACTAAATAAGTTCCAAGCTCATCAATATCAAGCTTCGCCTCCCAGATAGATGTTTTTAAAATATCTTTCACACTTTTTATTAGGCGTTCACAAAAACCTCCCCACCAAGGTGCTCACTCAACAATAAATTACCAAGTAATACACCGATCACTCAAAAAGGAATCAAAGCCTTCGCTATCGATGACGTTAGAAATCTCTTTTAGTTCGGAGGCAGCCTTCTTTAAAGTTCTAGCATTATCAGAGTAAATAGTTTTTGGTATTCCCCTTCTTGATACGAATCGCCTAATGGCCCGCAAACAACTCTCTGTCGTTAATGTGAGAACCAATTCCAAATGAACCGCTCTTACTGCTGCACAGGTGAAAATCATCAGATACACCTTACGCTTCTTCTCATAATGAATTACGAAAAGGGGTCCAGCGAAGTCCACGCCAACTGTTTCGAAGGGTCTGGTGGCTACCATGCGATCCTTGGGTAGCGGAGCAAAAGCAAGAGCACAAGGATTTCCTTTTAGCCTTCTACAGATTCGGCAGTTCTTCACAACGCTTTTGATTGCTTGTCGTCCACCCTGAAGCCAGAATTTTTCTCTCATTCGAGCGAGAACAGTGTTGAATCCACAGTGCAGTACGAGCTCATGAAAGTAAGTTATTATCAGCTTTGTAATATAAGCTCCTTTAGGTAGCAAGATCGGATTCATAATGTCTTGCGGCTCAACACCTTCGAGCTCCTGTAATCGACTCTTTATACGAAGCTAAAACCGCTTTCTTTTATAATTTGTATTACTTTGTCTGTCGATTTTCTTAGGCCATCGATTGTTTTGTCATGTATGAGGATATCGTCTATTGGTAAGTGAGCAAAAAGCGATTGCATAATGTTTTGAGACATTTCTGAGGCAGAAGAGATACCAAAGGGTAGCCTTTTACAGCTATACCTTCCCCAAGATGTAGCAAAGGTAAGTATTTGCTTTGTTCGTTCAGATACCCGCACTTGCCAGAAACCAAGTTTACAATCTAATGTTGTGAAATATTTTGATCCACGTATTTGAGCTGCGATTTCTTCAATGGTTTGCATAGGACGCATAATATTACGATTAACAAATGTTGGATCCATACATATTCTAACCTTATTGTTTCTTCGCACGACGACTATTGGCGATACTGACACTGCTGCTCCTTTGGTGGGTTTAATGACATCTAGATTCACCATGTTGGCGAGTTCTTCCTTGACTTCGGCTCGGATCTTATAGGAAATTCTGCGAGGTGGACATATTTCGAACTTTGGGTTGTCGATGAGATCTATGTCATATTCATAATCTTTTAGGCACCCAAGACCATCGAAAATGTTATCATCGATCTTCATCTGACTTATGCGATTTATGAGGCCAAGTTTTTCACACGCATTAGCGCCAAGAATCGGCTTTATATTTACCGTCACAACTTTGAATGAAACATTACACTGTCGATTGGCGATAGTGCAGGAAATAATTGATTCACCGTGAACCTTTAGTCGGTGATTACTGAAAGAAACTAGATTTCTTACCTTGCATAGGTTCAGACTAGACTGTGTCTGACGTACTGTTGACTCAGGTAACACATTACATTCAGCACCTGTGTCCAGCTTGATTTCGTACCTTTCGCCATTTTTTTTTTTTGTTTATAACTGAGTTTATCTTTTCATCTCAGCGCATAGCTGGAACGTACCTATCCCGATGGGATTAGGCTCAGATGGAACATAAATTTTGTTCTAACTCTTAACTTTATTATCGCACCTAGTTTATTAAACCAATTAGCATTTTTTTTCTGATAATTGTCTTTTGAAAATTTAGGAAACCTTTTTTCGTTGGCTACCTTTTTCTTTTAACAATATTAATCACTTTTTCTTGTGATCATGCTTCATATTTATGTATGTATGTTGCTTTTTTTATTTTTGTTTTTTATTTGGGATAATATTTGGCGGAACCAATATCTTGGATTGAGTCGGCTTGATGTTATAAGAATTTCGACGGAACGGTTTCCCCTTGTGATCTTGGATGATGTACGATCGTGGGTGGATTTGCTCCGCGACAACCGCAGGTTTCCATTCTTTGTTGTTGTTGTCTCCAGTTACGATCGGTTGACCTTGACGCAGCTCTTTGTCTACAGTAGCTCCTTTGTTGGCATAACAGGCTTGTTGTTGGCGTACCTTATTCAGTAACTGTGGTATATTTTTGAGTAGTGGATTCGGTAACAGTGAAGACAGTGTTGTTAGTACTAAGGATCTTAAGTTTCTGCAGTAGAGTCGCTGTGCCGGACTTCCTAATTCTCCCCTTGGAACAGTTAAACCAATTAGCAATTTTTTTCTGATAATTGTCTTTTGAAAATTTAGGAAACCTTTTTTTGTTGGCTACCTTTTTCTTTTAACAATATTAATCACTTTTTCTTGTGATCATGCTACATATTTATGTATGTATGTTGCTTTTTTTATTTTTTTATTTTTTATTATTATTACTGGGATGTGCTGAACGTTTTTAATCGTAAAATTGATGTGGACCAACTTTAGGTAATTTAATTTAATTTGCCATTTCTTGGTCCATTTTGAAATATTGTTCACTGCCTTCTGTAGCTTTTTCGTCGCTATTTCTACAGTTCCACCCACAGCAAGTACAGCAGTATCATCTGGAAATGTTGCCATAGTTATTTCTTGACTTTCGGGTAGATCGCTGGTGAATAAAAGATATAATACAGGGCCTAGCACTCTGCCTTGTGGTACACCAGCTTCTATTTCTTTCCATGTGGAGTACTCATCCCCTTGTTTAATTCTAAAATATCGCTGCAATGTATAAGATTCTAAAATTTCTGAATATTGCTTTGGTAGATGCTTTTGCAATTTATGAATCAGTCCTTTGTGCCAGACTTTATCAAAAGCTTGTACTATATCAAGGAATATAGCAGAGCATATCTTTTTTTCTTCAAATGCTTTTTCGATTCCATCCGTTATTCTATGCACCTGATCTATCGTGGAATGCTTTGTTCTAAAACCAAATTGATGGTTTGGAATTAGCGATTTTTCTTCGATTATTTTATGCAGACGTTTAATCAACATTTTTTCAAATAGCTTGGACAATATAGGCAGTATCGATATTGGACGATAGGAGGTAACTTCACTAGGTGGTTTGCCTGGTTTTGGTATCATAATTACCTCTGCGACTTTCCACATGCTTGGTACATACCTTATTCTGAATACAGCATTTATAATCTGTGCCAGTTTCTTTAAACCTTTTTTTGGGAATTGTTTTAGGATTTCTCCAGTTATCAGAGATCAAATCCCCGGGCTTTTTTGGTATTGATGCCTTCTTTTATTTCTTTGGCAATTTCGTTCGCCGTTACCGGTTGAATATATCTCTCTTCTTCGCACAATTCTTCCGTTTCTTCATAAGGTTGGAAGACTTTTGCGAGATACTCAGCAAATAAATTCGCTTTCTCTTGGTTATTTTTTGCCCAGATACCTTCTCTGTTTTTAACTGGTGGAATGTGTGCTATTGGCCTCTTCATTTTCTTTGTTGCTTCCAGAGAGAATATTCGGTACTAGCATCATTTGTAAGATTGGTAAGGTATGTTTTAAGAGACTCATTTTTAAATTCTCTTATCAATCTTTTAAGTTTACTGCTTAGCTTATTAGGCATAGTTTTGTCTCTTGGCGCCCTTGATTGTTGCCAGCGTTTTCTAACTCTTCTCTTTTCTGCAATAATTTCACGTATTTCTTTTGGATAGGAGTTTTTTTTGGATTCATGGTTTAGTTTTAGGTGTTGCAGCCCATGCAGCTTTTTGTATATTAGTTGTAAATATCTGCACAGCCTCATTTAATTGGTCTTCTGTGTCAATTATCCCTGAAAGTTGGATACTTTCCTCCAAGTTCTCTCTGAAGGAGTTCCAATCAGTCAGTTGATTAGCTAATCGTGGGTTATTTTCTTTGATAATGATTTTGTCGCCAAGTGTTAAGAGTATTGTAGAATGATCTGAGTCAAGATCTGGCCCCTCTTCTACTTTTATAGCATTTGACGAGATATTCTTTGTAACGAAAAAGTCGACAAGATCTGGGATTTTATTCCTATCTGTTGGCCAATAGGTGGGTTTTCCCGTTGAGTGATATTTCCCGCCAATTTCTCTTATTGTTTCATATAGTTCTCTTCCTCTCGTGTTTGTTAATCTAGATCCCCAATACTTGTTTTTGGCATTAAAATCCCCTCCTGTGATAAATCTATTGCAGAATATGCGAAGGAGGCTTTTAAAATCATTTTTCTTAAGTTTATAGCTGGGAGAACAGTAAATTGATGCAACTGATATTTGTCCGCTTTTCGTTCTTATATTTATTGATATTCCTTGAATCGCACATGATTGGAATTCAGCTTCTGGTGACTAAAATGTCTTTACGACTTTAGTAAAGAAACTTAATGAATACTTTTCACCGTTGAGGAATTCGACATTTGAGAGGCATTTATTTCGGGCAATCAAACCAGATGATGGGGAGAGTTTCAATAAATTTATTTTGCGTCTGCGGAATCAGGGCAGCTAAATGTTCTTTCGGGAAATCCTAGCAGGAGGTTATTGACATTAATATAAAGGATAAGGTCATAGACGTGTGGGCTTCACGGGATCTAAAGAAACGACTACTGGAAAAGGAGCATTCCTTAGACCAGGTGATGGAGATATGCCAGGTACATGAGCAAATCGCGAGCCAGACGGAGACTATGGCCCCTACAGCATCGTCGAGTGGGATCAATAAAATTTTCTCTGAGCAGAAGGAGAAATCTTCAATTCATGGCAGAGAATGCCAGAGATGTGGGCGAGTAGCTCATCTGGGGGATAGTAACGGCTGCCCGGCCAGAAATGTCAAATGCAATAAGTGTGGGTTTTTGGGACATTTCGCTAGAAGATGTAAAACAAAGACCGATAAACGAAAGAATAATTGTGAAGACAGGTTGAGCTCGAAAAGAAAAAGGTTTGGGCAGTCAAATATAAGGTTTATAGACGAAGAAAAGAAAGAGGAAAAGGAGCTCAAAGGGGAAGGCGTTCGCGAATATGACTGCTTCGAAATCACCCAAGAGTTAGGCGAGCCATCAAGTGGGAAAATTGTTTGCTCTGTTGGGGGCTGTAAGCTGTCGATGCTTATAGATTCAGGGTCACAATTCAATCTGATAGGGGAAAAAGACTGGGAACAATTATGTAAAAATTCGACAGCATTACTGAACACCCGAAAGGAATCTCCAAGCCGGTTCAGAGCGTATGCAGGAAAAGATCTGCTCGAAATAATATCAGTTTTTGAAGGTCCCATAAGCGTGAATCAGCGAGCGGAAGCAATCGCATCGTTCTATGTAATTAAAAATGGCAAACAATCGTTATTAGGGCGTGAAACAGCCATAAAACTAAAAGTTCTTAAGCTTGGGGTTGACATTAATCATCTTGAAGAATATCGACCAATTCCAAAAATAAAAGATATACAGGTTCAATTATAGATGGATGGGTCAGTCAAGCCGGTGCAGCAACCTCTACGTCGTATCCCATCTGCGTTGGAGGAAAAAGTCGAGCGTAGACTAAAGAAGGCAGTTGAGGATGAAATAATCGAACCTGTGTACGGACCGACTTCGTGGATCTCGCCCATTGTGATTGTGTCTAAGGAGAAGGGAGATATTCGGCTATGCGTCGACATGCGTCGGGCAAACCAAGCAATACTCCGGGAAAACTACCCGCTCCCCACGTTTGACTCCTTCATGACGAAGCTCAAAGGTGCAAGATATTTTTCTCGGTTGGATCTAAAGAATGCATACCACCAATTAGAACTAACGGTGGATAGTCGCGAAATCACAACGTTCATCACTCATAAAGGGATATTTCGGTACAAGAGATTGTTGTTTGGAGTAAACTCAGCTCCTGAAATTTTCCAAAGGACAATGGAAAAGATGCTGGCTTCTTGTCGAAATGCCCTGAATTATTTGGATGACGTTATTGTCTTTGGACTCACTGAGGAAGAGCATGACAGGGAATTGAGCGCAGTTTTGAGCATTTTTAAGAACATGAACGTTACACTCAACAAAGAAAAATGTAGCTGGAAAGTTCAAGAGCTTAAATTCTTGGGTCACGTACTTGGTGCAGCTGGGATTAGCGCAGATCCTGACAAAGTGAAAACAATTCTGAGGTTCCGACCGCCAAACACCAAGGAGGAAAAGAGAAGTTTTTTGGGGCTTGTGACATATCTAGGGAAGTTTATTCCTGATATGGCAGATGCTACGGAACCATTATGGAGTCTTATTAAAAAAGACGTTCCCTTTATGTGGGGTGAAAAACAAGAACAGGCGTTCAACCGTTTAAAGAACTCTCTTTCAAAAATTCCTACTTTGGCTTATTTTAACTCGAAGAATCGCACTCGTGTAATAGCCTATGCAAGTCCAGTCGCGTTGGGCGCAGTGCTGTTGCAGTTTCAAGATGGAAACCCTCAAGTCATTTCATTTGCCAGCAAAAGCCTCTCTACTGTAG